>CM042568.1:11341515-11434015 GCA_023630585.1 Cranoglanis bouderius
AAAGAACTTCTTTTTTTTTTTTTTTCTGCTAAACCTGATATCTAAACAATTTCTGATTCAGGAGTTTTGTTACTCATGATCTTTAGCAGGAGACTACACACACACACAGACAATCAACAGCCTCTTGAACACTGGCTCACTTCTCTGTTTTTGGAGTATGGTCTGTTTCATTTCCTCATGATTAGATGTGTTCACTTGATTTGTGTCAACAGCAATTCTTTTCACATGGTCACTCATCTCATGTTCAGCTTTGTGCAAATAGCTGTGGAATACTTTCAGATAGTGGTTTCCCATAGTAGTTTTAATTCCATTCATCAACAGTGACAAAAGTACTCTGTCCTCCTTTCTGGAACCGATCTTTTTTGCCCAAGACTTTTACATTCATCCGCACAAACATGAATATATTTTCCTGTAAGACGATTTAATACCATGATAGGATTAATTTTGTAGCTTTGACATTTGCATACTTTCACCTGATTTGGAAATAAGATTCGGTGACAAGATAAGATTCTGGGTACTACATAGAATCTGAAATGGAGCATGGAATTAAGGGGTGTTGGGAAGTGTCTATAAAATGACTGACATAGTATATATACAGTATATTCCATTTTACTGAATTCACAGGCTCTCATCAATGAAAAAAAAAAAATTAAAATTTTCATTTATTTGTTAAAACTTTTACATTTTTCATTCATACTTGAGGCTGTTTAAATGTAAATACCTTTTTGCTTTGTACTTGCAGTATGTTTTTGGCTCCACAATTTCACTTTTAATTAAGATTTTGACACAGTGCTCATACTTTGCGCAGGGCTGCAGTAATCCCGTATTGATCACCAGTAGCAAAGAGGCATCTGAAGAAACCCACACACCTCAGTCATAATTTGTTCGACCCCATGCCATCTGAAAAACAGCGCCAAAACATTTGGGCACAAACCGCCAATGACATAAAGACTGTCACAACAGCAACATTTACTGACCTTGTCTGATTACCGATTACTACTCATATTTAATATTTGTAAATGTTCCCACTGCCTAGTGCAACTGGGCAGTGAGGGTGTGGGGCTGGGGCAGGGGCAGGGGCAGGGTGTGCGTCTTTCAACCAGGTCGCCTCGTTCTTGCTGTTTCTCTTGCACCCCCTGTTGGGAAAGTAGTCGCAACTAGTCTATATTATTTCTTTTATGTCAATATCAGCTTCTAAACACTAAGTGACAGAGTTGCACAAGTCAAAATACGGAGCCTCTGTAGTGACCTGACATGAAGCAGATAATAGCCTTGAAACACTAGATTGGAGACATTAAGTGAAATAAATGTAATTAATAGCAAATTAAATTGTTTAAATATGGTAAAGACGTGGTGAATAACTGTTTCGAATATCTCATTATTAGTATGACTGAACTAAATATCCAGCCAAGGTTCACACACAGGCTTACACAAATGAATATGGTATTTTTGATGTGCCAAAATCTGAATTAAAATACACACAATCCCAAATTAACCTGCATTTTTTCATATTAATTACAGATATGGAAGGATGTAATCAAGGGCGTAGGTTTGATTTTGACATTGGTGGGGACGTAAAAAGCAGTCCGTGTGTGTGTGTGTGTGTGTGTGTGTGTGTGTACCGGTAACCTTCATGATGCGCATCTAGTTGACGGAGCTTTGGCGCCTCGTACAACCGGATGTAGTTACAACCTCTCACACGTTAGCAAGAAATGCCAAAGCCAATCCTATTAGCAACGTGGGTTAGGTAGGCGGGACTCGTAGTAGAGAACGATATCTGTTAACGGTTTTTTCTTTCATCTCAAAGAGATTCTTAATCTCAATGAGACGTTTCCTGGTTAAATAAAGATTTAAAAAAAAAACAAACAAACAAACAAAACAAAAAAAACCACAAGACACCAACAGACAACAGTGGTTATATATAAATATATTTTAATTGTTTGATCAAAATTATTGCTAGGGACAATTCAGTAGTCGCTGGATATTGGTAGGGACATGTCCCTAGCGTCCCTGCTAAATTCGACGTCTCTGGATAAAGTCACCATCCCTTTGAATAACTTGAATAACAATGCTCTTCAAAGGCAAAAAGCCATTAGGTTTCTGTTTATAGCTAGGTTATTAATCAACGTTGTTGTTATTTTTCTCTTTAAACTTCTTTATGTGATTTTTATTTCCTGAGCTTTCCGAGCGCTTTCCCCGAGCTCTCCGGGAATCAATGCGTAAAATCAAAAACGCACTGAACGGATAGATCTGTTTCGGGGTCCAGTTGTACCCCAGTTGTCCAGTTGCCTTTTACATCAGTCATCAGTTGTCAATCAAACTGAACACCTGTGGCAGATCTTTTGAGCGATGTATTAAACGGCGCTTTCACCGCCACCACGTTTGGGATGGGTGGATCCATATTTGGCAATCAGATCAGATCTTGGCTGACCAACTACTCACACCATAAAAATCATTTAATAATCCGATAATCTCGGTTAAAAACATTCATTCATTCATTCATTCATTCACTGCTTTGTCAGGGCTGAGGTGGATCCAGTGGATCCGGTGAGGTGATCTCAGGAATGGGCGCAAAGTACACTTTGGACACCAGTCCATCCCAAACAAACAAGCAAGCAAGCAAGCAAACAAGCACAAATTATTTAATGTACTTAATCTAGACCTATAGCCTAAGGATATACCAAAATGAAAATGGGTTTTACTGCCTGACGACAATTCAAATGATAGAGGACTTCCATATAACAATCATTTACGCAGAAGAATAACCGGCACTTTCACTTCCGAGTTCAGTTTGTGTTTTGTGTTTTCTCTCTCTCTCTCTCTGGTTAGAGAAACAGGAAGAACGCTTTATATTCTCTTGACAGGGATCAGAAGAGACAGTTTAGTTTGGTTTGGATCCACACTTTCTTTCAGTTCCCTACTGGCTCTGGTAACTGCGCCGCTGCTGACTGCTGATGGAGCTTTTTGAAGAGGCGCTGCAATATCTCATATCCTCCGGTATACCGGGTAGGTTCGGGGTTTCAAAATCCACACATCACATATTATACACCATTTAATGTTGTCACTGCATTCAGGTTTGCGCCGCTTAGAAAACTTTGGCAGCATGTTTGAATAACGGTGCCTGCAGTCTGCAGCCCTGAGATGTCTTAAGACTATTCTGAAAGATATTATTGTCAGAGGTTTGTTTTTGTCTTTATTGGCATCTATGATAGGATTTTCAATTTAAATTTTAACATCTGTCAGAAATTGTTTGTAATTAACAGTTAAAACTGATACCTGTTAAGTTATATATTTTTATTTCTTGTTTATGGATTTGCCACCACTTCTGGCTTATCTAATTATTGTTTATTTCTATGGTTATGTTTCAGCTGTGAGTTTCTTAGTAAAAGAGGGAGGCTGTTGTTCACCTTTTTTTTTTTTCACGTTGAAGCTTCTTTCTTGCTAACAGTGCAATATCAAACATGCAATCAATAAATAGTTTTGAGTAAAAAAAACAAACAAACACTGATTTACATTTTGTTCTGACCGTATTGGTAGTGGAGGAAAATGAAGCCGTGGATTCAGAATTCTCTCACGACGTGTTTGGGGATGACAACGACTGGATTCCTAACAACACAGAGGAGGCAGCATTTCCAGACACACCGGTGAGTCGATCATCTATCACAGTGGTTCTCAAAGTGGGGTCCGTTATTTATATTTATTTTGTTACAGTGATAGAAATCACAACCCAGGATTATCAAAGTATTCATATTTATTATCGAGTCCTTTAGCCTGTGTAACCGGTCACATCGGAATAGGCTGAAACCTCATAGCCTACAAATTAGACTTAATATGTTCTGTCATCAGAAATTTCAGGAATAAAATATTTCTGACACAATATACCCTATATGGCCAAAAGTTTGTAGACACATGACTATCACACCCATATGCGGTTCTTCCCCAAAACTGTTGCCACAAAGTTGGAAGCACACAATTGTATAGAATATCTTTGTATGCTGTAATATTACAATTACCCCTCACTGGAACCAAGAGGACCAAACATGTTCCAGCATGACAATACCCCTGTGCACAAAGTGAGGTCCATTAACACATGGTTTGCCAAGTTTGGAGTGGAAGAACTCAAGTGGCCTGCACAGAGCCCTGACCTCAACCCCAGTGACACCTTTAGGATGAATTGGATTGCTGACTGCACCCCAGACAGATCACAACATCTTGACATGGGGAGGCATCTCTAGGAATGTGTAGCAGCTCAGTCTTGCTGGGATTTAGTTTCAGCTGATGAGCTGCCATCTATGACAAGATGTTGGCTAGGAAATTAGAGAATGAGTTGAGTGTCATCAGCATAGCAGAGGTATAAAAACCGATGTGTGTGCGTGCGTGTGCGTGCGTGTGCGTGTGTGTGTAGAGAGAGAGAGACTCATCCAGTGCAAGAGAAAAAAAAATCTGCCAAAGTTATATCCGTGCACTTTTCCTTCTCTATCTCATGTGCCATCATGACAGTGTGGTCATGCACTGTTCGGGCTGATAGGGGCACGTCTTTTATTTTCTGAATGATTTTCTACTTGTTCTGGAAATCCTCAGACAGTTCACTTGCCATACTCAACATGCATGACTTTACATATCCTCCGTCAGTAAAAGATTTTCATTGTCTTACAATCTCCAATGAGCCAGCAAAGCTGGCAGCATGAAGGCTTCCAGTTGCCCCTGTCCATGCTTGCAGCTGTTGCTCTCCGGCTTGCAGTTTACATTGGAGCTCCGCGCCTTCCTTTGGCTTTCGTCCACCGGGTACTTCACTGCAAAAGCAAAATGTGTCTTAACATTTGATTTTTTTTAAATGAGGCAATGCATTCTGTGCAAATCAGACACAGCAGAGCACCAGAGCTTTCAATAAAAAACACATGTTTCAGTCCAGTCACTTTGAAATTTTTGATGCTCCTCTGAATTCTTTCTGTGCATCATCTCCACAAACTAGCTAGGTAGCTCCTTGAATCTGAGTGTAAGAGGTCACCATAGAAACGTAAGTGGTTTGCCATTGACTTGTGTCGTGACACATGCGCACAACACTGCATACGTGCACTGGCCGGAACAGCTTGAAATATATTATTGTAAACTGACTTTTCATTAACTTCAGTAGGCTGTATAACAAAGGAATTGTTATTGACTTTGCATTTTCTGTAGGAAACTGACCTCTAGTGATATGGCTAAGTTTTTAACGATGATATGTTGGTGAATGGTGAGACACCTGGCGAGCCACACGATATGTGTCAAAGAGCCACATGTGGCGCGCGAGCCATAGGTTCCCGACCACTGCTCTAGAGTGAAGAGTTTCTGAAGTGAGTTATTTAACTGTTTGATTATTATGATGGGTTGTTGTTCTAGGTCTGTAAAAGCCCAGAGGACATGCTGGACAGGAGACTGCAGCTACTCAGAGAGATTTTAATCAGTGAAGAGACCTACCTGAATGAGTTGGAAACTCTGCTTATGGTAATACACACACCAACACATACAAACTTGTAGACTCTGCTATTTCATTCATTCATTCATTCATTCTTTTTTAGTAACTGCTTTATCCTGGTCAGGGTCATGGTGGATCTGGAGCCTAACACTATGCAGGAATACAGTCTGGATGGGATGCACCATGCATATACACATTCACACTCTCACTCACACCTATGGGCAATGTGATTTTTATAATAGGTATGGTTACAAAGTAGCTTTACATGAAATGTAGATGTAGAGCCGAATTTCTGACTTAAGGCATGTTATCATGCCTTTCAATGAAGATAATAAATAAGTGGGGTGGCAGAGTGGCAGAGCAGGAAGCTGGTTCAATCTTGAGCATTGTTTACTGTCTGTGCAGTGTTTCTTTGCATGTTCTTTGTGTCCACATGGGTTTCCTCTGGGTTCTCTTGTTTCCTCCCATCTACTAAAATATGCCAGTAGGTTGACTGGCTAAGATAAATTGCCCCTAGGTGTAAATGAGTGTGAGAATATTTGTGTGCATGGTGCCCTGCAGTGGACTGTCATCCCATCCAGGGTGTATTCTTGCCTCATGCCCAGGACAGATTCCCAGGATAGACTCTGTATCCACCATGACCCTGACCAGGATTAAAATGTTTACTGAAATGAGTGAATAATAAACAAGTATAAATACTGTCCCCTGCATATACTGCAAATACTGCACAATCATTGGGTGTAACCAATACAATAATATGGAATGTGCTGAAACCACTGGTGTACCAACAACCAGACATGAAACAGGTCGGCCAGTGAAAACAACAGCAGTTGATGACAGAAACATTGTGAGAGCTGTGAAGAAAACCCCCAAAACAACAGTCAGTGATATCACCAACAACTTCCACTGGGCAGGGGTGAATCACAATCACAATCCACCATTCAAAGAAGACTTTGAGAGCACAAACATAGATGTCATACCTCAAGATGCAAACCATCATCAGCAGTAAGAATCGGAAGGCCAGATTGGAATTTGCAAAGAAATATAGAGATGAGCCACAAAAGTTCTGGAACCAAGATTAATCTCTACCATAGTGATAAAAAGGCCAACATGTGGAAAAAAGAATGAATCTGCGCATGATCCAAAACATATGAGCTCATAAATCGAGCATGTTGGAGGTAGTGTCATGGCTTGGGCTTGCATGGCTGCTTCTGGAACGGGCTCACTATTCTGTATTGATGATGTAACTCATGATGGTAGCAACAGAATGAATTCAGAAGTCTACAGAAACATTCTGTCTGCTAATTTACAGAAAAATGCATCCAATCTAATTGGGAGGAACTTTATCATGCAGCAAGACAATGACCCAAAACACACTGCCAGCACAACAAACAATTTCACGATGGGGAAAAAGTGGAAGGTTTTAGACAGACCAAGTCAATCACCAGACCTTAACCCAATTGTGCATGCATTTCACTTCCTGAAGAGAACACTGAAGGCAGAAACCACCCAAAACAAAGAACACCTAAAATAATCTGTTGTACAAACCTGGAAAAAACAGAAAATGAAAGCTGAAATTCTGATCTATTATCTCATATTTATCTTTTGATCACAAACACAAATTCCTTCAGTGTATAGCAAAAATAAATAAATAAATAAAATTAGCCTTGCCATTTCATTACTTTCAGAGGGGTGTGTACAATATGTATAAATATGTGTGAGTCCAGGAAGTCATAATATTATTAGTACTCTGCTTGCCTTATAAATTCTCCACAGTAATATTCTTGATAAATGGAAAAAAAAAAATCTTCCCCTTTCAGTTTTGTCTATGGTCAAACTTCTTCTTCCTACCAGTCATAAGTAGAAAGTGAAGTACTTGTTTCTTTTCATGTTATACTGACCAGAATGGGCTTAAGAGCAATAATACTGGCCTTGATAAAAAAAAATCATTCTTATGAACTTGTAAATGATGAGAATGAGTGCACCATTGTAAACTTCAGTACCGGCCCCTGACCATAAATTTAGGTGGGGCAGATTCTGGCTCGTATCATAGGCTATATGATTAACCTACATTACATCAAGCATGTAGTCCAGTAACTCGTTCTGAATGGTTTTAGAGGTACCCTTAAAACAGTGGCGTGCTGAAGATGTTCCTGCATGATAGTGTCAAGGGAAGCAACAAGACCCACAAGACCTCTAAAAACACCGGGATTGTCTGAGGTTTCCGTCTCATCATGCCCTCTAAGAGCTAACTCAAACGCCTCGCAAAAACATATACAGTCAATTAACTTTGAGAGATGTTTCTATTTTTATCCACTTCCTTACTGTGGTTTCGCACACCAACACCATAGCTCTCATCTAACTGTGTTGCTATATTCGCTTGTCCAAGCATGGCCAGTTTCATTGCACAGCTAAGATGAGCTTTGCTAGATTCGTGTTTTTTTGTTGTTGTTTTTTTAGCCTTTTCAGAAAAGTGCTTTAAATCACACACACCTACGCTACTCCACACATCCCCCTGTTAAAGAACGGAAAAGCAAGCATGGGAAACAGAAAACTTTATTCCGTTTAGCACAACCAGACAGCCAAGACTTTTTGTCGTACCATGACCTGGAAAATGTCCTATTGAATGACCTACCATTGTCCTTTGTTTGGTTTACAGTTTTTATATCTGGCTTGTCGAGGCCAACTATACACTATTACATGCAGGACAAGCTGTGCCACTCGCCATCTACACAGTCTGACGTGTTTGCTTAACTGACTCATATACGCTTTGCTGACGCGGAATGATATAGCATTGTCAGGAACTACGTTCACGTAACGTAAAAACAAGCGGGGCAGTCTAATATCTGCCCATGTGGCTCCCAATTAGAGCGCACTGCATTTCCATTTTCCACCACAGATTTACACTGGAAAAATATGGGGTGCTGTTGAGCTCGGGAGGGCTCCGAGACCCGCTGCCCCACTTAGTGTGATCATTAATACAGTATAGCCAACCTGTCAACCGAAGCCATGCACTCAATTTCAACATATCCATCTCACTTTACGACTTAAAATAGCCTAGAAACTCTGAAAATATTTTTGAAATAATGATGAACATATTTACGAGTTAACAATTTAGGACTGATTAAGTTTATATAGAGTTTTATGTTTTCAAGTGGCTGAATATTTTGGTGGGGCACTGCCCCACCTGCCCTTACAGACGAGCCGTGGCTGGTAAACTTGCTAAATTCTATGTAAATATGTTTCTTTCCAAAATGCTTGTTGTCTCTTGCTTCTTCACTTAGCAAGGCAATGCCTATGTTTCAGTTCACCTGTCTCTAGCATGAGAGGAAGGGACTATATTTAACCATTTAAATAGAATGAACCCTTCCTTTTTTCCACAATCAAACAAATTGGCATTTGAGTCTTAGCTTGAGATGCTCCACCCACAGTCCATCTGATGTACACTCAATCGCCACATTATGAGGTACACCTTTTCTTTTATTTAGACTAATTTTTCATTTTATCTAGTAAACTTATTATATAGACAAACTTTGCAGGCATACAGTTACTGACTGTCAGGCCCCCACTACGAAGATATAGTCTCTGGATTTAAGAAATTACTCTTGCATTGCTCTGCTACAGGTAGTCTCACAAATCACATTGTTTACAGGTTGTTGCACAGGGGTCTGTTTTTGTGGTAGCACAGTTTTCACAATTTACTCCTACACTGTTCACCGTGTAAGTCAAATGGCCTCATCCTGTGAAAAGCAGGTAGTTCTTGGCCTCTTGCTCTCATTCATATTAACATAGTCATTAAAATAGCCTTACCATGATCCTGAAGCCTCTATTGCATTGGTATACATTGTACAATTCTCTTCAGTTCTCTCTCTTTCTTTTTCCTTCTCTTTTCCCCAGCCCCTGAAGGCTCTCAGGGCCTCAGCTGGTACATCCCAGCCTGTGCTGTCCATTGAGCAGGTCCAGACAGTGTTCTACCAGCTGCCAGAGCTCTTAGATCTCCACACTGAGTTTCACAGCAGCCTCAGAGCTAAACTACAGTTGTATTTAGATCTGGACCTGGGCCTTCCTCTGCAGATGTGCCATGAGATCCTTGACTTGTCCGTGGGAGACCTCTTCATCAAATTTGTGAGTTTGTATTTTTTTTTTTCCTTGTTTATGCAGCAGGCCTTTTTTGTGATTTTTTTTTTTTTTTTTCACAGTTGATGTTTCCGATAATTCCTTTAATTTAACATGTGATTTTTACACACAACTGATTGATTCTCACAATAATTTATCCACATGTAGGGCATGTGGTATTATTTTTCATGTGTGATTTTGTTTACATGACAAATTTATTGTTATTTTAGCTGTCTACCGCAGTGTATTGGACTTTGAATTAAATAAAGAACATGAGCTCAAAGTGCAGACTTTCAGCTTGTTTCCTGCTTGTTCTTGGGGCGTTCTGCCTTTAATTTTGCCTTCAGCAAGTGAATTCTTCTGTCAGCCACCACACTTGTTTCCTGTGGTCTTCAGGGCCTTTTGGTGTTCCTAAGCTTACCAATGCATTCTTTCTTTTTAAGAATGTCTTAAATAGTTCATTTGGCCATACCAACTGTTTTTGCTATCACTCTGATGGGTTTGTTAAGAGTTTTCAGCCTAATGATGGCTTGCTTCACTGGCAGTAACTGTGAAGCAAGCCACTGGCAAAATCAGCTCTAGAACTTTTATCTGCTTACTTAGGACATTACCAGGGAATCACACACCTGGCCCAAGAGGTTGGTCACTGAAAGTCTGCACTTTCAGGTCATATTCATTATTTAATTTCAACTCCAATATACTGTGGTAGACATCTAAAATAACAATAACTGTGTCAATATCCAAATATTTATGGGCTTGACTGTACACTTTGACATGTTTTACACATGAATACATACTCATTACTTATATAATCACATGTGGAAAAACTTATGATCACGTGAAATGTTTGTGATTTTTTTCTTAACGAGTAGAATAACAGGCCATGCTTTTGTCATATGATGCGTAGGTGAGCCAATTAGGAGTGTACCGAGGATTCATTGATAATTATGAGAATGCTGTAGAGATAGTGAAGAAATGCACCCAGTCAGACCCACGATTCAGAACTCTTGCCCAGGTGTGTATGCTGCTCATCACTTTGAGTGCGTGTGTGTGTATGTGTGTGTGTGTGTCTGTGTGTATGTGTGTGTGTGCATTTGTGTGTGTGAATCTGTCTGTAGTGCTCTTTCAGAAAGAAAAAAATCACAAGCTCACATTCCTGTTCACTTCCCTGTTATTTAGAGCATGAAGTTCACCAAAGGATCAGACAGTTCCAGAGCTATGTACACCTTTGAAGGTAATAGAAGAATGAGGATTGTTTTTCAGTTATTCCATCATTTTGGGTTGTCAATTTCAACCATGTCTCATGTCACAGCTCTCCTATACAAGCCTCTGGACAGAGTGACTAAGACTACTCTTGTACTGCATGTAAGAAAATTATATATAAATTATAGTATCAGTTATAATTATCTTAGAATGTAGTTTTGATTCCATACTTAAAATATGGTCTTATTTCTGTAGTTCAGTGCTCTTCCTTTTTGCAGTTCTCATGTGTCTCTCCTTCCTTAACAGGATCTGCTAAAACACACTCCAGCTGATCATCACGACAGTGCGGTTCTACAGGAAGCCCTACGTGTCTCAAGCAGCTTCCTGTCTGGGGTAAATGAGGGATCTCAATGCAAGACATCTGTCACTCTTAGCAGAGGAGAGGTACATACACATGCACAAGCATGTGCACACGCACATGCTTGCAAGCACACACACACACACACACACACACACACACACACACACACATATACACATAATCAATAACCCACAATTTATACTAAACCAAAAGCGACAGCTAAGTACCTCAGTCACACTGACACTGATCACTTGAGTACCGTATAAGTAAAATTTCAAAAAATGTATACTGAATTCAAGAAACATAACACAAATAATGTATTGCTGAGGAAGTAGCACATGCATTCATGATCATTACACTGGACTAATGCAATGTGTTACTAGCTGTCTCCTTAGGCTAACTCTATTCAGAATGTGGCAGCTGTTGTCTCTATATTACCCCAGTCTAACTCAATTCAATTCAATTCAGTTTTATCTGCATAGTATTTTTAACAATAGACATGGTCACAAAGCAGCTTTACAGAAATACATATGTAGATTTATATTTAGATCCTTAATAAGCAAGCCAGAGGTGACAGTGACAAGTAAAACTGCCCTGAAGTGACATGTTCAGTGTTGAAAAGATGTTCATGAGCATATTATGAATAGGAGTCCTGGGGTGAGCAGAAGACACTGTTTATGACTACAGCAGCATTTCTTGGGTATAAATCTTGGGTATAAATACAGTATCCAGGTGAACTTATCCTATACGGTTCCCATGTCAGACCATCCACAACAAAATAAAATAGGTAGAAGCAGAAGTAGAGCATCAGGGTGAATCAAATTTTGTTCAATCTGCATTCTCATCATATGCAGTTTTGCACTGATTACACAGTTCTGCTTTTGATGTGCAAAGCTTTAAATAGTATAGCTCTGATATAGCTTGCTGATTATTTAAAGATATATCTTGCTGATTATATAGTTCATCCAGGCCTTTTCAGCTGGTAGAAAATATTTTCTTGCATTACCCCCAAGCTCTGGAATAGTGTTTTAAATAACAGTAGGAATGCTTAATTGCTCTATGGGTGTTTTTTAAATGTATTTCAGTCCATACAGGATTTCGCTGAGTTTCTTTTTGTAATTGTTGCAGACAAAAATGTTTGATTTTGCTGTAGCTTTTTTCAAAACTTGTGATGCAACTTGCAGAGATTTTTGTAATTTTTTTTGTGGAAAACTTGAATTGGAGAAATGACAATTGCACAAAATTTTGCATGGTCTTTCTCAGTGATGTTTGTTGGTAAATGAGACGGTACTCATGTTCGACGTACAGAGACGTACAGCATATTTACCGCAGATTTGGGCCAAGATGCGTCATGTGATGTCATCACAAAGCCATAAGCCAAAGCTCTCTTCGATTCACGTACAGTGGGTATAGAAAAGAATCACCCCCCCTTTAAAATAATCACATTTTGTTGCTTTTCAGACTGAAATGAAGATGGACACAGTTTTTGTTTTATCCAGCTGTATTTTCTCAGTTCAACTTATAACATCCAAGTGAAAGATATATCACCAACATGTCAGAATAAAATGTAAAAATTAAAAAACAGAAACACTGAGTTGGAAAAAGGATCACCCCCTTGCTTTAATTTGCCTTCATTTTTTAATTACAGCATTTAGTTTGTTGCAATATGTCTCTACTAACTTTGCACATCTAGACTTTGCAATATTTGCCCACTCTTCTTTGCAGAACTGCTCAAGTTCAGTTAAATTTGATGATCCACAGTTTGTGGACTGCAGTCTTCAAGTCATTCCACAGATTTTCAATGGGGTTTAAGTCTGGGCTCTGACTAGGCCATGCAAGGACATTCGCCTTTTTCTCCTTCAACCACTGTGTGGTCAGTTTTGCTGTGTGCTTTGGGTCATTGTTATGTTGGAAGGTAAACCTTCTTCCCATTGAGGGCATTTTGCCCCATCCATTTTCAGTGCTCCAGTCCCTGCTGCAGAGAAACACCCCCATAACAGGATATTACCACCTCCATGCTTTACTGTAGGAATGGTGTTATTTGGATGGTGAGCTGTATTGGATTTCTGCCAGACATATCGTTTGGTGCTGAGGTAAAATAATTCAATTTTAGTCTCATCTGACCATAACACCTTTTTCCATGTGGCCTCAGAATCTTCAAGGTACGTTCATGTGGCCTTTCTTGAGGAGTGGCTTTTTTCTTGGAACCCTCCCATACAAGCCACATTTGTGGAGAATTTGTGATATTGTTGTCACACGCACACAGTGACCACTCTTTGTCATAAATTCCTGCAACTGCTTCAGAGTTGCTGTAGGCCTCTTGGTAGCCTCTCTGACCAGTTTCCTCCTGTCTCTTTCATCCAGTTTGGAGTGACGTCTTGATCCAGGGAGGGTCTGTGTTGTACCAAATACCTTCCACTTCTTAATAATAGACTTCACTGTGCTTCTAGGCATTGATAAAGCCTTTGAATTTTTTTTCTATCCATTTCCTGACTTGTGCCTGTCCACAACTTTATCCTGGAGATCTTTTGACAGTGCCTTGCCACCCATAGTTGATTGTTTGCTTCAGCTGCTCTACAAAATGCTCCAGGAAAGCTCTTTTCATGCTGATCTAATCAAAATGACCACAGCTGATCACAGTTGAAAGTCAAATGGCTTTGTGTGCCATTGAGAAGGTGATTAGCTACACCTTATTGAGTTTACAAGTCATTTTTAGGAGGGGGTGATCCTTTTTCCAACTCAGTGATTCTGGTTTTTTATTTATTTATTTTTATTTTCTGACATGTTGGGGTTATATCTTTCACTTGGATGTTATAAGTTGCACTGAGTAAATACAGCTGGATAAAAAAAACTGTGTCTGTCTTCATTTCAGGCTGAAAAGCAATAAAATGTGATTATTTTAAAGGGGGGTGATTCTTTTCTATACCCACTGTACGTGAATCGAAGAGAGCTTTGGCTTATGGCTTTGTGATGACATCACATGACGCATCTTGGCCCAAATCTGCGGTAAATATGCTGTAATTTTGAAAAATTGCAAGCTCCTCCGAATGTTGTTTGCTTGATTTTTCATTAATTTCTGGGATCGCAAAATCACAAAATCCTGGAGGGACTGGCATTTAATTAATATGCTTCATCATAATTACTTTTTTAATCTATTATGCTAAACACTGTGTACATTTTTTGACCCAAATTTAAAAAGCCCTGTATAAATTCAAATCAATCATTGTTTCATTTGGCGTACACTTTTCCAGTTTTAGGGTTGGTTTAAGTATTTCAGAAACTGCTGATCTCCTCAGAACTGAGTCACTGAGATAATATTTTTCCCCTTTCTGATGTTTGATGCGAAAAATAACCTAAGCTCTTGTATAACCTGTATCTGCATAGTTTTTATGCATTGGCTGCTTCCACATGATTAGCTGATTGGATAATTGAATGAGCAGGGGTATATCTGTTCCTATTTAACTGGCCGATGAGTGTATTTCTGAATGCAAGGTTTTAATTGTATAGTAGGTTATGCTGAATGAATGAATAGACCTACATTTAATTCCCATAAAAATGTATTGGTTTAAGCATACTGTCGAACTACTTGGGCCAAATAACTATGAGTGTCCTCATAAGTACAAATCTACAGTATGTACCATTACTTTGAGAGCACATTCACACAAACATGCACATACACAATTTTGGTGCTACATACCAGTGTAAAAGCTACAAAGTGTACACATATACGATTAACACCTCATAAGCAAACTTTCTTCTTATAGTAACAGGGCCACAGCAGCACCATAAGAATATTCACATTATGTTTGGTGTCTGTGTGTGTGTTTCTCACAGAGACGACAGCTTGTGCGTGATGGATTTGTGGTGGAGGTCTGTGATGGCGGGCGGAGCCTCAGACACCTTTTTCTCTACACAGATCTACTGCTTTGTGTCAAGCTGAAGTGTGGGGCTATGGGGTGAATGAGTCATATAATTCTTTCAGAAAAGCAGATTGCCATTGTTAAGTACTAGTTGCTTTCTCCACTTTTAGCAAATGGTTTTCACTGGCCCTGTGTGTGTGTGTGTGTGTGTGTGTGTGTGTGTGTGTGTGTGTGTGTGTGTGTGTGTGTGTGTGTGTGTGTCAGGAGGCAGCCTCACTACAGGTTTTGTTGGTATATGCCAATAGCGGGACTCAAGATGAACTGGGCAGCAGAGCAGGAAGCATCAGCTGACCTTCAGCTTAAAATCAGCAACATGAGAGTAAAGGTGTTCCACTTGAGGCGAGCATTCCGGCAGTTCATGGTAATGTGTATATTTGAGATTGTTTCAGCATGAAACCTGTGTGTGTGTGTGTGTGTGTGTGTGTGTGTGTGTGTGTGTGTGTTCCTATATTAAGTCATTATCGGCATTCTCATCTCATATATTGAAATACAGTTTGATGAAATCTCTTTCCTCTTGTAAATAAATTGGGTAGCATGGATGAAAACACTGGGTACCTAAGCAATCTGAAAATGATTGAGGCAAACTGGATGCAGGGTGCCATTAACTGAAGAAATATGACATGGTAGTGTTGACAACTCGAATCTAGAGCTATCTGTATCCATGTTAAGCACACTATATGGCCAAAAGTATATGGACACCTGATCATTCCATCCATATGTGGGCAATCCCAAAACTGCCACAAAGTTGAAAGCACAGAATTATATAGAATGTCTTTGTCTGCTGTAGCTTTAAGATTTTGTTTCACTGGAACTAAGAGGCCCAAACCTGTTACAACATCACAATGCTCCTTTGCACAAAGCAAGGTCCATGAATACATGCTTTGACAAGATTGGTGTGGAGTGGCCTGCACAGAGCCCTGACCTCAACCCCAATCAACACCTTTGGGATTAACTGGAACCCCAACTTGACAGCTCACTAATACTCTTATGGTTGAATGAGCACAAATCCACACAAAATCTAGTGGAAAGCCTTCCCAAAAGTGTGAAAGTATGTTATAGCAGCAAAGGGGAGATCAACTTTGGAATGAGACGTTCAGCAAGCACATATGGATTTGATGGTCAGGAGTCTAAATGCAGTGCTGTGAAAAAGTATTTGCCCCCACCCTGATTTCTTCTGTTTTTGTGTGTATCTCATACTAAATTGTTTCAGAAATAAAAACATCTAAGATAAAACAAAGGCAACCTGAGTGAACACGAAATATGGTTTTAAATGATAATGTTATTTATTGAAGCAAAAATGTTATCCAATATGAACTGTGCCTGTGTGAAAATGTATTTGCCCCCATAGTTACTAATTCCCCAAATCTATGAAACTGCATTCATAATGGGGTTCATCTGGACTAGACACAACCAGGCCTGATTACTGCAAACCCTGTTCAATCAAATCAACACTTAAATAGAACTTTTTCAACAGCATGAAATTGGTTAAAAGGTCTTACCCAGTAACACACTATGCCAAAATTGAAAGAAATTCCAGAAATGATGAGGAAGAAGGTGATTGAAATACATCAGTTTGGGAAGCGTTACAAAGCTGTTTCAAAGCTTCTGGGACTCCAAAGAACCACAGTGAGGGCCATTATCTCCAAATGGAAAAACTCGGCACAGTAGTAAACCTTCCCAGAAGTGGGCAATCTTCCAGAATTCCTCCAAGAGCACAGCAACTACTCATCCAGGAAGTCACAAAAGAGCCAAGGACAACATCAAAAGACCTACAGGCCTCTTTTGCATCAATAATGGTCACTGTTCCTGACTCCACTATCAGAAAGACACCGGGCAAAAATGATATCCATGGAAGAGTGGGGAGGTGAAAACCACTGCTAACCCAGAAGAACATTAAGACTCATCTGAATTTTGCCAAAACACACCTTGATGATCCTCAAACCTTTTGGGAGGATGTTCTGTGGATTGATGAGTTAAAAGTGGAACTGTTTGGAAGACAGGGCTCCCATTACATCTGGCGTAAACCAATTCCACAAAAAGAACATCATATCTATGGTCAAGCATGGTGGTGGAAGTGTGATGGTGTGGGGATGCTTTGCTGCTTCAGGGCCTGGGCAACTTGCAGTAATTGAGGGAAACATGAATTCTGCTCTCTACCAGAAAATCCTAAAGGAGAATGTCAGGTCTTCAGTCCGTAAGTTGAAACTCAAGCGCAACTGGATTATGCAGCAGGACAATGATCCAAAGCATAGGAGTAAGTCCTAGTCCTAGAAGTAAGTGAAAGACTGATCTCCAGCTGTTCGAAGTGTTTGATTGCAGTTATTGCTGCTAAAGGTGGCACAAACAGATTTTAAGTTAAAGGGGGCAGTTAGTTTTTCACATTGGTGATATGTGTTGGATAACTTTTTTTTCTTCAATGAAAAAAAAAAAAAAAATTAAAACTGTATTGTGTTTACTCAGGTTGCCTTTGTAATCTGTAATCCACAACATCTACTTTTACAAAAGACAAATAAAGTACCATTTCTTTTTATCTATCTATTATTTTAAGTGTACAGTATGTATATAGGTTTTGTGTGTTACAGAAAGAGAAGAAAGGGTCTGATTCTCGTGCTGCTGATCGGTGTAGAAGGAAGCTCGAATCATGTGAAATTTGGCTTCTCACCCACAAACCTTCTTTTATCTTAGAACTACATAGCCCCAGCAGCAAGGCAAGATCTTGTTGCATACATACATTAATTTAAATACACAAGCATTAGAGTTTGCATGAAGCTGGTACAACCCTGCAAATCTTTTTATTTAACAGTACCTTACAGACACCTCTCTCTTCCTTTCTCCCTTCAGAGTCACACCATTCACTTGCCTTCTCTGTATGAGCTGGACGAGTGGAGAGAAGCAATTAACAAGTGCAAAGCAGAGGGTGGGTCTACTTCATCTAGTATGTCATATTGAATATCTACAGTATGTGTTTTTTCTTGTCATATATTTTTAATTGTTCTACACTGTGTGTGTGTGTATGTGTGTGTGTGTGTGTGTGTGTGCGTGCATGTTTGGGTGGGTTGGTGGGAATCTCAGACGTAGAGACAGTGCCACCGGACTTGCTTTCTCTCACCAACTCTTGTGTCAAACTAAGAATGACTCAACAGCCGCCCCTTTGCTGCCTTCAGCCTGGTCAGTACCTTTATTTACACACACACACACACACACACACACACACACACACACACACACACACACACACACACACACACACACACACACACACACAACCAACCACAACCTTCACTGAAGTTTCTCTCTCTCTCTCTCTCTCTCTCTCTCTCTCTCTCTCTCTCTCATACAGACGATGAGGTAAACAGCATGTGTGGGAGTGTATGTGTGATTGTGCATTCAGCCTGTGGGCTACAGCAGCCAGCCAGTAAGTATTGTTTCTCGTAGTCACAATCATGTACACACACAACAGCACTGTTATGTACAGCTTAACATTCACCAGTTTCAGTTTTTTTTTAATAGCTTAAACACAAGTCCTGAAAAAAAAATATATCAAACTATCACTCCAGTTCCAAAACACTTTTTACTCTAACTGACCCAAAGCATGCAAATCCCTCTAACTTTTTTTAACAGCCACTTTGCATTCTAATGTTAGCTAAGATAATAATATAATAAAGATCAGACATCTGCCTAAATGAAGTAAATCGAGTAAACTAAAACAATAATTCATGTACCCGTGACTAGCATTTGAATTATTTTTTGTAAACACTTGTTTCTTTTGCACATACTGTGCCATATAAAACATGTTAACTGTATGAAGTGTTTAGAGTCACAGATGTGAAAAAGAAATGTAGTCCTGTTGTTTGGGAAGAATTGTTTTGTTTTGGTAATTCTGGTGTATTGAGAGGTGGGAAATCATTTTGCCAGGCTTTTAATCTAGGTCTATGAAGAGTTTTGAAAATATAAAATAGGATTGACAAATTCTTGCTAGCAAAAACTATAATCAGTACTCATCTCTCTCTCTTTTTTTTTTTTTTTTTTAAATATTAATAACAATAATATAAAATAAACATTAATACATAATTAAAAATTACTACTAATAATTCAATATAATTTATAACTATTAGCTGCTGCATAAATTACAGAAAAATGGATAATAATTTCTAGATCAGAATTTTGAAAGGAATATTATTATATTACATACTATATATTGTAGGTATATGTATTATGTTTTTTTTAAACAAGAATATGCATTTTTATATTAGAATAATGTTTGAGGGTATATGTATGTCAGCTGTAGGCAGTGTTCATAATTATGTTTTGATTGTTGAAAAATCAGCTATATGTAAAGTCTGTATGTATCTTCATGACCACAGGTGTCTATGTGTGTGCAGAAGTTGATGGCTTTGAGATTTTTGACAGAAGAGCTCAGACTTGTCTTTCATCATATAGTCTGACGCCACAGTGGGATCAGGTATAGACTCAACCACATTCTTTTACATTGCTTTTCTTTTCAGTTTGATTGACTTATGTAATCTGCACTCAACATCTGATTGAAATGAGTTTAAATGAGGCATTGAAAAACACAAAGCTTCCCTAAAGCCTGAAACCTCCAGGTGACGCTATTACAGTGACAATGACCTTAATATTAAAATGGCCCCTGTACTGTGTATTTATGTGTGTGTATGATAGGAGCTGATGCTGAAGGTAGATGGAGCTCAGCACCTCCACCTGCTGTGTGTCTCTCAGTCAGAGAAGAACATTTTGGGCAGAGCTATGATACAGGTAAGATGTAGTTTCTTTTGGAATTGAGCGATGATCAGTTTGTTTAACATAATCACAGACCACAAGCATAAATTATATACTGTGTATATAACATAAATTATATACTGTATATACAGTACTGTGCAAACGTTTTAGGCACCCTATTTATTTAGTACAAACTTTGTTATAGATTGTTTATTTTATGACTTCTACATTATCAAGTCAGTACAAAACACATTTTAGATTCCCAAACATTAGTTTTCTAGCACAAAATTAAATGTTACAGAAAAATGTTTGTATGTCATTAAAGAAAGCAGCATATTACATAAGAGACACTTTTCAGACAAAAAACACAATGAAGGCTGCTGGGTTTTGCTGCAAAAATAACATGCAAGTGCGAAAGTCAAAGTTTCCAGAAGAACTGTGTCAGGTTAAATGTTACAGAAAAATGTTTGTATGTCATTAAAGAAAGCTGAACATGAGATGAGCGACTATGTGAAAAGAATCATTGCTGACACAAATCAAGTGGACACATCTAATCATGAGGAAATGAAACAGACCATACTTATTTTTGCTGCACAAATAAGAAGCAAGTGTGAAAGTCAAAGAACTGTGGCTGGTTCTGCAAGATGCTCAATAAAACTTACCAGCTCATTTCCTTATAAAACTGCACAAATTGTACCAGAGACTATTATTTTATTTTTATTTTTATTTTTTTGTCACACCAAATATTGACTTTGTTTCATTTACTACTGTTTACTACTCTTTACAGTATTTTTTAAATGTAGAAACATTTAATTTCATTGTTTTGAAGGCATGTTTGCTCTACATCATTTCTTTGCATGTGCCTAAAACTTTTGCACAGTACTGTATAATATAGTCATATCGTTTCGGGGGTTTTGGCTCACAACATGAAACTGAATTTGCATGTTTGTCACAGTTAAATCCTCTTGATATGCTAAAAAAGTGGAAGAAAATGAACGTGAATTTGGACTCCATAGAGGTGATGCTGTCAGTCAAATACTCACCCCATCTGCTTGAGCCACCCAGCCCAGCCCCTCTCCAGCACAAGCCTGTATTCTGTGTGCTGATTGGAGATGTAGCAAGGTTGGAATTTTCTCTTCTTTTCTAATGGTCCAACTATTGTCGTTTTGTTTTACTGTGAAAGATAATGCTGTGGTTCTGTGGGTGGAAAAAATATACAGAAATGGCCTAAAAATAGATGGAGCGTCATTGGTTTATTACATTTTTTTTTTCAGAGACAAAATCAGTACATACAAAGTAATCTTAGTCTTCTCAGATTGTGTCATACTGTGAATCACTGAGAAGGAACAGCAATTCATTTATCCTTTTTGATGAAAAAGGGATGACTGACCAATGATAAGTCTGAAAGGAAATCTAGTTATGTAAGCCTGGAAAATTACAACATGGGAAGTTCTGCAAAAAGTAAAAGTACACTTTCTATCATGTTCAGGGTTTGCTTCCTGCATGATTTGTTAAGCAAAAATCCTCTTTTGCGTTAGCTGTGTTTGTTCATTGATGTTACTAACTTATGTAAACTTGCCTTCTTTTGTGTGTGTGTGTGTGTGTGTGTGTGTGTGTGTGTGTGTGTGTGTGTGTGTGTGTGTCTTTCTTTCTCCACTGCAGTCATGAGCGTGTGCTGGTTCCTCATATAGTGCGCTCCTGTGTGGACGAGGTCGAGAGGAGAGGCCTGGAAGAAGAGGGCATTTACAGACTCTCAGGAGCCAGCAATGAGATTCAGGATCTAAAACATGCATTTAATACCAGTACGTATGTGTAATATAAGAGGTGGCATATGATATGGCCATTTTTAATCACAGAATTAATTCTTTGTCACAAAATGTGCTTCTGAAACTACCACGACAAAACCAAATAACGTGCATAAAAATCTAAAGGAATTCTTCATTTTGTACACTGAAATGATAACAAGAAATCAGTTACGTATAGAAAATGTATTTGTAAGCCTGATGGTAGAGATACTTGCTTGTGAGAAGACATTGTAAGTTAAATATGAAATATATCAACCATTATTTCATAGATGGGCTAAAACCATGTGGGAGTCCAATAATATAACTTTTATGTCCCTCCATCCTATTGCTCTATTTTTTCACTGTTCCTCCCTGTCCTCAGATTACTGGGAGGCTATGAGTAAGGTGAGAAATGTGGATGTGAATGTAGTATCTGGCACTCTTAAGCTGTACTTGAGAGAACTGCCTGAGCCTCTTATTCCTGCTGCGTATTTTCAGACTCTCTCTAAAGCAATGGGTGAGTTTCCTGCTCTTTCTTTCCCCCAATCAGTCCCTCTCCCACACACACAAACTTATACAGTGTGCACCTCAAACAGATCTGACTGACCCAAATCTCAGAGCGAGCACAATGTTGTCTGAGCTGCAATCCTTCCCTGAGGTCAATTGCAACACACTTCTCTTCCTCTTGCATCACCTTAAAAGGTAACTTCCTGTTCTCTAATTGTATCCACTCCTATTAAACTATGTTTATTATGAGTAAGGGTTGTCTGGACATTTAGGTTTCACTACCAGGGACCTGTCATGTTTAGTCAGTAAACAGTATCTTAAAGTAAAGATTTATTCTTCTTTTAACTCCAACTTTCTCAGCTCGTTGCCTCTCTGTAACCCTCCCTCTCTTTCTTTCTTTCGTTGTGTATTAGGGTTGCAGTGAAGGAGGAACTGAATAAAATGTCTCTGAGTAATCTGGCCACAGTATTTGGCCCCACTCTCATGCGCCCCCCAGTGGCCAGTCTAGATCGGTGTGCTCCACCAGTGGACATCTCTCAAGAGGTTGACGTTCAGGTCAGTTAGCTGCCATTCTGTGTCTCACAATGTGAAGTTTACTACAGTTATCTGCAACACTAGAAGAATAGAAGCAGACAGTGCATTGTGGAGGTCTGGAGTCTTTGTGTATGTGTCTTTCCTCAGGTCCACGTGATTTACCTCTACCTCCAGATTCCGAATCTTCCAGAAGCTCTCACTACAAAACCACTGGATACTGAAGAAGACCCATGAAAGTTAAATTAGTGCTATGTGTTATACAAACATACATAACTGGAGCAAACATTAGGCAAAATATCTTCTTGTCAAAGTTCACAGGCAGTTTAAAGGAAATATATATACCATGTATATTTATTTAATTTATTTTAAAAAGATTCATTGTAACACTCGTACGCTGCCTATATGATTACAGCAAACTTATATTTTGTAATAATAAAAAAAAACAATTGAATAATAGTGCTGTTAGAACAGTTATTGCATTTAGAGGTTGTTCTGAGCATTAACACGAAAGGGACAGAGCTACAGGTTTGTGGAATGGTAAGCAGAGCTGAGCTTTCGTATTATAATTTAATGGATTTTTTTCTTCTTCTAATATTAATATTAAACTCTGAAATCCATTGATCCATTCCATTTGATAAATAGCTCTGAGTGACAAACTCTAGACATCTAACTACACTAAAACTCCAGAGTTCACCAAGCCCCATTATCACTGGAGTCCCTGAATATTTGGGGGGTTCATTAATCTTTCCTGCTGTTTCATATTTCAAATTGCTACAGAGACGATGTAATGTAATGATGCCACAACCGTTAAGTAGACTAGATTATTGCCATTGTGTGTATTTCCAGTTATGGTTTATTATTTTTATTAATTCCAAAAATTCTGTTACAGGTTAGCTAGCTAGTTTGCTTTGCTTAACCAGAGCTATTCACTAGTTAACAGCATACTTTTGCTCAGAGCCGCAATTCCACAGAGTTGATTAAAGTGTCATTCCATCTCAAGTGATCCAATAATTGCAAAGTTGGTTGCTTGACCATTTTTAATTTTCCTAAATTTGTGGGTGATTATGTCTATGTATTGGCATTGCAAAATCACCATTTAAATTTTTTAAAAAATTTTTACTTGGTTTAACTACGACAGCTATCTATGTGTCATGGCACACAACCATGGGCGTAGAATCCGTGGGGGACGTGTCCACTTTTAATAAAACGTAAATTCGTCCCCCGCACTTTCTAACTGGCCATGGCCAATTTGTGTATCTTTGATTTCTATACGTGTACGTGTCTATAAGTCGTTACGTGACCTGACGTTGCCATGACAATTGGTCACTCACGTGACACGGTGAGCTCAAGCGGCAAAAAAAAAAAAGAAAAAAACCCCAAGAACATTCACTCCTTTTTTACTAAGTACAAAATATTCATCATTGTGCAACATGAATACCACATGCCAAAAAACCATTCACTCCTTTTTTACTAAGTCGAACAGTGTCAAAGTTCTTTTGGCATGTGGTATTCGTGTTGCACAAGGATGAGTAATTAGCCAGATTTGTCCCGCACAAACCTGCACTTATTTTCAAACTATTTTGTAACGTCACTTATTTTTATTACAGATGTGTTATCTGAGTCCTTCACATTAGAATAAGATGGTGAATTGTTAATGTTGAATTGGGATTTGCATGGATTACACATGTCTGGATCAGGCAGCGTTGCATGTTACATAATGGTTTCTTTTACTATGTTGACGCTAAATATTAATAGAAAGAATCGAACAAATTTTCATTTTATAAATACAATGACTGATTCATAACAGGCTGCTATAATAACGCAAGTCGTTATGCAAAAGTTTAAGTTAGTAGAAGGTTAGAAGTATAGGAAAAAAGTGTAACCCTGCCATTTTTACATTACTGTATATGATTCAATAGAAAAGGGAGAGAACTGAAACAAAATCATCCATAATATACAAATATATATTATATACTGTGTGCTATGTATATGCAATGCAATGTACACAAAACACAATTCACAATATTTAAATAATACAGGGCAATATACAATATACCATGAAAGTACAGAATCATAAATTGCATATTAAGCCACTTAATAGCAAGAAGAGATAAAACCCATCAATTAGACAAAGGTCAGAAAAAAAAGAATACCCTTGACATTCTGTCCAGAATGTACAGAAGTACTTTGTAGTTTCCATCAAAAACTAAACCCTCATGCTAGTCAAATCGGTCGGGGCTTAAGTATAACATCAAGCTATATCCCTGTTCAAGAGAAATTTGTACAACTAAAAACTTACAATTGCACTGTACCTTTCCCACACTGTTGGCACCCATGAACAAATTAGTGATCCCCCACTAACTAAATCTCATTTCTACAGTTGATCCACTAGGTGGGAGAAACTCTTGCCTTTTGAGAGGCTGCAGATCTAGGGTTTACGGCAGCAGTCCAACATATACACTACTGAGTCACCAATAATCTCTCTACCATCGCTACACAAATCTCCCCACACCATCCAAACAAATCAATCTGCTATGGTTTCACTTCAACAAGACCAAGCTGAGAATTACATCCTGCAAGACATCTGGAGGACGGACACACACACACACACA
Organism: Cranoglanis bouderius; assembly: GCA_023630585.1. Classification (NCBI taxonomy): domain Eukaryota; kingdom Metazoa; phylum Chordata; class Actinopteri; order Siluriformes; family Cranoglanididae; genus Cranoglanis; species Cranoglanis bouderius. Next base: position 11,366,745 of record CM042568.1, read on the forward strand.
CACACACACACACACACACTACAGAATCTATACTGATCCATCTCTGCTCATACAGCAGGGTGTTAACTTTCATCATGCACACACCACCTGCTTTGAGTAGGCTACCCGTTTTGTCTCCCTCCACTTGTGCCTTTGATCCGTAATCCTGACTCCGGGGCAGAAAACTCTCCTGCTCCCAAAATTCCAAAAACGCCAGACAGAGGAAAAAGTCCTCTGGTGTCAGATATGCACAGAAACGCGGTCCAAACATCGACATGGTAACAATGAATGTCAGATTAATGTATGTGTCGTAAATCAGCAGTTCTATGGTTCCTATAACTAACTACAAGCACGCAGGAGGGAATGGGAATGGAAAAAAACAAATGACCAATGCTTCCATTAACTTGGCTTTATCTTTCTACAGGCTCTTGTAAGCTCAAGAAAAGAGATCAAATGGCAATAGATAGAGAAACCAGAGTTTAGCTCATGAAATCAAACCTGATTACTGTAGAATAGAGAAACAGTGATAGACACAAACGGCCCCCAGACCTGGTGACCATGTGCTAGCTTTCAATTCAGTATAACCTTGTAGCCATTTCCCCTACACAATAAAATCACAAAGGATATGTAAAAAAAAATTCAAATTCGTGCAGAGATATAGTGAAATTGGCATGCACATTGGTCCTCATCTTTATGCTTGACATCCATTTCTGTCAAGTTCCTGAATTGTATTTACTGAGCAGCTGCTGTGGTAAAAGTAGCAACCTTGATTTGCCCTGCTTTTGTTTTCTAAACTTGATATTTTCTGGGCTATTAACTGTTAATGTAATGTTAATAAATAAATAAATAAATAAATAAATTAACATTGTGTTTGTACAGTAGGAAATGGTGAACTTCAGATGGCACTGCTTTTTTACTGGACTTTATGTGGGGCTTGTGGAGGGGGCCAGGGGGTGGGTGGGGGTCTTGTTGCTATGGATGCAGTGCATTCATATGAAAGGTATTCATGCTTGGGATCAAGTGGATTGACCCCCTTGCTCTCGGGTTAACAGAAGCCGCTTGTGTATCTGGTTCCCTGGGCTAACATGTGTGTCCGTGGATGAAAAAGGGAGAGTGGCTGTCTGAGTATGAGTGTATGTTTTTGAAACACTGTGGGAAAGATTTCAGAGTATGTTGAGGTTTAACTTTTGGTGTCAGTATTCAGTCTTCAGTCATAGAGGGAGAGGGAGAGGGAGAGAGAGAGAGAGAGAGAGAGAGAGAGAGAGGTGGTCTCATTGAACTTTGGCTCTAGAGGTCTTAAGTCCCGTAAAAATTCTTCTTGCTAGGCAGTAAACATAGAGCTTAGAACATGGTGTTTATCCCACACACATCCTCCCTGTGTGTGTAAGTAGGTGTCAGTAATGAGGCATGTTCATCTGTCTGTAGCAACACACTCTAGCTTGTTCAAACACAGAAAACAGAGCACTGAAAGACCACACTTGATGATAGTCAAGTATATGTTTGGGGGCTCAGTTGGTGCAAAGTATGTGTTATTCGATACACACAGTTGGCATGTAGACAAAATACCGAACATGTTGGTGTAAAAGCATGCATGTGTGTGAGTAATACTCGAGCAGACATTTTTGTGTAGTGCCAGGGGCAAAGAGCTTTAAGTATATACTGCTAAGAAAACTTAATCATAGGCAGAGTGAAGACAGGTGCTGCCTGGACAAATACAGAGGGTCTTTTTCCCTTAATTGAAACACCCACCCTGATGTACATATTAATCTTTATAATTAACACAAACGTCCTCAGTGGCATCCAAGATGTATAAGATGTATTTTGTAATGAAATTGACTGAGTTGTTTGTTTTGTTTTTGTTTTTGTTTTAAGTTTTTTTTTATGACTGTTAATAGTGGTCCCAGTGGGATTTAGCTCTAGCTTAACGTCTACCTGAATAGAGTGATGCAGCAGTTCTTTAGTCCTTTAGTCTGTCCAGCTCTCTCACTTCCTCATCTGTTCACTCTGCTCAAACAGATAAGGTTCCAAAGGTTCAACTTACAGTCTACTAGTGCCATCCACACCACCGTGCTTGTCATCTCGTAGATTGCTAACCAGAAGAGCCAAGGCTCTGCCATAATGCAGTGCAACTGTGTCGTGTAGCTGCACTGCATTCTGAAACTTTAAGTCCAACTTTTGAAGTCTCCACTACTGCTACATTGGACTCCTCATTAATATGACCTTGAATGTCAATGGAAAATGGTGTCTGAGAAAAGAAGCTCTTGCTCTATTGTTTTTAGGAGCTAACAGCAAAATCTGACTGTTATCACTTATATTTGAGATCATTTAAATATTTTCACCTATTAATATAATTGTAACTATGCTGGCGTATCATTGTAACTGCACTCGAATCTTTCAATATAAACATATTTCATTTATATTTAATCGAAATATATTCAGTGTGCTTCAGATTGGATTTTTTTCACTCTCCTCTGTACCATTGCTAGATTTACACTGTAGTATGAGCTACAACAATTTAATGGAAATTTAATTAAGACACTACATGGAAAGAATACCAAACATAAACAGATGAAACATACAGTATGTGTACATGCATATTTGTATCTTTTATTGTGACGTAGTGTTTTACATATGTTCAAAGAAAAAGATCCTGTCACATTGTGCACTCTTATGGATTAATAATAGCTTGTAATCCAAAAATGCTTAATAATGAATAATGAATAATTAGCATGATACAGATACAATCATGCCAAATAGAAATGTTCTGGGTGAAATGTTGCTTTGAACACATCTTGATGAATATGTTCATTGTAATAACACGTGCCAAATCATGCAGAACTGCAGATTAGCTTTGTGATTTTACCAAGGCATTTTACCAATGCATTTTGTTGTTGTTGTTGTTTTTTTTCTCAAACTGACATAGAGGCTTTGGGGGTTTCATGAACTCTTTAGTGAACCATTTTGAAATGTCACTAATGCCTCCACACCAAAAAGACAAGCCCGAAATGCAAAAATCACTTTCAAGATTTTATATTTCATGATTAATTTACAGTTTATGTCCATTTTTTCTATCATGTTCCCTCACAAATTTCAGTTTCCAAGATAATTTTTAATGAGACAAGAATAGCTTCAGTGAGAAGCAAAAAAACAGTTTCTCTGACATTTCTTTCTCATAATTTCTTTCCTAATGCTTGGTTATGTCTCAACTCACCTAATTAACAGTGCCATTCTTGTCAGATAAGGATGTCACCAGTGTCTTCAGATAATTCCTGTCAATCAAGATTGAGGTCTGGTGATTTTGCAGGCCAGTCAAAGCATCTCAATGTTCCAACTGTCTTATCGAACAAGTCACACACAGGTTTGGCCCTGTGCACGCTACATTTGCCATACTGGAACATTGGAGTGTCAGTGTTGTGTTCTTCTTGGACATTAAGGACAAAAGACAACCTCAGAGTCTGGCCAACAACTGACAATATGGTTTTATGCTAAATTACATTTATAGATGTGTTATGTATTGAGATGTACAATAAATCACTGCTATTGAATGTGTATGTGACTAATTTATATGTCCCTTTAGCTTGCTATCATTACAAGTAACAGGAGGCTACCCAGCTTTTATTAACCTGCAAGTGTATTAAGGACTAACACACTGCTTATATTAAGTGTATACATTTATTTGGGGATAGCTACAATAAATAATGTTTAATCAGAATAATTCTGGCACATTCACCCACTATAGTGCATACCAGCTGAGTTATTTAATTGAGGAGATTTCACAGTTAATAAGACATGAAAAAGGCAGAAATGTTTTTAAATTTGCTGTTTATACTTTAGTAATTCAGGAAATAAAATTTCTTTCACACAACAGATATTTTCATCGAGTCTTTACAAACACCTCTCCTTCCCACTAACTATCAGGCTCATCTTAACATCTACTGTAGGTAGTCTCTCACTTTAACTTATGCATCCTTTAGTTCCCCAAACGTCCTATTTTGACTCAGACCCTGCTGCACACACATAAATCTACTTCTATGTTTTACAACCCCAATTCCAAAAAAGTTGGGATGCTGTGGAAAATGTAAATAAAAACAGAATGCAATGATTTGCAAATCTCATAAACCCATATGTTATTCACAATAGAACATAGAAAACATATCAAATGTTTAAACTGTACCATTTTAAGGAAAAAATAAGGTAATTTTGAATTTGATGGCCGCAACACGTCTCAAAAAAGTTGGGACTGGGACAACAAAAGGCTGGAAAAGTAAGTGTTACTAAAAAGAAACAGCTGGAGGAACATTTTGCAAATAATTAGGTTAATTGGCAACAGGCCAGTAACATGACTGGGTATAAAAAGAAGTAAAGATGGGCAGAGGTTCACCAATCTGCAAAAAACTGCGTCTATAAATTGTGGAACAAGTTTAGAATAATGCTCGTCAATGTAAAATTGCAAAGACTTTGAATATCTCATCATCTACAGCACATAATATCATCAAAAGATTCTGAGAACCTGGAGAAATCTCTGTGCGCAAGGGACAAGGGTGAAAATCAATATTGCATGCCCGTGATCTTCAGGCCCTCAGGCAGCACTGCATTAAAAACAGGCATGATTCTTTAATGGAAATCACTGTATGGGCACAGAAACACCTTCAGAACTCATTGTCTGTGAACACAGTTCGCTGTGCCATCCACAAATGCTAGTTAAACCTCTATCATGCAAAGAAGAAGCCATATGTGAACATGATCCAGAAATGCCGCAGTCTTCTCTGGGCCAAAGCTCATTTAAAATGGACTGAGGCAAAATGGAAAACTGTTCTGTGGTCAGACAAATCGAAATTTGAAATTGTTTTGGGAAACCATGGATGCCACGTCCTCTGGACTAAAGAGGAGAGGGACCATCTGGCTTGTTATCAGCGCTCAGTTCAAAAGCCTGCATCTCTGATGGTATGGGGATGCATTAGTACCTATGGAATGGGCAGCTTGCACATCTGGAAAGGCACCATCAATGCTGAAAGGTATATACAGATTTAGAGCAACATATGCTTCCATCCATACGACGACTTTTTCAGAGAAGGCCTTGCATATTTCAGCAAGACAATGCTAAACCACATACTGCATCTATTACAACAGCATGGCTTCGTAGTACAAGAGTCCGGGTGTTGAACTGGCCTGCCTGCAGTCCAGACCTTTCACCATTTGAAAACATTTGGCACACCATAAAACAAAAAATATGACAAAGAAGACACAGGACTGTTGAGCAGCTAGAATCCTGTATCAGACACGGCACAACAATGTTCCTCTCCCAAACCTCCAGCAACTGGTCTCCTCAGTTCCCAGACGTACATACAGTGAGGGGAAAAAGGTATTTGGTTCCCTGCTTATTTTGTACGTTTGCCCACTGACAAAGAAATGATCAGTCTATAATTTTAATAGTAGGTGTATTTTAACAGTGAGAGACAGAATAACAACAACAACAAAAAAATCCAGAAAAACGCATTTCAAAAAAGTTATAAATTGATTTGCATTTTAATGAGGGAAATAAGTATTTGATCCCCTATCAATCAGCAAGATTTCTGGCTCCCAGGTGTCTTTTACACAGGTAACGAGCTGAGATTAGGAGCACTCTCTGAAAGGGAGTGCTCCTAATCTCAGTTTGTTACCTGTAAAAAGACACCTGTCCACAGAAGCAATCAATCAATCAGATTCCAAACTCTCCACCATGGCCAACACCAAAGAGCTGTCCAAGGATGTCAGGTACAAGATTGTAGACCTACACAAGGCTGGAATGGGCTACAAGACCATCGCCAAGCAGCTTGGTGAGAAGGTGACAACAGTTGGTGCGATTATTTGCAAATGGAAGAAACACAAATTAACTGTCAGTCTCCCTCGGTCTGGGGCTCCATACAAGAGCATGGAGCACCTCGTGGAGTTTCAATGATCATGAGAACAGTGAGGAATCAGCTCAGAACTACATGGGAGGATCTTGTTAATGATCTCAAGGCAGCTGGGACCATAGTCACCAAGAAAACAATTGGTAACACACTACGCCGTGAAGGACTGAAATCCTGCAGCGCCCGCAAGGTTCCCCTGCTCAAGAAAGCACATGTACAGGCCCGTCTGAAGTTTGCTTGAATGATTCAGAGGAGAACTGGTTGAAAGTGTTGTGGTCAGATGAGACCAAAATCGAACTCTTTGGCATCAACTCGACTCGCCGTGTTTGGAGGATGAGGAATGCTGCCTATGACCCCAAGCCATAACACCATCCCCACCGTCAAACATGGAGATGGGAACATTATGCTTTGGGGGTGTTTTTCTGCTAAGGGGACAGGACAACTGCACTGCATCAAAGGGACGATGGACGGGGCCATGTACCGTCAAATCTTGGGTGAGAACCTCCTTCCCTCAGCCAGGGCATTGAAAATGGGTCGTGGATGGGTATTCCAGCATGACAATGACCCAAAACACACAGCCAAGGCAACAAAGGAGTGGCTCAAGAAGAAGCACATTAAGGTCCTGGAGTGGCCTAGCCAGTCTCCAGACCTTAATCCCATAGAAAATCTGTGGAGGGAGCTGAAGGTTCGAGTTGCCAAACATCAGCCTCGAGACCTTAATGACTTGGAGAGGATCTGCAAAGAGGAGTGGGACAAAATCCCTCCTGAGATGTGTGCAAACCTGGTGGCCAACTACAAGAAACATCTGACCTCTGTGACTGCCAACAAGGGTTTTGCCACCAAGTACTAAGTCGAAGGGGTCAAATACTTATTTCCCTCATTAAAATGCAAATCAATTTATAACTTTTTTTTAAATGTGTTTTTCTGGATTTTTTTGTTGTTATTCTGTCTCTCACTGTTAAAATACACCTACCATTAAAATTATAGACTGATCATTTCTTTGTCAGTGGGCAAACGTACAAAATCAGCAGGTGATCAAATACTTTTTTCCCTCACTGTAGACACTTTGTTAATGCTACCCAGTGGTAAACATGGCCCTGTCCCAACTTTTTTGAGACATGTTGCTGCCATCAAATTCAAAATTACCTTATTTTTTTCCTTAAAAAATATTTACATTTTACCCAGTGTCCCAACTTTTTTGGGATTGGGGTTGTAGTTGGTGCAGTGTACTGTCATTATTATTCATTAAAAAAAAAAAGACTGGCCTGCCAGCTGCCTGATTTTGGGGCTCTAATAAGACACAAGATATCTCTTGAGACATTGAACCAAAACACAAAAAGCATTCCTGCAAGTTTGAACAGTCTGATTTGATACTGGTTAACATGTAATAAAACACTGCAGGATGGTGTGATGTAGTTAGCACTCCAAAGTTGATTATTTTCAGCACATCCTCAAGTGTTTCATTCCCCTTATATTACAGCAACTTCCCAACAATTACAATTTTTATTAATTAAAGAACAACGTATGTTTTTAATCAGTATTGTTACATTTGATGTTGTGGAACGTCTGCAAAACAAGTCAATTCCTGTAAGCACTTACGTTATAGCAGCTATAAACAGTCTCTCATCAGCCTCTCTTTTTTCTCTCTCCTGAATAAGACAGAATAAGACAATAAGACAAAAAAACAACACACACAAACAACTTATCATGTTAGCGAGAACCCAGAAAGCACAAAGTTCTCTGTGCTGAAGATTCTCCCATGCTGAAAAACAGCACTAACACGGGAGACTCCTTCCATTAATGTTAAATAAACTCTCTTTACTGAAAGCTCCACCATATCATTAATTATAGATTTTTCTTTGTTAAATAACAGCACTTTTTAAATGCATTTTTATTAGGTCTAGATTATGTGAAACGTCTGCCGTACAAATCTATGTGCTGTGAAACAGTAATGTTTTAGAAGAAGCACATTAATATAAACCTGTGATTTGAATTAAATATGGCACTATTGTCAGAGCTGCTGTTATAGAAAATGAATCAACACCTTCTGACAAAACATGTTCAAGAATTCATTTTGGTATAAAATCAAATACCACACCAAACCCTTTCAGTCTAACATATGCTTTAAATCACAGACAAATGTCAACCCTAGTTCTCTATGAATTAACCAAATATCACTATATTTATGCTAAACTAAACCTGTGTATTAAAGAGTCTTCCAGCTTTTAGGATTGGCGTAGTAATGGTCTTTCTAGTAGAGAGCCAGACTGACATGACATTTCTTTGTGCACTGCATAACTAACTCCATCATAGTTATTTAATGTGCACTTTATGTTTCTGTTGAGATTTCCTCTTTCTGTTCATGTGTTACAGAAAGCACTGGTAGTGATGTAGGCAAACTTGTTGTGTGAAGCTGCTGAGGCTCATTAGATGGGCCAGTTTTTGCCGGAGCATCAGATGGAGGATGCTGTGTTTCCTGCAAAAAATTCTGGGTATCTTCATTCTTGAATTTGTCTCTGTCAGGAACAAGCTGTCTTTGTATGTCCTGTGTATCTGTGCTATCGTCATGTGTGTTCGGAGCATTGTTGTGTGAGTGTGTGTGGACAGTTTCTTCAGACTTTGCAGACAGTCGACGGTGAATATGCAGCCTCTCGGGCTGGAATTTCTCAAGATGTGGGGGGATGTATTCCTCATGTGTGTGTAGGACGGAGTGTATCCGTGTTGTGGAGTTTGTGTGTGGAAGGCATTTCCCCCTATTGTCCTGGCCACGAAACCCCCTTAGTTTGGGATTCCAGTGTTCTCGCCACTGCAGGGCCATGGTGGAGCGATCAGCAACCAGTCGCCTCTCTCCTGGGGCCCAGCCCCTCCTGCTTTCCTCTGCACCAATCAAGAGGAAGGTCCTGCCCACTTGGAGGGCGAGGCAACCGCAGCTGACATCACGATCAGGAACCCAGAGGGTTTGGAGACCTCTTTTAATTTGAGACAATCCAACACGGAAAACAGACTGCACCCACACAGAGAACTGCCACCAGGGACCAGAGTGCTCCTTAGCCCTAACCTGAACCTTTAGCACTGAGAGAGAGAGAGAGAGAGAGAGAGAGAGAGAGAGAGAGAGAGAGAGAGAGCTCCATTGCCAACGTATACTGCATTGATGGTTATACTTAAGAAAAGTAGTTTTTGATTAATTTCATGTTTTATTCCTTGACCATGGACTCTTACCATAGTCTTTGAGGCAGAATGTCTCTAAATTCATTTTGACTTTGGCTTGAGAAGGCTGGCAATAAGAGAGGCACTCCTCAGCTGATAGAAGTGGATGAAAGACAGAGAAAGATGGAGTGAAATATTCATACAGAAGAAGACACACACACAGTCCACAAGGTGGCAGCAGTCAATAATGAATAAGACTTAAGCAATTAAAGACCCAGCAATAGAACAAAAAAAAAAATCACAAAACGTATACATACATATGATCTTTAAAAGGTTCTGCAAATAAATGATATGATAGCAATTCAAATATAAACAAAATATAGCTCACCTATGCTATATTGGGGCTGGTAAATTGGGGTTGGTGGAGCAGCTTCTGGGATGCCTGGTGACAGAGAGAGAGGCTCATTATAGCAAGCACTGACAAGTTTATTTGTGTGCCTTTGATTCAGTCTTTGAGCTTTTTTGCACCTCGCTGGTGTGTGTGAGCTCTCTAATCCCAGTGGTGGCTCATTAGTGCATACTGATCATGCGTCTGCATGTGTCTGTGTCTTTGCACAGATGCCAGAATGAGGATGTGTGTATGCTGGTTCTCTCTGTGTACTTCTCTCTATCTCTTGCTTTCCCTCTCAATCTCACACACACACACACTGATACACTTTAGCCATGAAAGGCCTGCAACTCTGGCTCAACCATATATTATCACTGAGACTTGTCCTTTTGCCCATAGCTCTGACACAGCTGGGACAGTGACACCTTATCCCTCACCTCAGCCCCCATACTGTAACCTCCTCTAGTTGCTTGTTCATGTCACCATGGGCTACATACCCTATATAGGATGTGTATGCAGTCAGTTCAGATATGTAGCTACTATATAATTCATTATAGTAGTAGTAGCCCTTGCACTAGCAGTGGCCTTACTTTAGGTTTTGCATCCTGTCACAATAAGAGCCTTAAAAAAAAAAAAAAACTGCACATATTGATTTATGTCTCTTTGTGCCATAAATGTTCTGCATGCTTAAGGACAACTCCTGGCATGCAAGATAAAGACCCCCCACAGTTTTGCCGGTGTCACGCTAATAATACAGCTCAGGTCAATTTCCGAGTGCTGAACGATAAGGACATTTCCTGTTATGTATTAAGTGGCAAATGTTTCATGGGTGTTGGCCTTAGCTTAGTTTTTAGCTGTGGCCTGAGAGAAGACCTCTGGTTATAAATAACCCAGTCAGACCCTACCCAGTAAAACAACAAACAAGCTTGTCTTTCACTGAGCCCTTACTAGTGAAGAATTATGTGCCTGCCAAGCCGGGAGGGACGCTGGCTGCTCGCCTGAGTGTTGCAACAGGTGCCTCCTGTATTTGTCACCTGAGTGGAGATTTAAAAGTGTCGCCGCATCCACTGCTCAGCTTTGGCAGAGCAATGCATGCAGATTATCACTCTCTGGGCCAGCATTAGCAAGAATAGAGAGTATGTAAATCCAGCAAAGGCTGACTACCAGGTGGATAGGAGCTTGGGCGTACTAACAAAGGCCAGAGAAAGTTCAGAGTCTTGTCTGGAATCACAGTTAATCACAGGAATGTGAGGAAACTTGTTGGGATTTCTTTTATATCCCATATCAACAAACAACGGGGTATTGATGTGGTGCCCAATACATGAATTAAACAATTTATCTTAATTAGGCCAAGAGCAGTCAATGTCAACACATATATTAGAAGTCATTTGAAAGAAGAGAGTATGGTGGGAACAATCATGGCAGTCACTTGATCTACCTGATAAAACTCTACTGTCCCCCTTAAATGTGGGCCTGTCCAGTGAAAGCTTGGCATAGCCCTGTGTTAAAATACAGCATATAGATTTGGTTCAAGCTTAAGTGGCACTTACGAATGCAGGGCCGGAGGGGTGAGTGGCCGTGTTTGTATCCTGGAGCACAGCGGTTACATCTTTGTCCTGTAACTCCCTCCCTGCAGAGACACTGGCCTGTGGACTGATTACACCAGCGGCCCACTGCGCCTAGAGGATGGCACTGACATGCTGGAGTAGTAAGAGGAAGAAAGAAAAAGAGAGAGCCAGAAAAGAGGTCAGAGTGAAATCATCCAAAATTATTGTGAAAATAAAACATTTGTTCCCTTGGAGATTATATGAGAGTCTGCAGTTTATAAATGTCACCTGCATTTTGCAATAAGATATTTTTCCACATTTCCACATTTCCAAACTCCTAAGAAAGGAGTTTATGAGTCATATAAATGAGACTGATAAACTGAAACAATGTAACATAAACCCACCTAAAGGAAGCAGGAATAAAAGTGGCTATAAAAACAGCAGACATAACCAAGCAGCTCTGTCAGCCTGCACTCATTCAAACAAACTGCCTCACAAAAATGTAAAGTGTTTTCAATAATCAGGCCAGCCTCAAGAGTACAACAGTGTAAATCTACCCAGTTCATCTGAAATATTTAAGTAAAATAAAAATAAAAATAATTAAAAAAAAAAAAAAAAAACATGACTATGCTTTAGATGTTGCATGCAAGTCTTTCATGATTTTTTTTTGTTAAATTATGAGTGAATCTATTGGAGCCTGATGTGTACATGACGTTTACACACAAAGGCCGCCCACAGTGTGAAGTTATATTAGGACTAAAAGCTCCTATAAGCATGCCACGAACATGAGAGCAAAGGGCAAATGTCAGAGCACATTCCAGCAGTCAAATTGTAGCCATAACATAGACACAAACTCTCATGCTTTCTCTCTCTTACACACACACAAGTTTGAACATCAGGTAATGCATTGTCATTATCTGTGCTGGTTAATTGCCCCAGACAGTTGTATCATTAAACTCAAAGTGGGCATGGAACTGTTTAATGCTCCAAATATTCACATCTGTATCAGAATTCGGATTTCAGCCTGAAGTGGCCATGGCCTAAACTGTTTAGTGCTCCATTATTCATATCTGTATATGTATTTGTGTCTGTCAGTCTTAAACCTGATGTGGGTTGGGTTACTTAAAAATAAATAAACAAATAAATAGAGATCTGCACAGGACATTTTCTAATCCGGACCATGCAGTTATTCTTTTTGTTTGTACCTGCCTGTGCCATTTTTAGTTGGTTTTATTTCCCAGAATATAGAACTAAACAAAATTTAACTTACACCACAGCAACCCTGACCAGGGAGTCAGTAAGATGACTAAATGCAGCTCTGTAAATGCATAATTGTAAATGCATCTCTGTAAATGCATCATGTAAATGCATTGTTTATTTTCATGTTAATGAATGTGGTCTTCTGCATCCATGAGCTTCATTCATATCTGACTGCTCGCCTGCATGAAAGTCTAGTCTCAGCCAGGATGCCATGTGAACATTTCTGGCAAACGTTCTAAAAAAACAGAAAACAAAAACGAATAGTGCACCTCCTATTCGCATCTGTATTTGTATCTGTTTAGAACATGTTAACTGTTAATTCCAAATGATGTATTTGTATTCTGGTACATACATAGTTTATATGATGACAATCATTTAACCAAACTATAGCTTTGTATAGGCACACACACACACACACACACACACACACACACACACACACACACACACACACACACACACACACACTGACATTGGCAGGCCTTGCGATGGTTGAGGGGCTTGCTGTGGTCACGGGTGTATCCATTCTGACACAACTGACAGTGGCGTCCAGTTGTGTGGTGTCTGCACTTCAAACACACTCCTCCACTGACCCGGCCAGATTGCTGGAAAACTGTCATACTGAACCTGCACTTATTGGAGTGGCCATTACACTGACATGCTGAGAGAGAGAGAGAGAGAGAGAGAGAGAGAGAGAGAGAGAGAGAGAGAGAGAGAGAGAGAGGAGGGTAACGAGTTACTGATATAGCTTATTAGCGGATTTTCAAGTTAAAGAGCAGTAAACCAATATGAGATCATGGTAGACAAAGACATAGACACACACAGCAATCATAACTCACGGACGCACGGGTGTGGCTGGGTGGGCGTGGCTCGTTGCCACGGGCGATCATAATAAAACGGCTCACAGACATCGCAGTCTGGTCCAGCTGTGTGATGTTCACATTGACATACTGCATGACCTTTGTCATCACGACGACATCGGGACGCGTGGCCATTACATTTGCACCTGCCGCCCACCTGGACATCAGAGAGAGCAAGAGGAAGTGTTGGCGAGGTCGAGAGAGAAGATGGTGAGAGGTGATGGGCAACCTTATTTCTTAATCTGGAACGAGATCCTTCACGTCCCGCATTGTTTCTCCGCTTCCTCAACTCATTTCTCTTAGAGCTTTGCCCTTGACTTTCTATCATCCAATAACACACACCATCCCGGCATGGCTTCCACTGAGGTGTGTCTTTCTTATGGCCCCGTCCTTTGCCTCTGCCTTCTTGAGTCTCCGTCTGTTTGCGGGTCACATTGTGTCCAGTTTCTTGTGAGGAACCCTTGTTGCGGTTTCTTCTTGAGGATTTTTCTAGTTTTTCCTCCTTCCTGTGTCTCCTTATTTCAGTATTTTTAATCCGTGCATTCTCTGGTCTTTGCTTTTGAGTCACTTCATCAAATGACCTCACTGGCCATTTCAGAACCCCACCCACCTCATCTGACTTCTTGTCTTGCTTGACTGATTTACCCTGTGATTGATGAAACACTATCCTGATATCAGTGGCAGTCACCCAGTCCTGGAGGCCAGGACTGTATTCGAAGTCAGAGGAGGAAGGACGTCCATCTAGAGTGGAAAAAGCCAAAACAACCCCACCACGGTGTTTCTGCAAAGGCCTTGGATCCGAGCACAGAGACTCAGTCTCCTGATGTCTGCTAAGAGCGACAGACTGAGCGGGAAGGCCAAATCTCCCCATGCAGTCGCTGGAGTAGAACTGCAGGGGACGCCAGCTGCGTCCGTAGTCCATTGACTTTAGGATAGAAATGGAGAAAGGATCAGTGGGCTCCACCTGCTGGCAGAATTGTAAGCTGATGTATGTGACCTCAAAGCGTCTGCCTAGGGGAACAGTAAAGGTCCAGTCCCCAGTGACTGAACCTTCTGAGGCTTTCCAGCAGGTCAGATTATGGGGATTATGGAGGTCAGTCAGGGTGCTGATGTTTCTCTCTGTCCCTTGATGCAGGTCTTCAGCTCGTACAGGCACACCGTAGGCAGCGTTAATAAAATCGGACAGGCAGTGGCGTGCACGTCCATCCAGGTGGTAGCAGGGGTCATGAGGTGAGCTCCAGCGAAGGGGGGATTGAGAAAGAGAGGGGGAGAGAAATGAGTGAGGGAAGAAACTGAGAAAGAGGGAGAAGAGAAAAGAAAGGGCTAGGGAGGGAGGGGAGTGATAATGGAGCATGATGTCATCAGGCCTGCAACAGAGAAGGCAACAGAAGAAAGAAGGGGTTTCTTTAATAAAAAAGAGGTCAGATCATAACAGGAAAGGATTATAATGGATTTATTTGACACAAGAATAAAACCATAAGAGTGAGAGCATTATGACATCCATTTTCTCCACCTGCACCATCTGTGCCCCAATTGAAAACATCCCCATTCATGGCATAGAATGGAAGTCGACCATTTTACAGGGAACACTAACCAACCAATCAGTGGTCAGTGTGTCAGTGGGGGGCGTCTCTCATTTTCTTCTGAATCGTAGGTTCTAGCTTGATGCAGCCTTTTAAAACATATCTGACTCAACATTTCAGGATAAAGATCCCATGAAAAAGGAATGAGGGCAAGTGAATGTGTGAGGCATGAAGGCAGTTTCTGTGAGAAATGTCAAAAAGCACAGGGAGCAGCTGTCTTACGAGCCCAACCCCTGCGCAATTCATCAAATTTATAGTCACTTTCCCATTCCAAATCCAAACCTGGGGGTACAGAGAGTAAAGGATCGAGGAAACAGTGAAAGCTTGAGTGGGGAAGTAAGAAATGAGCTGAGTTTTAATAGTTTACAGAAATGGGAGCTGTAGAAAGATCAAGCAAGAAAGAAAGAGGGTGCAAAAGGCTAAATAACAGAGAGAATTCTAAAAGCAGTAAATATAAGAGACACGTTTGAACACAGGATACAGAGGCAATGAAATGGCCTGGCATTTGTTTAACATTCTAGGGTCAGAACATGAACTTTTGAATTAGTTTAGTATACTGATATCACAAATTCTAAATTATTCTGTCTATGATGAATTTTGGAAAGCATGCAGTCGACATATTTTGGTGTCCTGTTCTCAAGATGTTGTGGTTATATCACCATGCCTTATTAAAATGTTTTGCAATGCCTGTCAAATAGGAAATGGTAACAGGCAAAGACAACACGGAACTTGGACAGCTGGCTTCGGGGAGCAAGGGACAAAGAGGGGAAATGGAGATTAAATGAGAAAACTGAGTGGTAGATTTAGTGACTCAATGTGAAAAATGCATGTAAGACTTACTGTACCACCTCTTAAAGCAGAACATGGTGCAGCTATCCTCTCTGTGCAAACGAGTCTCTGTCTCCTGCTTAACTCTGAAATCCCTGCTTTTTATTTATTTAAGAACTTGCCACCTGTGAGCATGACATACAGTGAAGCCAATTTTCCCATAACAGTCTGATATACTAGTTTGAGACCAAACCCCTACTTAATTGGTTGTTTTACACTTAACATTACAGCCTTGATCAATCTGATAAATTTTGATGAACACACACATCCAAAAATAGTAAACAATTAAGATAATTATGGTTTAATTCTTTGTACACTGCTTTAAACTTTACGACTGCTTATAAAACAGTAAGCTTATGAAATATATTTAAAAGCTCAGAATAATACTAATTGAGATCATTTTAACATCATAAAGTCATAGATTAACCTGTGTAAGGTAGGCGAGTAATATATAGCAGACACCAAGAGGTATTGTAGTTTTATTTAGTATTTTAAGAATATAATTATATGTAATTTTCCTCTTAGAGATTCCATAGAGATTTACCCACTGCTTCCCAAATACTAGATATTCTCAATATAACTTTTAATTAATTATTATAAAACTTTCTGAGACATTTTATAATCATCCACAGTTAAAAAAAAGTGTTTGTTTTTTTTAATCCTCACCAAATTATTTCAAGTATCTGTTGTGTGGTATTATTAGTATTTAAAAAAGGGAGAGAGTCCTGAATGCATCTCCCCCTTTTGATTAAAAAAAAAAACAAAAAAAAAAAAACCTGATACTGTAATACTTGCTTTTGTGAAAGTCCCAGGTTTGTTGTTGTCCTGGTAAATATTCTCAGAAGGTTTATATATGATCTGTGTTTGGCTGTAAATATGCCAGTGCATTTTTTTTTTCAAGCAAAATTAGCTAATCATGAAGCCAATATGTAACATCCAAAGAAGTAGGTCAAAAATAAGATATATATATATATATGCTTTCTCTCTTCTCTTTCTTTCCTTATCACCTGCTCCTATCGTTCTTGGACTATTCCTAAATGGCGTTAATGTCCTAACAAGCGTGTGACACTGACAGCAGGGTCAGCAGGCCTGTGTAAACGGGCACACTAGGAGAGAGAGAGAGAGAGAGAGAGAGAGAGAGAGAGAGAGAGAGAGAGCGCCATCTGTAGGGTTGCCAGATATGCTTGACCTTATTTAGGACAATCAGCAATCGAAAACAATGTGAAAATAAAACTAATAATAATAATAAAAGTAACCATAAGAAAAACGTTAGAGTTCTAACAATACCATGTCAGACTCTAAATCTGATATTAAGAAGGCAAAAGGCAGAGCATTCAAATGAGTACAGATTAGTTATAACTCAGACAGAAACCTTTAAAGCAGAGGTATTAAACCAAAACTTAAAAAAGGTCCAGCTACATGAAATTCCTTGCTTACAAAAGTCCAGATCAACTAACATGACTGAAGAGGGTAAATAAAAATGGACTCTGGTCCAATGAGCTGCCTTCAACTAAATAATTTGCATATATGCATGTTTTTGAATAAACAGCAACAGAGACTTCTACAGAAGCCGAGATGGTAATATTATGTTTTGAAAATTAAAATAGTTGCACTACTGTCAAGTTTTTTTGCATATGTTTATGCCGGTTGATGCTTTAAACCAATATCATGTTTGTTCAACATTACTATCTTGATGTAAACTATTTGATGATGATGATGATGATGATGATGATGGTGAAATGTTGTTTTTGTTGTTTGTCCTGAATTTGTATTAAAACGTCTGTACACAACAGTATAGAATATATATACTGTGCATTTGTGTTAACAAACTAGCTTAAACCCCTCAATCTGGCAACACTGTCCATCTGCATGTGTCGTGCTGAGACCCGGCCGGAGGGAAACACGCGATGCCGCTGTCCCAAACTCATCGGCCTTTAATTGACCGTCTGATTAATTGACTATCGGATATCTAAGTGGCGTCTCTGTATCAGCAGCCTGATGAGCAAGGCGGTAAGTCAGGACAGAAAGTGAGCAGGGACTGGACATGTCAGCTATTCACGGCTTGAGGTACACAGCTGACATAATGCGCGGGGTGTATGTGTGGAGGGCATGATTGTGTATATTGTCCCTGTACTCGGGTCTATTAGATTGTTGATTGATTAATGAAATACTGTTTATTAGTCTCAGTGGACTCGGTGGATTAGTAGTGCTTTAACAGTCTGAGTTTGGACTTTCACTGCACTCCCTGAAGGCCACATACACACTGTTTTAGTATGGTCTCGCCTGATGGCCATTCCAGCAGTGCGGATGTGGTTTCAACAATTTATCCTTCACTTTCCATAAATTCACACTCTGTGCGAGACAGGAGAAAGATACTTGAGACACTTCGAAGCTGACTTTGAAGATGAGATGAGCTTCTTCTGTAGCCTGAGAGCCACGATGTGTTATCACGACGTCAAGGAGAAATTGGCCGAAATAGTTTTGTTTACCTTAACACATACATAAAAATCGGCCACACAAGTTAAGCCTAAAATTCGCCCCATAAACGAGGCATGTTTGTTTATGGTGTTACAAAATATGGTTTGGATTAGGATAGCTTGTGTTGTAATTTTCATTAATGTTGAACGAATTTCGATTTGCATTTAAAGCTTATTAAGAGTTTAAAATATCATCTTGGATGTTTTTAACCAGCTCTTCATTTGGCTAGGCCTATAAACCTATAGACCAACACATGTTATTTTTTCAAATGTATTTATTTAATGCTACAGTATAATCTGGGTTATTTATTTGTGTAAACATTTTTTTTTTTCTGTTCTTTTTTCTTCTTCTAAGCTTAGCCTACCCTGATACAAAAGCACGTTTTCGCCAGAGGCTTATAGGCATAACTTCAAGAGTTTAAAGACCACTTTATAGAATAGTTAAAGATGGTTACATAGTTATAGACCACTAACGAGCTCCATTCAGGCCCACATATGCTATTTTATTCATTTACGAGATTGGGGTCTTGCACAAGTCTCTCTCCTGCCCAGTCTCCCTGAAATCGATTTTACATACATTTTGGCTGAACTTGAAGAGACCTGGATACCTGTCAGTTTCCGTGCTCTCTGCAGGTCTTCCCATGCTAAATGGGAGCTCTTGCTGTCTGACAGATTGCTGAGATTTGGCGCTGTTGTCCAGCTTTAACATAGCTCGTCATGGAGCCACTGAGCTGATCCGCAGTGCTGGCAGCAGGGCGCAGGGACAGAGAGGGAATTACAACACAGTCCTGCAGGCTCCAAATTGGATGATGGATTGGGAAAACACCCTGGTATTAATACATCACTGCATGTTTGACATTTTCTTGTTTAACAGAAAAATACATGCAAGAATAATTAACATATTTCCGGTTACATTACACACATTACACACGATTTAGTGAGCAAAACAGAAGCTCACAATTCAGCTGAGTGCATTTTATTTTTTATTTTTTGCAGACTTTATAGGACCAAATGAAAAAGATAACTAGATAAATTTAACCATGCAGCAAGACATTTACTGTGAGTTAGGTTTCACGTGTTTCTTGATTATCACAAATAACAAAACATGCCCAAAGAGTAAGCCTATATGGGAAAATATAATTTGGTTAAATAAATAAATAAATAAATAAATAAATAACACTGAGCTATTGGTGTATCCCATTTTTCAATCCTACAATATTCTAATAAAGTATATGCTCACCTGCCTTGAGCAGTTTTTATGGATACTCTCCGTTACTGTAACATTCGCCTTCGATTATTCCTGACATCTCTGTTCCTAATTTGCCCATCTTTGCCCATTCTCTTGATATATCTGTTAAAACTGTACCAGATGTCCTACATAGTTTTCTTCAAATCAGATCTGGAGCGCGTTTAACTTTCCAAACTATTTTTTCCCCTCTGTTTTCTATGTTTTGGATTATTGTTTTGGATTACAGACTGCACCCACATTTTAATGTCTGAATTCTTGGAAGTCTTTGAACATATACTGTATAACAGGCGTGCATTTTTTTACATATATTTTCACCCATAAACTCATGGGGCATGCAAACGTTTGCAGTCGTTTGTAAATTTCTTTGTGCCCCGGAGATCATTCACATTTTAATTAACATTTTAATGTGGGTGAATATACAGGCCAAATGGTCCAAATTGACAGGCCACCGCACATGACAGTCCCTATATAGAAATATAGGCTATGTAAAAGAGAGAACGCCTTCTATAATTAAACATATGAATAAACACACATTGCTGCCAACCCCTTTGATAGCTTTAGTTGTCCTCGGGAAGTTTAAACTCTAGAGGAGCTCGGGGTCCGAGTACAGCGGCTACTTTGTGAATCAGGTGCATTAATCTAATTTTAGAGAACTGACAGGCCTCAGAAAATGGATTATTGCCGCTCGTATCTTTAGCTGGAGGTTCCCGTCTATCATACAGACACACACGTCGCCTGTGGCCTCAGCGGTTCCTAATAAATGGTACGATGGTTTGCATTAAGGGCGCTGATAGTGTTCGAATAGCAACCACATTAAACCGCAAACCCACGTTTTTCTCTTATTAGGAGGGTGAAAAATGTCTATTGTAATTAAGTCCCCCTTTCAACACTTCTCATATGAGCCAAAACCTCATGGAGGATCCGGACTTGCTTCATGAAGTAATGTTCTTAATGGGCATGTCCAGACATGAGACTCATAAATCTACAACCTGCAAATAGATGCTCGTGCTGTCCTGCAAGTCCTAATTCAGACAAACCCTTAACCTTCATCTGCTGTAAGCACATATATTATTCTCAATCCGCATATGCCATCGATATACTGAGTTATACTGTTCATAGGTTTAACCAAACAAAGGCCTGGTTCAACTTTGAAGGAGAAACCATATGGGAGAGAGAGAGAGAGAGAGAGAGAGAGAGGATCACACACTCTCCCACGCTAGATTAGGCGCCCTGGCATTGAAATTTGCTTGGGAGTTTTCGCTCCACTGTCAGTGTTGAAAAACTGAAAAACAGATGCACAAGAAATCGCCCTAGAGCTTCCTTCATAAATGCCAAGCACAACATTTCCACAGTGAAATCAGGCCGAGCTGTCAGACCTGCACATCGGTTCCACCTCATTTCAGCTTAAAGGCACATGTGCTGGTTACGATCTTAAATGTTAATAACACTCAGAAGAGGGTCCTGTGGACATTTTTCCAGAAAGCATCATTAACTCTGAAATCACACCCTTCCGCAAAAGCTCATCCGACTAATAGAACATAATCAATAAAACCCGTCAAAACCATGTCTTCAGACACTTGCAGCAATTTCTTTCTTTTTTTTTTTTTTAAACGTTGATATTGCTCTGGGATTTGAATTAACTGTAACTCTGCTCAATCATTATAATGATCATTTAATGAAAAACTCGGCTTTATGGCTATATAATCACAACCAGTCGGATGTATCAGGTGACCCGACATGTGTCGTTGTGGAAAAGTGAGCCAGAGGAAGGCAAACGGAAATTGCGCTTTTTAATAAGAACATCAGCCTCTTGCAGCTGGCCACCTACACAGGCCATAGGTCGCCAAAGACTGCATTTTGTCTTGTGTTTTTTGTTGTTGTTGTTTTTTTTTTTTTTTTTTTTTTTTTTTTTTTGTCCCATAGTTTTAAAGTGAGACCATCATCACAGTTAATCAGATTATATAAACAATCTCCACATGGTGTCCAAACCAAACATCATTAATCTGGTGTAACGGGAATTATTTGAGGTTAGTTATTTCCTGACAAGTAATTCTAAATAGTTTCAAACAACTATTTCATAATTAGGGCACTAAATCAAACTAAGAATATAATTATAGCTTACTGATGAAGAAAGCATCTAAATAACCTTCATGCTAGTTTACAAAGAGGTATTTAATTATCTCGTGTGCTTCCTATTTGAGAATTAGGGGAACGAATTTGCCATCTCTAAAATGAGACAAATGAACATTACAATTACGGCTTCACCCTACACATGTGTCTCAGAGTGCTTAATTGAACCAAAAAAAATAATCGGTGCCACATGTAACTAATTTGCCCGTTACGCATAAATAAACGCGTGCGTTCTAGCAAAATTAAGCGAAACCATCAAAACCTTCAGATTTGTGTACATAACAATTAGGCCTAATTCTTTTAACATGAATAATAATTAATCACATTTAATTTTAATAATCATATCTCAATCTCTATTAACTATATTTAATGAATACAAATTATACGTTTTGCTTTATTGATTTCACAACACGCGAATAATAAAAAAATATATATATTTTAGAGGCCTGGTTGCTTCGACTTTTTTGTCAACAACAACAACAACAATAATAATAATAATAATAATAATAATAATAATAATAATAATAATAATAATAATCAGATTATTGTTTTCAGTTATAACAGGGTTGGCCCAGATAAGTCTTCTGAAAATTTCGCATATTTATTGGCAAATTCTCTCATGAGGAAAGTTTAAAAGCAATCGCGATGAAAACGACACAAATTTGAAAGACATTTATTTTTCTACTAAGTAGGTTAATAAGATTATATTAATATCCGAGGTTTATATTAAGGTTTATAATGAATCCGAGGATTCTCCAATAATTCAGAGCAATATCACCAGATTTCCACGTCCATACACTTTGTTAGAAAGTTTTTGATGTATGTATATATATATATATATATATATTTAAATTAAATCATCCAACCGGTGTATTCACCTTGCTCTAAGTCTAGAAGTTCACTTCTTCTCCCTCTAGTCTTTATCAGAGTTAGATTGACTTCAGGGAGACGCTTCAGCCCCACTGCTGCTTCACCACCAATCAGCTGGTCAATGCTCGCTCCTGCACTTCTATATTTAAAGCCTCTACTCTGCTATAATGCTATAAGCCCATAACCGGCCATAAACCAGCTACAGCAGTTGTTCATGATTAAAAGAGGAATAACAGAAACAGTGAAAATAGTGACTCCTACCATGTGCCGCGCTGCCGGTTCGCCTGCGTCTCATAGGGTCTTTGATCAATAGTGCCACAGCAAGCAACGCGCGCGGCGAACCCATTACTGTCGACGTGACGTCACACACACACACACACACACACACACACACACTTTGCTAATGCCTCTGTAGTTGCAGGCGCGCGTTTTAAACAGGTGGAAGCGAAAATCTTTAAAAAAAATAAATAAATAAATAAAATAAAATAAAAAGGCGAAGTGCGCAATTTTAGCCACCGTAGTTTCGACAGAGAATAATTTGCGCTTTGCCCAAAACTATTTAAGGTTAAGGACGGCACAACGGCATGATTTTGAAGCGACAGGCGCGTGGTCATCAATTCTGGTGTCAGTTAAACGCACAACTGACTGAAAGAACACTTGAGCAAACAGCGCAATCCTTGGAGTAATTTAGCTGACATGATTGAAGTTCATACACTAGAGAGAGAGAGAGAGAGAGTGAGAGAGAGAGAGAAGGAAAAAGAAACAAATGAACTGAGAGAAGAGAGATGAAGCCACTTTCCCAGAGCAGTCTCATAAAGCTGATTGATGACTTCCCTTGAGGACTGTTTCCCAGGTGTGTGTGTGTGTGTGTGTGTGTGTGTGTGTGTGTGTGTGAGTGTGAGAGAGCAGTGCATTTTAGACTTTGATATCCTTGGACAGTAGACAAGTATAATAACTGTGCTGAATTGGCAGACTGGTTGTGCATCACATGAAGCTGTTACTAAGCTTGAGCTAGGTTCAAGACAGAGCTTCAAGCCACAGTGTGCAGGGTGTGTGGAAATAAGGTGCACTGTGTGATGGAGGAGAGGAGCAGGAGAAAGTCCACACATTGAGACTGACAGAGAAAGTCTGGAACACCATGAAAGTGCAAGTGAAGTGAAGATGAAAGCTACTGTGGTCACTATGTCACTAAACACCAGATATTTAAGGCAAGTGTGGAAACTTTCTTGGAGCTGGTTTGGGATCCGAACATTTTAAGAACAGTGTAGTAAGAAAAGCTTTGTGATCACAGAACAATGTGCTGAGACAGGTTCTTCTATATCCATCACGAGTTGCCTCCAAAATACCTTGTGCATAATTTTAACAGTGAGTGGTGCAAACAGATCTCATGAAAAATTCCAAGTGACTTTATTTAATTTCATAAGATAATTGTAACACCACCCCAACACTAACTTACTTTTTTTTTTTTGTTTTTTTTTTTGTTATAAATCTCACTGCCTCCCTTTCACCTTTTGTGATATCCATTTTTCAATCCTATTTTGTTTTAAAATTATTCATGCCCTAACAAGATGCAGCTACGCATGTTTTAGAACAAGCAAAGCACTGAGAGCCTAATTTTTCTTTACGGCAAATGACAATGTGAATCCATGCGGGCAGCTGCTGATTGGAGTGGCATTGTGAAGCATGTTAGTATTAATTACATGGATACGTTCTCACAACATTTGAGCCCAGCCAGTGAAAGTATGCAACATGTGAAGGGAAATTCCACAGTATTGATATCAAAACAAATCCATGCCTAGACAAAGAAAACATTATCTAAGAGCAATTACCTTGGTATTCAGTCCTAACTCCAATTTAAAGTTATCCAAGAGACCCGTACAGACACACAGGGTGCCTAAAGGAGAGGATCTCAGTATAGAAAGAATGAAGAGAAGCACAAACACTGCTAGAGGGAAACTAAATGGAGGATTTTTTTTTTCAAGAGCTTGTACTATAGCTTGCCCTCTAGTGTATTTTTTTTTTTTTTTTTGCAGAAGACAGACAAAACAATGTCCCAGTGTTTTGAATTGCATTTCACAGTACATTCTCTTCTGAAGACAAACTTGTGCAGAAAGGCAGTATTCATACTGACTCACAGAAGATCTCATCATAGCAGCATGTCATAGCCTACTCTAGATGGTATGACCTTTCATCATCATAAACAAATCTGAGTGGGTGGCAGATATGTGTAAAACAGGCATATTCTGGTGAAATTGTGTGTTCTTGCAGGTTAATCAAGTCAGCTGTAGTAGCACCTCCAAATAAAGCTTTCCAGTAAATTAAAATCACACCTAATCACACGTGGAGGTTAAGGTCTGTAATTAAGTGAGTAGTAAATCACTAGATCACTAAAGTGGACAGCTGACAACGGTGTAGTTTGTCAAAAAAGGGAAACAGGAGAAAGCCAGACGTAATTGCTGATGAATGTCATACGCTGGTGTTTACTGTTCCTGCTCCTGCAGGATTTACCCTGCACTGGAAATTGTATAATATACTGTATATAACATTGCCCACTAAAACCAACTTTCATAGGATTATTAATTACAATGACACAGCTGATATGAGAAAGAGAAAATATGTGCCGTGTTACACCAAGTAGGTTTGCAACGTATTGACAATTGGTGACAATTGGTGTTTTTTTTTTGTTTGTTTGTTTGTTTTTTGTCTGCTTGTAATAAAAGTTGTACAATTTCACAATAATTATCGGCACTGTAAAATGATATCTCCAAATATATCAGTTTGAATGGAGTTGAATTTATATAAGATATAAGATTATGATCAAACAAATGTAAGATTATTCAGTTTATTTCACAATATTTTTTTGTATTCCAAACTTGAAATTTCAACAATTTACATCTGGAAAGATGTAAAGGTATAAATGCTTGAATAAAATTGTAATTATAAAATCCTTACTATATAAATGTTTTGTTGCAATCATATAATGAGAAATACTAGGTATGTTTGTGTTTATTCAAGATATTTCCTCTTGCGGTCTTTTTTCAGTGAGCACATGAGTTGTTTCTATTCGAATACAACTTTCATTTCCAAGAAAGTGTGAATACATGAAGGAGACCTAATACAGATTCATGCCAGTAATGCTTTATTTTAGTCTTATTTATTCTAAGTAAAGACATATGCAAAACTATGATGTATGAATAATTATTGAATGCATCAAATGTGACCATTTCTCCAGTGATTCAAATTAACACAGCTCACAGAATGAGGATGTAGAAACACTGAAAGAAAATAAGCGAAAATAAGATTATTAGTCCTGGAGATCCACTTAGAAGCATCTAAGCATTCTAACTGTGAAATTTGTGTTTTGTCTACTCAGGAATACTGCTTTTTTCTCTTTCTTATAAGCACCTATAATTCATACATATAACTTGAGGCTAGGCCTATCTATGTTATAGGCATTGGAGTGTACTGAAATACTTTTAGACTGGTCTCCAATCAGAGATCTCTAAAAACAGTAGGAAGAGCAGGAACAGTGTGCTGCTGCAACAAAAATCTACATTTTAATCTATTTGCCATAATCCTATTTTACTCTGTCTACAACGAAGACCCAATTACAAACGCCTCCATGTGAGAACTGATGCTATACATATACTGTATTCACTCTCTGTCCAAAGGTCCAGGAGTCATGGGGAAACAGATTCAGCATTTTCTGGTTAGGACATTATGATATACTGTCAGATGCCATCAGAACCCTAAAATAGGCTCAACCACTCATCCAAACACTTCCCACTGTGCCACTGTGAAACTCATGAGCAACACTGATACAATTAATTCAGCACTAGTCAGTTTAACTGTGTGCTTAGAAAGGAAAATGCAAAGAAATCTTCTGTGATACATTCCGTAACACATTGTTGCTCAGTCCCAGTTCTGGAAACTCATTCATGATTTCCCTGTTCACACACTAAGTGAAAGGACTAAACCTCTAGGGTTAGGATTAGTACGGATTTTACTCAATCAGTGCAAATCATTCTGTCCTTTCCTGTCATTAACTCCAAAACAAATCTGGCAGGTGTCACTTGTATTATGTAGATAAATTACTGATGTGTCTAGAGAGATGGATGTAGCAGATTTCCCTGGGGGTGAGGGATTAAATTGTTTCAGCTTCATTCATCACAAAAATGAACTGGAATTCCCCAGTCCCTGAAGGATAACAGTGATAATGTGGAAAATATACTATTGAGATCGAGCTAAAGGAAGTGGGATGCCTTAACAATAGATGAAGCCACACTTTTTGTTCAAATTTCAACATAAGATTTTTTTTTTTTTTTTTTGGTACAAATATTTAATGGTATGTAAGAAAGGTTGAAATGATATTCCTACCTTTCATTAATGTAAGCGCAAGTGTCACTCTAGGACACAATGAATACGATGCAGACGTTATTCCACATGAGAGAACTAAATGATAGTAAGTAAAAGCAAGCACACCAACTGGTACTGTATATCTTTTCTCCCAGAGGCAATCAGACTGCATCCTTTCTGCAGGGCAGGATTCCCTAAAGCCTAAATGTTGCTTTACTGTTGAGTCAGTAGGATTTTTGTGCATGTACAATTACAACGAATATTTTGATCTACACAAAAATCAACACAAACATTTCCTTGAATAAAGTACAATAACGTACAGTACTTATATCTTATCTTATGAGGCATATTCAAGAATAAATAGCCAAGAAATTACTGTCCGTGTAATAATGAAACCTGAAAGCCTCTAAATGAAAGTGCAGTTTGTTGCCTTCAATGGAAAACACAGTCATCCAGATAGGTAAAGCAACATGATTTAATATCAGTTTCTTCCAATATAATAGTGATATTAAAAAATATTAAAACTCATCATGAACCTCGTCTTCCAAACAAATCATTTCCCAGCAATAAGAGGTTGCTTTAAACAGAGCTGATGCTGAAAGATGCCATGCACTTACCCATTGTTATTAATGAAAGCTTATCCAGGCAAGTGGCAATGCCAGGTGTCTATGTAGCAACACAAATGTGCACATACTTTAGACATGAAGTGTCAAGTGACAGTCTGCTTCTACATGTATAAAATGTCCCACCATAAGGCCACTCACAACTATATTTTGTCACAGTTACATTTCCCAACTATATGCACAGGAGCAGCAAGTGGCAG
The DNA here is from genome assembly GCA_023630585.1 of Cranoglanis bouderius. Classification (NCBI taxonomy): domain Eukaryota; kingdom Metazoa; phylum Chordata; class Actinopteri; order Siluriformes; family Cranoglanididae; genus Cranoglanis; species Cranoglanis bouderius. The sequence goes on from CM042568.1 coordinate 11,394,133, forward strand.
GACAAGTGCTATCCGACAAGTCTATCTACATCAGATGGGAGAGCAAAAATTCTAAACCATTAGGACACTACTGCCTCCTCGTGGCCAAGAAGCGCATAGAATGGATGTTCCAAATTTTTTTATTTTTTTATTTTTTTTATAATTTTCTTGTACAAAAGCCACACTGGACACATTGTGTCGCCTGAGAGATCAACAGTATTTCAGCTGAGATCATTTAAGTTTTCCACAAAGGATCAGTTATATAAGGAATAAAACACAACACAGCATGCTGTTATAGGGAAAAAAAAAATCGGCGATGGTTGAGTGATGTGTTAGCACCCTTAAGTTTCCATTAACAGCACCTCTCAAAGTGTTTTGGTTCTCACATAACCACAGGGATTTGCAAACAATCACAATTAGGCATAAATTAAAGAATAACAAGTCATAGTCTTACTGATTTATAGTTTAGGTTTATTTTGTGTTATATCCATGAGCCAAGTCGGTTCCTGTTAATATTTATGTCATAACAGCTATAAACAGTTACTCCCTCACTAGCCTCTCTCTTTAAGTTAATAATAATCATAAATAAAAATAAAAAACAGAGAAACTGCAATGCCCTCCTTCCTGAAAACCTTCCCATGTGTGAAAACTTAAAGTTACAGGTTTACCTTGACACTGGAGACTCCTTCCAAAAATGTTAAATAAGGATCTCTTCTTAGAGAACTTCACCTTGTCACCAATTACAAATTTTAGAAAGAAAGAAAGAAAGAAAGAAAGAAAGAAAGAAAGAAAGAAAGGCTTTCAGTCAGGGTTGAAAAGAAATTAACGAAGTGAAAACTTGTGGTCTAGTCTATTTATATAGAATTTATTAAGTATAGCTGGAATTATCAAGGAAAAACATAATGAAAACAAAGTCTACAGTGTTAATAAAACTACTTTATACAAAACCATAAAATACAGAGAAATTACATGCACATTAAAGTCAATACAAATCCTCATGATGGCTTGTGTGTGTTCAGACCTTAAATACAATACTGAGGCAGTTTATAACATAATGGCACTATGCATGGGCTGACTTCATTATTGGCAGCATTGCATGATAAACATTTTATAAACAAAAGTCCTTGCTTTACAAATGAGTTGCCACACTGAGGTACAGCACTTTACTGGCAAGAACACTGTCACTGTCTTTTTTTTTTTGAGGTGGCTGCTTTTTTTTCTGGACGTAAATTATTATGCGCTGTCGTGTTGACTAGTAACCAGCATACAGAAAAAAAGTTCCTGTAAACACTTCTCCCAGTTCATTGGTCTTTTGGGATGACTTTTCTTTCTCAGGGCACATTCTACAAGGAAGACTGAAAAGTCCAGCTGTCAGAGTTTGTCAGCCATGTTTCTGCTGTTAGAGTTCTCCTGCATCGTGTGTTCGACCATCTTCCTCTTGCTCGCTCTCCGACTCTACAGTTGATTCCTTCACACCCAAGTCTCCTTTCCACACTTCTTTTAGACATTCTGATAAAGAGTGGAGTAAACAGAAAAAAAAAATCTCTATGTTTACGGGATTACATTCTTTTGTATAGCATTTTCAGTGTAAGTGAGTTCAGAAAATTATTTGAATGCCTAAATATTATATGATATCCTTCAATTCTTATTTCTCATTTGTCTTAAGGTCTTTATGGAAAAATAATTTAGAGAGAAATAAAGTTTTGAAGTGCAAAATGATCATTCCAATCCACAAAAAACAATCCAGAGTGATACTACAAATGAATGATTTTGTTGTTTTGAAAACTCTATTTGTCTTTTTTATGTACAAGCTGTAGCAGGAAAAAATATTTTCACCCAGTTATTCAATACATTGCGTGTGTGTGTGTGTGCGTGTGTGTGTGTGTGTGTGTACTGTATGTGGTTCTCTCACCTGACTCTGAATCTTTCAGGATGTGAGCTTCACACAGGAATTTCTCCAGTCTCTCCTCCTGGTGATTGAAGTACCAGTCCTCTACCACCTCCTCATATTCCTCCAACATGGTCTCACACTGAAACATAATAGCATGTTTTACCTTGTACACACCCTTCTCACCTTCTAACACGGTCTCACGTTGAAATATATACAGTGCTGGTTAGAAACACACCTCTCTCGTGCTGTCACATTGGAGCTTACACATGCTGTGGGTTACAAAATCACTTACACGACCCTGTTCCACATTCACAACACACAAAAGTGTGAACAAACTAAAATTTTTTTTTTTTTAATTAAAAAAAAAAAAAACCACACATTCACTTGAGGTATTTTCTGTAGCTGGTTATTACCTGTCTCTTCATGTCTGCCACCTCTACTGACGGCTCATCCCACAGCTCATAGGGGATGCCTAGCTCCACCTTCACCCCCTTATTAACCAGGTTCTTCAGTGTGTTCATGGTCTGACTGGTGCCCTGCGCAACACACACACATTCACAATGACACACAACTTTCATCACATAAACTCTTAAATCCATTATTTTGTAATGATGGAAAGAGAATGTTGTGGCTCTCGTCTGTTTAAATCAGTCTTCATCGCCCATTGTAGTTGAAACAAAGTGACTCTCACCACTGGTGCATGATATAAACCTGCTGTTTCCATTTGAGTGAGGAGAGTTTCTATTTGATTTGAGGACAGTATGGAAAATCTATGTCCTAGGGCTGGGCAATATCACAATACAATATCAGTACTGTGATCAATTGTTTCACATTACACTTTTCTGAGATATTGTGGGTATTGTAGTATCTTTGTGATATCTTTCTAATTATTATTAAAAAAATTAACATTTTAACATTTAAAATATTCCTCCTTTTTAAATAATTTAATCTTGTAGACATGAAATAAAAATATCCTCAAAGACCTTTTGGTTATTTTATCTCTGACTGTAATTGTTTTGTGCCTTCCAGACTGTTGATTGTGAATTTATAGGTATTTGGGAGAAAATCTCTATCCACTCAATCTGTAGCATATATAATGGGGTCCAAAAGTCTGAGACCAAAATCTTTGAAAATTTGAACGTTTTGGAATTCTTTTTCTCATGTTCAACATCTTGAATTTTCAATATTCAGGATGCTATTTCTAGATCACCATTTAAATGCAAGTCAACTTGTAATATTTAAAAATGTTAATTCCTTTGCACAAAAGACCGGATTTTCCTCGAGCATTATCAGTTCCACTGAAACACATGTTTTGATGAATTTGATCTAACATGCATCATCAGATTTTTCAAAAACTGGTGGAGTCCACAGCAGGTGGAGTACACTATATCGTTAAAGCAAAAGGGGATGTACCAAATACTAGGAAAATTAAAATCATGTAAATGTTTCTCAGATCCTAATTTTCACTCAAGTTGCTGCTGATTACAATTTGCAATGAATTTTTTAAAAAATAGGGGAAAAAAATTACAAAAATAGAAACATTTTCACTAGTGGTATCAGCCTTTTGGACCCAGCTGTATACAAATTCTTACATTTTAGATAACCTTGTGTTGGATGTGGCAATAAAGAGTTGAGAAGTTAAACCTTGGCATATCGAAGGCTCCCAGGTCTCTCAGCATGGACACTGTACTGCAGTATTCCCTCACAGATATTGTCTACAGCTTCTGTTAATCTTGTTTCCCTTGTAACAGAAACACACACACACTCAACAGATGAGCACCATTAATACACTCTTATGCTTTTTACAAATGGATGTAAAAAAAACCCAAACAAAACCAAAACTATGCCAATCTATCTGCTGTTCATCTAGCCAAGTTTCCAGTTCAACTTTTCCGTATTACAACCCCTGGCAAAAATTATGGAATCACCACACTCACCTGACTTTTTTACTTCGTAGCAAATAAACAAATCAGAGATATGACACAAAACAATTTTTGTTTGATAGCTGAATATTCTGGCTTCAAGAAACCTACCTCAAACAAGAATTACAATTACAATTGTACAGAATTGTAAGAAATCGACTGAATGAAATGGGATTTACATATAGCAGCACCAACACCTAAACAGGTTACAGTGGGCTAAAGACAAGCTGTCATGGAGTGTGGATGACTGGACGAAAGTGATATTCAGTGATGAATCATGAATCTGCATTGGCCAAGGAGATGATGCTGGAACTTCTATCTGGTGCCGTTCTAATGAAACATATAAAGATGACTGTCTGAAGAAAACAATCAAATGTCCTCACTCATTTATGATATGGAGTTGCATGTCAGGTAAAGGACCAGGGGAGACCTCAACAGTCAATGCACAGGTGTACAATTAAATTTTGGACACTTTTCTCATTTCATCCGTAGAAAATAAATCTAGTGATGATAAAGTCATTTTTCAGGATGATAATGCATCTTGCCACAGAGCAAAGAGTGTTAAAGCTTTTCATCAGGAAAGGCATATCAACTCAGTGACATGGCCAGCAAACAGTCCAGATCTCAGAAATTTAAAAAATTGGCCCATGACAAGGCTCCATCCTGCAAAGCTGATCTGTCACTATTCAAAAACGTTGGAACCAGCTTGATGGAGAATATTGTTTCTCAAAGAATTCAGGCCGTCATAAAAGCCCAAGGAGGAGTAAAAAAAAGTACTAACTGTGATTTTTTTGGTGGATGATTCCAAATTTTCTTTCCTCAACATTGAGTGATTCCATAATTATTTCCTATACTTGATCTGGAAAAAAAATTGCCATTAATCAAAACAATTGAATTTAACTTGTTTGAGGTAGATTTCATGAAGCCAGAATGTTCAGCTATTAAATGAAAAATATTTTGTGTCATATCTGTGATTTGTTTATTTGCTACGAAGCGGGTGAGCATCCTCTAAGTGTGGTGATTCCATAATTTTTGCCAGGGGTTGTAGATAGTGACACTATGGTTCACTTACGAGGTGTTGTACTTAATTTTGCGTTTGCGTTTTCCAGTGTCCAGCACTTCTCCAAGCTCCAGGACCTCTTTGGAACGGCCAGTTTTTTCCAAAGTCGCCTGCAGCTCTACTGTCAAAAACTTGCACACTATCAAAGAGAAAGTATACACCTATAAGCAAGGGGTGCAGATGCCCCCATCCTGATTTCTTCTGTTTTTGTGTACATCTCATACTAAATTGTTTCAGAAATGAAAACAAAATCTAAGATAAAACAAAGGCAACATGAGTGAACACAAAATACAGTTTTGAAATGATAATGTTATTTATTGAAGCAAAAACAAAAAAAAGTTATCCAATACCAACTGTTTGAAATACATCAGTCTGGGAAGCGTTACAAAGCTATTTTCAAAGGCTCTGGGACTCCAAAGGACCACCGCGAGAGCCATTATCTCCAAATGGAAAACCTCAGCACAGTAGTGAACCTTCCCAGAAGTGGCCAATCTTCCAAAATTCCTCCAAGAGCACAGCAACTACTCATCCAGCAAGTCACAAAAGAGCCAAGGACAACATCAAAGGACCTACAGGCCTCTCTTGCATCAATAAAGGTCACTGTTCATGACTCCACTATCAGAAAGACACTTGGCGAAAACGGCATCCATGGAAGAGTGGGGAGGTGAAAACCACTGCTAACCCAGAAGATTGTCTGAATTTTGCAAAAACACACTTTGATGATCCTCAAACCTTTTGGGAGAATGTTCTGTGGATTGATGAGTCAAAAGTGAAACTGTTTGGAAGACAGGGGTCCAGTTACATCTGGCATAAACCAAACACAAAATTCCACAAAAAGAACATCATACCTATGGTCAAGCATGGTGGTGGAAGTGTGATGGTGTGGGGATGCTTTGCTGCTTCAGGGCCTGGGCAACTTGCAGTAATTGAGGGAAAAATGAATTCTGCTCTCTACCAGAAAACCCTAAAGGAGAATGTCAGGTCTTCAGTCCGTAAGTTGAAACTCAAGCACAATTGGATTATGCAGCAAGATAATGATCCAAAGCATAGGAGTGAGTCCTAGTCCTAGAAGTAACTGAAAGACTGATCTCCAGTTATTGGAAGCATTTGGCTGCAGTTATTGCTGCTAAAGGTGGCACAAACAGATTTTAAGCTTAAGGGGGCAATTAGTTTTTCACATGGATGATACATGTTGGATAACTATTTTTGCTTCAATAAAAAAATAAAAAATAAAAACTGTATTGTGTTTACTCAGGTTGCCTTTGTTTTATGTTGTATTTTGTTTGAAGATCTAAAACTATTTAGTATAAGATATACACAAAAGGGTGTAGGGGGTGGGGGATGGGGGCAAATACTCACACAGCACTGTATATATATATATATATAAAGGGTATTGTAGCACAAAATAATTTTACTACAAAAACTACCAAGAAGTACCAACAAATATTTGCTTTTCAAATATCTCTCTCGTGGGAAAATACTATATCTCTTTACGTCCATCTTTCAGCAGCAATTCTAAACTCAAAGTCTTACTGATCAGAAAACAGCTCAGCAGGTCGTTGTTGTACCTTCACATTTATTTGGAAGCCTTTCTTCCTGTTCCGCTAGTGCAAAGCTGAACATAAACAATACAAATAAATATAAAACTTCCATGACGACTTTATTTACTACTAAACTCATAAATCCTTGAGTTAAAAACAAAAACTACAGCCACATCGACAGCCTTAAGCAGCCAAGAAGAATGAGACTGAGCATGAGCATGCGCATTGCAGACAGTAGGCTGAGGAAAGGGTTGCCAGATTCACTCTTTTCACCTTAAATGGCCGCTAATAGATAATAAAAACTCTGGAGGGCCTTGACTCCAGTTCAAGTAAATTGCCGAAATATGAGATACTCTACACACAATGGGAACCTTACATTACGAAATAATAGAAGCATATAATCAAATGTAGAAAATAAATCCTATAGATTTATGCAAAGTTAATTTTTCAAGTAAATATTTAAGAAAAAAAGTAGTCTTATTTGCCTGCAGCAAATATCCATAGCTGACCACGTGTTATTGTGCTATTCTTTTCTTTACTTATTTACTAAAATTGCTACGTAAGTATTCAAATAAATAAATAAATAAAATTCCCTCACAAAAAATTGACATATTTTTCATCCACGGAGACCACGGAGTGCTAAAAAAAAAAAAAAAAGAAAAAAAAAAAAGAAAGTAAGAAAGAAAAAAAGTCTAGATTAAAATTTGTTCGTTGCCTTTTGTATGTATTCTAGCATTAATACACATTATGTTACTATGGAAAACGTGCATATTAGAATTAGTAAAAAAAAAATCAGAAAAGTTAGAAGTTAACGTTAGAGTTAGAAATGAAATTAGAAATCGTATATCTGAAACATTTCAAACATGGCGCAAAGAGTATTTTAGCGTTTTTGTGTTGTGAGAAATAGTTGGCTTTTATTTTGAAGTCCTCTAGCACTACCTACAGGAAGTCGGTGAAATTGATGCTATTCGATTTAAACGTCTCAAGATAGCAACTGACTTATCTTTCTTTTTGAAATCCTGACTTCACTAGTTTTTCAGTTTGCGGTGTTAAATGTGTGACAACGGTGACTCGAATAATGGGAATCCCACCAAACGCAGCGTGGCGTATATTTACAGCCCGGACTATGTGGAGACTTGTGACTCTCTCTCAAAAGTCCCAAACCGAGTGAGTAGCATCTCGTCTCCACTTCACTATGAGCACCAGGGCAACGTCCTAAACCGCATAGCACCGTACTATATAGTGTTCCAGAATTAGTACGAGTTGTCATTAGCAACGTATAGTTTTGATGTAGTGTTGAGTGCAGGCAGCCTGTGCAAGCTTACTTCCTCCTGAGTTTAGGATATGTAGCTGTAGCTATAACCTATTTTACAGCTTCCTAATTTCACATATTGCTTATATTGTACATGAAGGGTAATAATTGTTTAGTTTGTAATTCCTGTGTTAACTTTTAAAATATAACGTTGTTTTTCTGTCTTTATCTCCACAGGCTAGTATGGTGCATTCCCTGATCGAAGCTTATGGCTTATTAAATCATATGAGGTTTGTGTGTGTGTGTGTGTGTGTGTGTGTGTGTGTATCCAGATTTGTTTGTACTGGAAGGTGGAGAGTGTTATCATTTATTATCTTTTTGGTTAAAGATTAAAAACACTACTGTTATTACCTAACCTGCTGCTAGTACATTATTTTTTTGATAATCTCATTTAGAAATATTAACATTAGCATAATTAGGTTTGGAGTCTGTGAAGTCTCAGTTTAAAAAAAGCACCAAAGTGCCTTTCCTGGTACCAGGGGCGTTACCCTCACAGATACCCCTTTTTGTACCTTTAGTGTGTATAGTAATGTGAATGTAACGTACCTTCAAATGAATTAAGATACATAATTGGACCTTAGGGGACACGGTGGCTTAGCGTGTTTTCCTCACACACTTGGGATGGTTGGTGTTTTGAATCCCGCCCTGTGTGTGTGGAGATTGCATGTTCTCGCCGTGCTTCACGGAGTTTCTCCGGGTACTCCGGTTTCCTCCCCCAGTCCAGAGACATGCGTTGTAGGCTGATTGGCATTTCCAGATTGTCCGTAGTGTGTGAATGTGTGTGCGATTGTGCCTTGCGATGATTTGGCACCCTTGTCCAGTGTGTCCCCCGCCTTGTGCCCAGAGTTCCCTGGGATAGACTCCAGGCTTCCCGCGACCCTGTGTAGGATTAGTGGTACAGAAAATGGATGGATAGATGGGTTTTAAAGGTACATTATTTCCAGGTAAAAGATACACAGTAAATGTACAATAAGCTGCGCTCATGAGGATACCACACCAGTGACAAGGAAAGGCACCGCTATTTCATGCAAGGTTTACTGAGAGTGTGCACTGCAAAAAAAAAAAAAAAAAAGACATCTTAGCAAGTGAAAATATCTTGAATATAGTCAAACGTATGTAGTGTTTCCTATTAGTAAACCAAATATAAGATTATTAAACCTATTTCAAGCCATTTGTGCTCAATTCAAGCTTGAACTAGTCTTGTTCTATTGGCAGATCATCTCATTCATTTTAAGCATTTATTTCTAAAAAGAATCAAAAATGATCTGCCAATAGAAAAAGAAAACTACAAGCTTGGAATGAGTAATAATGCCCAGAAATAGGTTTAATGCTCTTATATTTGGTTTACTGTAATCTTATAATATGAAATACTAGATACATTTGACTATATTCAAGATATTTTCACTTTGCTACGATGACTTTTTTTTTTGCAGTGTGAGATTGATGATCTCGCTTTACCCTGTATCTGTAATATTCTGAATAACATTACAGTGTAGTTAAGCCTCGTGTGGCTACGATGGAGGAGATGGCAGTGTTTCACACACATTCTTACCTCGAGCACCTGCACAAGATCAGCCAGAATGGAGACAATGATGACCCTCAGTCAGGGGATTTTGGGCTGGGTAAGACTTTATTTACTTTGTATAATAAAAATAATTCTATGTTGTTTAATGTCTTTGGAACATCTCTACCTATCTGTCTTGGATATGTAGTAACAACCCACTCACCAAATCTGACTGTCCACTGCCCTGTCCATCAACCCTATCTCATCAGCACTGGACCATACTTATTGATGAACAGGGTAGACGGGGCTAACGATGTGCTTAGTAGTAGATGGGCTACCGGAAAACTCCACCCTGAAACACATTAAATATGTTTATATTGAAATATTTGTGATCTGCTTAGCGATTCTGGAACTAATCTGTCAGTCAGCGCTGTGTTTTTGTTCTTCTATGAGAAGGTAGCGGTTCTGATGCATTAACATCACAAGGGAACTGTATCAAAGGCCATGTATTTAGACATTATTGTTTGGTGCATCTTGTAGCATCATGACAAAGACGGACACTGATTTCCTTGTCTCGAGTCCCCGGCTTTAATAATATGATAGTTCGCATTTGAACCTAAACCGAGAGGCCGACCGATTGATCAGTTTTGCTGATTAATCAGCACAGATAAACCGATGGCTGGAAATATCAGTTATCTGCAAAAATCCACACCAATAGTTTTTCCTGGTTGTGACCGTTGCGAGAGCGGCCTCTAGAGGCTAAATAAAAACTATCACTGGCAGATTTTGTTGTTTTTTGAATAATTTTGGATGTCTGTATTTTTATTTGTTATTTGGAGTGTCATGGTGGTGACTGGGGGTTAGTTCTATGGTCCAGTTACAATCGAAATGGTGTCCTTGTGGGTTTCCCCCAGGTTTACCGGGTTCCTCCCACCCCCTAAAAACAGATCATTTCCCCAGGTGTAAATTAGTAAATTGTAAATTGTGTGTAATGCCTTGCAATTCCCTGTGGTCCAGGGTGCATTCCTGCCTTGTGCCCAGTGTTCCTATGTAGATTCCAGATAAACCGCAACACTGACCAGGACAGAGTAATTACTGAAGATGAATTAAAAAAAAATAAATCCATGTGCATTATGATGTCATGTGATTTCCCATGCCAGACACCAGAGGGCAGTATAGGCCAAAAACTCCTTCAGACCAGTTCATTTTCAGTTCAAGTCAATCAGCTTGGTGAGAGTTTGAAATTTATGTTGGATGTTGTCCATGTGTACTTAAGATCTTTTTGATATGTTGGCACTTCATATTCATCGTGCGGATGGAAACCTTTTATTATTATTCTTATAGCAAAGAAAATAGTACAGCCGCCAGATCTTCTGTTTGAGGGCGACTCTGTGGTTATTGTTTCCCTGCCACCCCCAGGGTATGATTGTCCAGTGGTGGAGGGCATATTCGAGTACGCGGCTGCAGTTGGTGGAGCCACTCTGACGGCCGCTCAGTGTCTGCTGGATGGAAAGTGTGAAGTTGCCATCAATTGGGCAGGAGGCTGGCACCATGCCAAAAAGTAAGAGGACACAGCAAGCCTATTTTGTTAACCTTTTAGACAATTACTGTGGCAACAGATTCAATATTGCCTAGCATATTAGTAAAACCACTGATATTTTTCACGTTTGTCTGTTTATTTTCACTGTCAGAACCAATTAAAAGTTAAAATGCACTCTGTGAAGTCTGTAGGTCACCATTTAAATGCTTTTCTGTTACTTTGCTATTGCTGAAAAAAGATCAAACTCTAATTTGTGCTTATAGACAGTCATTTGATTGCCCTGGCTGATAGGGTCAGAGATGCCCCAGTGAGCTCTCCAGCACTCAGACAAAAGATTAACAGTGCTCAGACATTTAGAGTGCTAGCTGTGGCTTGTGTGGACTGGTCTTTGTGTGTAGTACAATATATTCGACGACTTCTAATCAAAATACTTTCTACATTTTGTCATGAGCTGGTCTTAGACTTTGAGATCAAGTCTTGAACTTGTTACAGACTTGGAGGTCTGGAGATAATCATAAAAACCGTTAGATGTTTAAAATACTAAGACCATTTCTTTGCATTCGGCCGCATCACACCATTTCATCATTGATTATTTTCCTATAACAGCATGCCCTGAGGTGATTTATTACACTTATACCACAGCAATTTGCCAATGTTAAGAATTTTTTATTTACATTACTATAAACTGTTTTTCCCTCCCACATTTTTGTCTTCTTATTTTTTTTTTATAAGTTAATAAGAGAAAAAAATGCAGCTTGTCAGGTTACAGAGAAAATGCAAAGCCCTGCATCCTGAAGATTTTCCCATGCCAGAAACCGGATTTTCTCTGACTGTCTACCATCTATGACGTCATTAAGTGTTTCTTCTAAATGGTCTAATGGTGTGTGTGTGTGTGTGTGTGTGTGTGTGTGTGTGTGTGTGTGTGTGTGTGTATGTACAACCCCTATTCAAAAAAAGTTGGGACACTGTGTAAAATGTAAATAAAAACAATGCAATTATTTGCAGATCTCATAAACCCATATTTTATTCACAATAGAACAAAGAAAACATCTCAAATGTTTAAACTGAGGAAATGTACCATTTTAAGGAAAAAAATAAGGTAATTTTGAATTTGATGGCAGCAACACATCTCAAAAAAGTTGGGACAGGGCCATGTTTACCACTGTGTAGCATCCCCTCTTCTTTTAACAACAGTCCGTATGCATCTGGGAACTGAGGAGACCAGTTGCTGGAGTTTTGGGAGAGGAACGTTGTTGTGTCGTGTCTGATACAGGATTCTACCTGCTCAACAGTCCTGGGTCTTCTTTGTCGTATTTATCGTTTCATGATGCGCCAAATATTTTCAATTGGTGAAAGGTCTGGACTGCAGGCAGGCCAGTTCAGCACCCGGACTCTTCTACTACGAAGCCATGCTGTGGTAATAGATGCAGTATGTGGTTTAGCATTGTCTTACTGAAATAAGCAAGGCCTTCCCCGAAAAAGACGTCGTCTGGATGGAAGCATATGTTGCTCTAAAACCTGTATATATCTTTCAGCATTGATGCTGCCTTTCCAGATGTACAAGCTGCCCATTCCATAGGCACTAATGCACCCCCATACCATCAGAGATGCAGGCTTTTGAAATGAGCGCTGATAACAAGCCAGATGGTCCCTCTCCTCTTTAGTCCAGAGGACAAGGTGTCCATGGTTTCCAAAAAGAATTTCAATTTGTCTGACCACAGAACAGTTTTCCACTTTGCCTCAGTCCATTTTAAATGAGCTTTGGCCCAGAGAAGAAGGCGGCGTTTCTGGATCATGTTCACATATGACTTCTTCTTTGAATGATAGAGCTTTAACCAGCATTTGTGGATGGCACGGCGAACTGTGTTCACAGACAATGAGTTCTGGAGGTGTTTCTGAGCCCATGCAGTGATTTCCATTACAGAATCATGTCTGTTTTTAATGCAGTGCTGCCTGAGGGCCCGAAGATCACGGGCATGCAATATTGATTTTCACTCTTGTCCCTTGATATTCATAGTCTTCGCAATTTTATGTTGAGGAACATTATTCTGAAATTGTTCCACAATTTGTAGACGCAGTTTTTCGCAGATTGGTGAACCTCTGTCCATCTTTACTTCTGAGAGACTCTGCCTCTCTAAGATACTCTTTTTATACACAGTCATGTTACTGACCTGTTGCCAATTAACTTAATTAGTTGCAAAATGTTCCTCCAGCAGTTTCTTTTTAGTAACACTTACTTGTCCAGCCTTTTGTTGCCCTGTCCCAACTTTTTTGGGACGTTTTGCGACAATCAAATTCAGAATTACCTAATTTTTTTCTTAAAATGGTACATTTCCTCAGTTTAAACATTTGATATGTTTTCTTTGTTCTATTGTGAATAACATATGGGTTTTATGAGATTTGCAAATCATTGCATTCTGTTTTTATTTACATTTTACACAGCATCCCAACTTTTTTGGAACTGGGATGTGTGTGTGTGTGTGTGTGTGTGTGTGTGTGTGTGTGTGTGTAAAAAAAAAAATATATATATATATATATATATATATATATATATATATATATATATATATATATATATATATATATATATATATACTTAAATATCAACATATAACATCTTTTGAATAAGCCAGGCAAGCCATTTAACCAAGTGAAAAGTTTTACTTTGAATTATAAGCCAAAAAAAAATCCATGAGAGTTATATTTCTGATAAAATGCAATGATAGTACAGGTCACTGCTAAATAAAGTGTGTGTGTGTGTGTGTGTGTGTGTGTGTGTGTGTGTGTGTAGGGACGAGGCGTCAGGGTTCTGCTATGTAAACGATGCTGTTTTGGGTATCCTCAAACTGCGGGAGAAGTATGAGAGGGTGCTTTATGTAGACGTGGACCTTCACCATGGCGACGGTAATAACTCCTCACTGTTATATCCACAATTTCATCTCCATGTAAGTTATTAATTAACTCATGCAATTAGTTTCATATTTAACAGTAGTAACTTTTTTTTTTTTTAATGGACAGTCTCCTCATTATCTGATCTGTGGTCTGATGTGCAGGCGTTGAAGATGCCTTCAGCTTCACTTCCAAAGTGATGACTGTGTCTCTACATAAGTTCTCTCCTGGCTTCTTCCCAGGTTGGTTCAGCATGCTTCTTTTGCTTCAGCACAGATCAGCCTGCCTTTTAATTCACTAAATTGACAGGCATGTTTTAACTGATGCCAAGCTCGGAGCAGCCAGCTCCACATCAGTGCCCGTAGAGTCTGATTACCGATCCGATAGTTCGACACAATGGCTTTGCTGACTTGAGGAGAATAGTGCACAACAGGGGCCAGCACCAGCATTTCAGCCACTCAGCTAATGTGGGTTTTTTTCCCCCCTTACATTCAGTTACCAAATGTTATTGCACTGGCACTGGAAACAATATAATCTGAACCCATTGCTGTTCTCCATAAGCCATCCCACCCATCATGCCCAGCATGCTTGTACTGATAATGGCACAATATACCATGACTTCAGCTCGCAGTATTATCACGGACACTTCAAGGCTTTGTTTCTGTGTTAGACCACTCACTCTTTAATAAATGATCAAGCACTATCTAAAGTGCCTAGATACGTTTTTATGTAACTTGAGAAAACCATTGTCATGTTCACAATACAGCTGTCAGAACAAATTTCCATTTCATAATCATTATAAATTTTTTAAAAAAAAACCTTAATAATAAGGAGTACAAATCCACATTTAATTTGATTGATTGATAATGTAACATTGCTTTCAAGTACTAAATGCTCTAAGGAAATTATAAGTTGAAAGAAATTTTGACAGCATGGTGGATGTGAAGTATGATTGAAGAGTGTCCTAAAATGCTACCGAATGAGACGTGTTTGAAATTTTTAACAAAGTCTTATAGTAATGTACAGTGGTGCTTGAAAGTTTGTGAACCCTTTAGAATGTTCTATATTTCTGCATAAATATGACCTAAAAATATGACCTCTTTGTCTACTTTTAGGACTTGTGTGAAAATCTGATTGTTTTAGGTCATATTTATGCAGATATATAGAAAATTCTAAAGGGTTCACAAACTTTCAAGCATCACTGTAGTATATTGTGATTAAAATTTTTATAGTGACGTTAACATTTACTATCATCACATGTGATCGCCTGTGCAGGCAACAAACATGTCAGTGAAAAGCTGTGACAGAGAGTAGCATCGTCCACTGGTGATCCAGGAAGTATGCTCATCTATAGTGTGAGTACTATTAATAGTGTTTTTGTTTCCACAGGTACAGGTGATGTGTCCGACACGGGCCTTGGGAAGGGCAGATGGTACGCTGTTAATGTGCCTCTGGAGGACGGAATCAGAGACGATCGCTACCTCCAGGTCTTCACCAGGTCTGCTGCTGTTCCTCACAGAGAACTGCTGTGCTATTTTACCTACAAGTGTGTGCTCGTAAATGCAGATTGAATTGAGCAGCTGCTATGGAAAACTATTGAGACTGTTGTTTTTGACAGTGTCGTACAGGAAGTGAAAGCGCTGTTTAACCCCGAAGCAGTAGTGATGCAGTTAGGGGCGGACACCATGGCTGGCGACCCCATGTGCTCTTTTAACATGACTCCAGTGGGGGTGAGCAAGTGCCTGAGCCATGTGCTGGAGTGGAAGCTACCTACACTGCTGCTGGGAGGAGGTCAGTGTGTGTCCAGTACACTGATATTCCTTATACATCAACCATACAAATACCAACTACACCTAATCAACACAGAATATAAGCACATAAAACAAATTATATCATTGAAGAAATTCAGTTAAAAGTCCAGTCTGCTTATTTTGTCCCAGCACCTCCAAAATGGAGGCAAGTCCCACAGTTTGAATGCCGCTGGATGGTCTAGTGGGCTTCAAGACGGCACTGAAATCTTTGCAGGCGATTCACAGTTAACTGTCATGAACCTCATCACGATCACATGACAATATAGCAGTGTGTTTATTTGTGTTGATAAGTGGAAGTCCATTTAAGTATGTTTTTGCACTAGTGTTGAGCAGTCAGTTTGATCGAGCGTAACAGAAACTCAAAGACAAGCTCATGTCAGAGACGCTGAGTGTGTTTGTCCGTTCCTGCTGGTTGCCTCTTGTTTCTGTTGCCAGGTTGAAGCCATGGCCAAAAAGTTTATTAGTGTGTGATTAAATGAGGGGGTAAGAAAGTAAACTTTGGGATTTTAGTCCATTTTGAAAGGAGCTCTGAACTCCAGACCTGCCTGACTAAGCATTGGATGAAAGGTAGTAATTACAGCAGGACAATAAGGCCCTTTGCTGAGATTCTCTCTCTCTCTCTCTCTCTCTCTCTCTCTCTCTCTCGCTCGGTCGCTCTCTCAGGTGGGTATAACCTTGCCAATACTGCCCGCTGCTGGACCTATCTAACAGGGACAGTCTTGGATAAGACTCTATCCTCAGAGATACCAGACCACGAGGTAAGACCCCGTGCCCTCTTTCCTTTCAACACTCCCTGAAAATCTTCTTTCTTCCCTCCATCCTCCGTCCCCCCTCACTCCATCTCTCTCTCTCTCTCTCTCTCTCTCTCTCTCTCTCTCACTCTCTCTCTCTCTCTCTCTCTGCTGAGTCACTGGCTCTAATCAAAGATGTCCGAGCGCCTCTCAATAAACGCATTTGTTTTCATGTGATTCAGAGAGGAGGGGTGTGTGTGTGTGTGTGTGTGTGTGTGTGTGTGTGTGTGTGTGTGTGTGTGTGTGAGTGTGAGTGTGAAGGGGGTCTTAACAATACCACTCTGTCCCTGCTGCCTGACAGAGAGGGGCTTGTGCTTTTCTTTCCTCAACCTTTTTCTCCCTCTCTCCTCTTTCCTTGGAGAAAGAGAAGGCATTTGTGTACACACATCATACTGAAAGGAAGGGTTTTTTTTTTTTTTTTTTTTTTTTTTTTTTTTTTTTTTTTTTTTTTTTTTCTCTCTCTTTTTTTTTCTTTTTTGGGAGGCTGGAGATTTTTTTGGAGAAGAAGGACTGTAAATTCCCACATAATTGCTTCTTCAGTAGAGAGAGTCGGAGAGAGAGAGAGTGTGTTTGTAGGGGAGGGTAGTTGGATGGAAGAGCTTTTTGAATGTACAGTGATAGGTTGATATCTCTCTCCCTCACACACTCACAAAGAGAGTCTTTTAGCACTATAGAGGGCGCTTTCATGGTCAGCTAAAGAAAAGATGCTCTTGTTTCTTCAAACCTGAACTCTGGCAAGAGGTTGACCTTTAACCTCATTATTGGCCAAGCACCTCAAATAAGACTGCATAAACATGGACTGACCATGGAGTGGAATAAAAGGCATCTGGGATTGATGTCCTCAACCTGATCATGTGACTATGTAAGGAATAAAACCCAATTGTGCATGCTATTGTACAAAAATAATCAATGATGGAATGGTGTGATGTGTTCCCACCCAGTATCAGAAGTGTTTTATTCCTCTTTTAACCACATCAGTTTGTCATTGATTACAATTGTTCTATTAATTATACAACACATCATGCTTTTTAATTCATTTATATTATGTCTAATGTTCTAGAACATCCGCAGAACAAGTTAGTTCCTGTTGTCACTTACTTATTATAGCAGCTGTAAACAGATGTTCCCTCACCAGCCTCTGTTTTTCTTTCCTTTAAAGTTAATAAGACAAAAAACACAGCTTGTCATGTTAACAAGAAACCGCAAAAGGGCAAAGTCTTCTGTCCGGAATAATCCCCTGTGTCGGAAAACTTACAGGAACAGCTTTCCCTAAACATCTACAAACAGAAAGCTTCACCAGATTAATCATTACACACATTTAAAAAATGTGTTTGTTATTAGGCTTATATTATGTGGAACATCAACCGTACAAGTCTCCGTGTAACTTCTTATAGAAACGCTAACATATTACAAGTGCATTAATATAACCCCTGCAGCCAGAACTACTGTCTGAGCTGTGCTGTTGTAGAAAATTAATCTGACTAATCATAACCGAGTGCTTGATTAAATGTCAACATAAATCTCAATATCAGCTTCTAAAGGCATTATAATTTGTAGTCAGCTATCAGCATTATTGCACTAATATACAACCGAGATAATCACTTTATTAATTATTGGGTAATGTATCGAGAAACATTGACGGGATGATGGGTTTATGTTGTATCCTGGGAAGTATTTAAGCCCAGTCCCTTTAGGACAGTCCAGCCTCGTGTCTTGTTATATGTCATTATAATATTCCTTAACCCTGAAGATGTTTTCCCGTTAGAGGTGATTTTCCTTTGCTTAAACTATCTTTAACCCCAACCCTCCTCTCATCTCCTTATACACCCCTCCCCCCCTCCACCCCCGGCTCTTTTATTTTTTCCCTTCAGTCTTTCAAATCACAGCAAGAGTCCCCCACCGCATGCACAGACTCCCTCTCCCTGCCACTATTGTGTGTCCATCCAGGCCAAACAAAACTCTCTTTAGCTGTAGTATGAGTTCAGAGAAGATGTTCCGATCAACAGTTGGTGAAAGAGAAAGACATGAAGCTGATATAAAGTGTAAAGAACTAACCGAATGTCTAAATCTATTTGAGCATGGAACGCTACTTTACTTGTCTGTCTTTCTGTGCTGGAAACTCTTTCTATGTTTTGCCCTGCCAACAGTGGAAACAATAAGAGGCAGAGATACTCAAGTAGGGAATACAACAGCTTCATTCAAGCAGTCAAGCTCCACACACTCACACAGGCAGATGACCAAATGGAAGGCCAACAGAGGGTTGTATAGCTAGACCCCAGCCAAGGACAGAACTCTCTTTTCTTTTCCTTTTATTTAGGCAGTAGCTCATGAGTTTGATGAAGCACACAGACTTTATGGTTTACAGTTAATGTGGACAAATGTCTGCTTTTCAGTTTACAAAATTTGATATCTACGATGGTGAGGAAACTGTTCGAGGTAGGCTTCACATCTATGGGACATGTCGGAAAATGAAGGATGCCTTTATTCTGCCTTCAACCAGATGAAGGGGTCTTAGAAGGCGGCAGCATTGGATATGGTTGGATGCCTTTCTGCACACATACGGCCTGAGTAAGCAGCATTGTTGAGTAGGCCTCAGTTTTGGAGCAATCCAGTTCACTCCCTTCATCATTTTTCTCTCTGTGAGCCTAAATAAGTCCCCTGATAGAAGATTCTCCCCTCTCCGGGGTGTCTTTAGAGGCACAGTTTGTTATTTTATTCCCTGAACATCAGCTTAGATTCTTTCATGTTTCATTTGAGGTTCACAAAATGAAAGAGGTTAAATGGTTGGTTGTAATTAGAATAAATTTACAATGAGTAAATGGTCGCATTCCTCAGTTCAGTCTAAAAATAAGCCTGACTGACCGTCCAGGCAAAATTCGACAGGGTTTTGTCTTTATCTATCCTTATCAGTGATGAGTGGGAGAAACAGATAATGTTTTTGTACCCGTGGCGTTAGGCGCTCCGCTTTGACCCCTGGGTGGAAATGGCCATCGCTGTTCAGCAGGCCGTCTGCGTGTGTACATCCTCTATCCTCTTTTTTTAGGCCTTGTTTTTAACTCGTTTCCGCTGAGCTGTTCCCAGCACAGCCCAGTGAAATAACAAACAGCAAGCCCTGTGTTTCCCCCTCACCATATACTCACTCCATTACTCAGCCTTTCTCTGTCTGTTTTCTTTGCTTTCCCGTATCTATCTGTCTTTCTCTCTCTCTCTCTCTCTCACACACACACACACACACACTTTCTGCTTTTCTTCTAGATACAGACGCACACTCATGCTCTCGCTTTCTCTCCATTCATTTTGTGGTGAGTTTGGGAGGAGTCCGATATAAGTTTGAGGGTGTTGGAGACCGGGAGTTGGACAATCAGCACCATTTCCCTCTATTGTGCTATCTCACACACACACACACACACACACACACACACACACACACACACACACACACACACACACACACACACACACAAAACAGCATGTGTTCTAACGAGACTGAAGAGTCAACCTCATACAGAAAACTATACGGTTAGCACACATGGTACAAGTGCATGCTAAGGTTATATACATGCAGCGCACACACACACACACACACTGGAGGACAGCTGTGGCTATGCTAGCCAAACATTGCTAAATGGATTAGAAGCACTCCTGTCCCATGTGAATGATATTTGGAAGGGGGGCGTCTGACCCTCCTGGGATGAGCTCGCAGCATAAAAGAGACCGCACTTTCTAGTGTTTGTGCTGGTTCTTAGGCGAAGAGAATTAGGTGTGAATAGAGTGTGAGAGCTGCAGATACAAAGAAATCCTTTTGACCGTTTTACCCTTGTGGTACGTTTGGATCTGTTGAATAATTGGAATGCAGTTAGATAAAGGGCACAGTATGGCAGTAACACATCCCAGATTTTGGTTTACTGATATAGAGAGGCTCACACCATCCTCTTTTAGTTGTTATATAACGTGTGATAACATTTCAGCATTTATTTCTGTATCTCGTGTACGTGTGGTGGTGCATGCGGCTGTGTGCTTGCGTGCATTCTCTGTCAGTGGTTGGTCTTTTCTGAGCTCCACCAAACCCTGGCGACAGTTACGCCGCTCCTCCACCTCCCAGTCTGTCTCCACACAGTATTGTGGTACACATGCCAATTCACACTCGTACAAACGCACAGCCGGCCACGCAGAGGTGGTGCTGTAGAGGAAGGCGGTAAGACTAGACGACGTGATGTTTTTGCGTTGTCTGAGGGTTTGCCCCTTAAACATGGGTTGATTTCCTGTTTTTAAGTTTATGTAGAAAGTAGAGCTGGAACAGAATTGCTTACTATGAATGTGATGTCATACATCACTATTGCAATATGCCTCTCAACATATTGAAACTGGGCAACGCTTGATCGGACACAGTTAAAGATTAGCCAGTGATGATTTGATCATAATTCATTTCTAACTATATTTTTAGAGATTTATTGAAACACCCAGAGAAACACTATCTGAAACCTGTGGGAAGTGCAGAATACAAACAGTATACTGTGCAACAGTAGCATATTTTAACAGGTCTAATTGCAGGTGTGATGATGAAATGTATCGTGTTCTCTCTCTGTAGTCAGGAAGTTATGGGCATGAACATGATTATATCATTTCTTCATGAATCTATATTCAGTTGTAAATGCTAATTCATTTCAAAGGCATTTCTGAAGCATTTGTAGTTGTCTCACATAGCAGTTAGGCTCACATTTCAACCAGTGTTTCAGTCCACGTGACTCGCGTCCCTCAAAATGCAAGATGATGTGTGTATTTTTTTTATTTTTTTTTCCACCATGTTTTCTTTTTCTTCATAGAGATTGATTTACATCACACATGAACTTTATTTGTACAGAACGGAGCATGCTGTTATAGGAAAATAATCAGCGACGACCTCTCCTGAAGTGTTTTATTCCACTTATAAGCACAGCAATTTGCCAACGCTAATAATTTATTTATTAAAGAATGACGTCATGTTGTAATTACAGCTGGCCCAACTTCAGTTGTCCCCACCACCCATGCTTCAATGATGTTCTAGTTTGTACAGGCATAAGTTTTCTTAAATCATTGTTGTGGTGGTAGCACTTAAGGAGCACAAGTTGCGTAGCTTATTCAGACATGTTTACATGCGTCAC
Organism: Cranoglanis bouderius; assembly: GCA_023630585.1. Taxonomy (NCBI): domain Eukaryota; kingdom Metazoa; phylum Chordata; class Actinopteri; order Siluriformes; family Cranoglanididae; genus Cranoglanis; species Cranoglanis bouderius. The sequence continues at coordinate 11,415,514 of CM042568.1, forward strand.
ATCCAGTGTGAATTCTAGGTAACTCTACAAGGAACACTAAGAAACAGACAGCCAGAACCAGCTCTCTGAGTCGCCTTCCTGTCTTGTCTGGAGAGAGGAAGCTCGACACATTGTGATGTTCATCACACCCCTGTTATCAGCTCCAAGGCCTTTTTGTTCAAGGTGTTTGTTTCCAATAGTAAAGGCACTGCAGCTCACCATCTGACCTCAGATCAGGACACAGGACCGTGTGGCTGGGAAAGCTCTGCCATCCCGTTAGGGAAATGGCTGGCTCCCACAATTCCTGGAGTGGGATAAATGCAGGAAACTAGTCTAGAGGAAGTCACTTACAGAGCAGGCCTGGTGTTATGACATGAGGGTTAGAGGGCCAAAGGCAAGAGCTGATATTTAAACCAGCTTTCATGTTGCATAAGTGTATGAGGGACAATGAGACTTTGAGCAGGATTTTGACCTCTTTGCTAAATGTATTGTTCCTGGGTTCTATGTGGGTTTCCCCATAGCTGTTCCTGTGTGACTTGTCCTGTTGAAAAGAGAAACTTGACCTTTGTTATGTTTTGTGAACCTATGTCCTGTGAAGCATATCGAAAGTTTCTTTTCTCTTTTATAGATGGATAGAAGTGACTGATTTTAGCCATTGCTTTTGTAGGCCCTTCTTGATTAAAGCTGAAGAGGTTTTTCTCTTTTTTCTTTTCACTTTTAAGTTCTCAGTATGATTTTGGGAAGAAATCAAGCATATAGTATGATGATGACAGACAAATATGGAGCAAATGTAACACACTCACAAATACTGCAAATACTATGTGTGTTTGTTGTGCTTCAGCTTGTTCTTCAAAGTGGTCTTGATGTGGTCCAAACCAAACAGTCCAGCAGTGAAGTGGACAGAGTTGTCTCAGCTTGATCTACATGGGAAAGCTTGAGTTCATGAGAAAATACAGGAGTGTGTGTGTACGTGCATGTAGTTTAGCAAGTGGTGATGGGGATAGCTACAGTATATGTAAATGAACATGCTTGTTAAATATTTTAAGTATGTGTTCATTAAAATGTGGATTTGTATGCACATTATGGTGTGTGTGTGTGTGTGTGTGTGCATATGTATGTGCATATGTTTTATATATGTGTGTGTGTGTGCATGTGTGTTGTTGAGGTTCTATAATCCCTTGCATGTCGAAGTGCCTTGGGATCGGAGGTAAGCCGGATAAACAAGCAGGAGATAATTGAAAGCAGAGTTGAACTAACACACAACCCACTCTGCTGCTAGTCCAATACAAGTGCCAAATATATCTCCAAGACAAAGCGGACAAAGAGCACAGCCATCTACAGGCCATTTGAAATGGGTGTGAGTGTGTCTTGGTATCTGTGTGCAAAGGGAGAAAAAAATGATTTACACTCTAAAATGTAAATCTCAGTTACCAGTAACCTGTTAGATAATTGTTTGCTTAACTCCTTCCCATTGTTTAGTTAAACTTTGCCAGTGCTGGATTTTATTAGTACCTCGTTTACGTTTCTTTCTACTACCTTCTTGGAAGTCATCATTTTTTAGATATAGTTTATATTTAAATTAAAACTGAAATGGAGATATAAGCAGACACACACTTGTATATATTGGGTTACTGACACATGGACCCCAGATACAACCCCAATTCCAAAAAAGTTGGGATGCTGTGTAAAATGTGCAGTGGGGGGGGAAGTATTTGATCCCCTGATGATTTTGTACATTTGCCCACTGATAAAGAAATGATCAGTCTGTAATTTTAATGGTAGGTGTATTTTAACAGTGAGAGACAGAATAACAACAAAAAAATCAGAAAAACGCATTTTAAAAAAAGTTATAAATTGATTTGCATTTTAATGAGTGAAATAAGTATTTGATCCCCTATCAATCAGCAAGATTTCTGACTCCCAGGTGTCTTTTACACAGGTAATGAGCTGAGATTAAGATCACTCTCTTAAAGGGAGTGCTCCTAATCTCAGTTTGTTACCTGTAAAAAGACACCTGTCCACAGAAGCAATCAATCAATCAGATTCCAAATTCTCCACCATGGCCAAGACCAAAGAGCTGTCCAAGGATGTCAGGGACAAGATTGTAGACCTGCACAAGGCTGGAATGGGCTACAAGACCATCGCCAAGCAGCTTGGTGAGACGGTGACAACAGTTGGTGCGATTATTCGCAAATGGAAGAAACTGTCAGTCTCCCTCGGTCTGGGGCTCCATGCAAGATCTCACCTCGTGGAGTTTCAATGATCATGAGAACGGTGAGGAATCAGCCCAGAACTACACGGGAGGATCTTGTTAATGATCTCAAGGCAGCTGGGACCATAGTCACCAAGAAAACAATTGGTAACACACTACGCCGTGAAGGACTGAAATCCTGCAGCGCCCGCAAGGTCCCCCTGCTCCAGAAAGCACATGTACAGGCCCGTCTGAAGTTTGCCTGAATGATTCAGAGGAGAACTGGGTGAAAGTGTTGTGGTCAGGTGTGGTCAGATCTCTTTGGCATCAACTCAACTCGCCGTGTTTGGAGGAGGAGGAATACTGCCTATGACCCCAAGTCATAGCGCCATCCCCAAGGTCAAACATGGAGGTGGGAACATTATGCTTTGGGGGTGTTTTTCTGCTAAGGGGACAGGACAACTACACCGCATCAAAGGGACGATGGACGGGGCCATGTACCGTCAAATCTTGGGTGAGAACCTCCTTCCCTCAGCCAGGGCATTGAAAATGACCTTAATGACTTGGAGAGGATCTGCAAAGAGGAGTGGGACAAAATCCCTCGTGAGATGTGTGCAAACCTGGTGGCCAACTACAAGAAACGTCTGACCTCTGTGATTGCCAACAAGGGTTTTGCCACCAAGTACTAAGTCGAAGGGGTCAAATACTTATTTCCCTCATTAAAATGCAAATCAATTCATAACTTTTTTGAAATGCGTTTTTCTGGATTTTTTTTGTTGTTCTGTCTCTCACTGTTAAAATACACCTACCATTAAAATTATAGACTGATTATTTCTTTGTCAGTGGGCAAACGTATAAAATCAGCAGGGGATCAAATACTTTTTCCCCCCACTGTAAATAAAAACAGAATGCAATGATTTGCAAATCTCATAAACCCATGTTTTATACACAACAGAACACAGAAAACATATCAAATGTTTAAACTGAGGAAATGTACCATTTTAAGAAAAAAAGGTCATTGTGAATTTGATGGCAGCAACACATCTCAAAAAAAGTTGGGACAGGGACATGTTTACCACTGTGTAGCATCCCCTCATCTTTTAACAACAGTCCGTATACATCTGGGAACTAGGAGATTAGTTGCCGTTGATTGAGGAATGTTGTCCCATTCGTGTCTGATACAGGATTTTAGCTGCTCAACAGTCCTGGGTCTTCTTTGTCGTAATTTTCATTTCATGATGCGCCAAAAGTTTTCAATTGGTGAAAGGTCTGGACTGCAGGCAGGCCAGTTCAGCACCCGGACTCTTCTACTACGAAGCCATGCTGTGGTAATAGATGCAGTATGTGGTTTAGCATTGTCTTACTGAAATAAGCAAGGCCTTCCCTGAAAAAGACGTCGTCTGGATAGAAGCATATGTTGCTCTAAATCCTGTATATACCTTTCAGCATTGAAGCTGCCTTTCCAGATGTACAAGCTGCCCATTCCATAAGCACTAATGCACCCCCATACCATCAGAGATGCAGGCTTTTGAACTGAGTGCTGATAACAAGCCGCCTCTTTAGTCCAGGGGATGCGGCGTCCATGATTTCCAAAAAGAATTTCAAGTTTCGATTCGTCTGACCACAGAACAGTTTTCCACTTTGCTTCAGTCCATTTTAAATGAGCTTTGGCCCAGAGAAGACGGTGGTGTTTCTGGATCATGTTCACATATGGCTTCTTCTTTACATGATAGAGCTTTAACCAGCATTTGTGGATGGCACGGCGAACTGTGTTCACAGACAATGAGTCCTGGAGGTGTTTCTGAGCCCATGCAGTGATTTCCATTAGAGAATCATGTCTGTTTTTAATGCAGTGCCACCTGAGGGCCCGAAGATCACGGGCATGCAATATTGATTTTTGCCCTTGTCTCTTGCGTACAGAGATTTCTCCAGATTCTCTGAATCTTTTGATGATATGTACTGTAGATGATGAGATATTCAAAGTCTTCACAATTTTACATTGAGGAACATTATTCTGACATTGTTCCACAATTTATAGACACAGTTTTTCGCAGATTACTGCCCATCTTTACTATAGAGAGACTCTGCATCTCTAAGATATTATTTTTATACCCAATCATGTTACTGACCTGTTGCCAATTAGCCTCCAGCTGAGATGTGTTGCGACCATCAAATTCACAATTACCTTATTTTTTTTCTTAAAATGGTACATTTACTCAGTTTAAACATTTGATATGTTTTCTATGTTCTATCGTGAATAAAATGCGGGTTTATGAGATTTGCAAATCATTGCATTCTGTTTTTATTTACATTTTACACAGCGTCTCAACTTTTTTGGAATTGAGGTTGTGCATGAGGCATTTATACTTGCTGCTATGAGAAGCATGAAAAGCATCAATGAAAATCTCAGATCAGTCATACTGAAGCTTTTATAAAATAATGGTTTTTGACTGAATGTTCTGCTTTCTGAGCAACAGTTGTTTTTTTTTTGTTTTTTTTTCCCCCTCATGCAGTTCTTTACGGAATACGGTCCGGATTATACTCTGGAGATAAGCCCGAGCTGCCGACCCGACCGCAATGAGAGCCAGCAGTTAGAGCGGGTCATCAGCACTATCAAAGGTAATTGTTGTGATGACAACCAGAACTGCACCAACACAACTATTATGGCCCCACCCTACACCCCTGCTGCACACCTCAGAGCAGTGCCATTTTTACAGATGGAATTACTTTGGCCTCTTCAAAGGAATTGGTTTTAAAGTCCAGAACATTTGGTCTGTTTATGTAGATAGTCACTGATGCTCGGTTGAATGGCGTAATGCCGGTTTCCATATGCCATTCATTCATTCAGCTGTCCCATCTGGCTCAAAAATCTTCTGCCCTGTTCTACACTCCTGTAAATCTCCTGAGCTAACTATGGCCACCCGTCCACTACTACCATCAGCATCAGTCAATCAAGGAAATAAATAAAATATCTAGGCTTGATGTCCCCAGAAAGTAAACAAGGCTTAACCTTAGTGAGACCCTGAAGATACCTCGAGAGAGAGAGAGAGTAGGGTATGCAAACATAAGCACTATTTTAAATCTCTTTTGTTCTCTTTCTTTCTTTAAGGTCAGCATAGTTGTTGTGTATGTTTAGGATTGAAACAGTGATATTTTCTGTTTCCATGAACGAGTGTTTTGGGTGTATATATCCAAGCTGGGTTTGAGCCACTGCTCTGTGGTTAACTTGTGAGAAAGGAGAAAGGAATGCCTGCTCCAGCTTTTCGTCTCCCATGGAATGTGTGTGTGTGTGTGTGTGTGTGTGTATGTGTATGAGAGAGAGAGTGAGAGATGGGTGACAAACATCATTATGCCCTTTTGTCTTGAACACATCACTCCCTTTGGGACCAGCCTGACTGGAATTAAACCACTCTGGACTTAGCCTGGGTTCAGGCTTTGAAACGCAACTGCCTGAAAATGGAAATGAAAGGCTGTCTATGCCAGTAAAAGTCAATTTAAGAACAAGCTTCAGCAGTGATAGTATCATCTGCTTTACCTTCAGTATAGATTTCATTTGACCCATGTTTAACCGAAGACTGTATGCCTTTGTATTTCTGTCTCTCACTCACAGCTCACTTCTGGCTAATGTCTGCCCACACGTTAGATCTTACTCATTAAGCTAAAGGTCATGCAGAGGTCACAGGCACCCTTAAAACATCAGCTAACTTCAAGAACTTGCAGTAGATTACCCCTAGGACCTGTGTGATGACTAGCATTATTTATATGTTTGTATGTTACACATCTTTGCATCATGTTTTGGGCCCAGCTATTTTTAGTCCACAAGAAAATTGACCAAACTGTAAGGTGCAAATCTCTCTGTTTTATTACTGTAGGAATTTTGAGAAATCACTTTAAGCTGTCTTCTCAGCTTTGCTGCCTTATAATCTTATAACTGAAACTAAAAGTTGTCGAATCAACTGTTGTATGGTTTACATTTCAGACAGCTGGGTCCACTATGGATGAAGTTACTACTTTAGCTCCTAAGCTTGAGCATTATTAGACAGCAAAAGTAAACTCGGATCGGGGGGGAAGCCAATTTTCATCAGTGCCAGCCTCTGCTTATATTTAGTACCCATGTGGTATGTGTACAATGTAGCGGCTGTGCTCCCTCCCTGCCATGCCACCAGAGACTAATTAAAAAGGGCTTAAGTTGCAGACTTTCCAGTTTCTTTCTTAAGCTTTAGAAATGGCATGTTGTGCATATCCTATATGAACAGATCTGGAGGAGTCCTGATCTTTGGTCTGTTTTGGGGCACGCCCCTGCAGTATTGCCATGTTGTGTCTTCAGTCAGATCCACTCACGTCTTCTATTTAGACTGTTTGCGACTGTTTTGAATTAACCAGGGTGTCTATAGATACATACGTTGATTGTAGGATCTAACCATCTGGATAGCTTCAAATGGAGCATATGAAAAGTGTCAAATACAAAGCCATTCGTGAGATTTTCCTGTTTGCAGAGCCTCAGTGATGAAGTACATCCTCAGATTATGTGTGGGAGGGAAACACCTAAGAGGTTTGAATGAGTGAGTCTGAGTGGAAGAGCTTGATTGGGCTAAGTGATGTGGCTACACTGTCAAGCGTTGTACAGGTCATGCAGTTTGCACCATGTGGGTATGGACCCGGGTTTCTCACACATCTCCTGTGCCAGGCGAGCAGAATGTGGTGTAACAGCTGGCCTCTGTGTCCCTGCTAAGAGTAGGTTGGCAGTATCGCATGCCAGTGTTTGAGCTTCCCCACCCTTGGAAACCTCAAACAAGACTGAGAGCTTTTCTAAAGAATAATGGACTGCTGCTTGACCAGTGCTGGGCATGGCAGTGGAATCTACACTGTCAGGGAGAAAATGAAATGGATTACGTGGTTGAGTGTGCTTAATGAGATCATGGAGTAAATGAAAACTATTTGACTTGGTGTCAGGGTTGGAGCATAGCAGTTTGTGGTGTACTGTTACCCATCCCAGAGTTTCTTCCATTCCATTTCTTCCACTAAATGTTTTCGTGATTTATTTTATTTATTTATTTATTTGTTTTTCTTTTCTCATGTCATTGGTGGTGTAAGGTGTTGCCTTGGAGGAGGCAGCATTGTGACACCACTGCAATCCGCCTGTGATTCCAGGCTTTATAATTAAATTTTGGCTTGTACATGTTTTGCCAACTTCTGTATCATTCCATCTGGCTGTCCTATGACCACTTCTTGGAAAAACAAAGATCTGTAAGTCATTTGCCTCTGCTGCAGAAGTCTCAGCCAGACCATATTTTAATTAGCTGTAGCAGGATTTGAAGTTTTTGTTTATTATCTAATTTATGTTGTGTGTGCTGTATTCACAGAGGTGGCGTGAAATACCACCTCCTGGAGTACGGAGGAGAAAATAAACCCGTGAGATTAGTGCACGCAGCAGGGTAGCACGAGATAACCACTAGCCCACATGCTCTGCACACAGTCTATTCATTCATCCAAGGGGCCAATACTGCAAACCACTAATGTCAAAACAGTATGCGTCTGGTGCTTTTTTTTTTTTTTTTTTTTTTTTTTTTTCCTCCCCCCCCCCCCCCCCCCCCCCTTTTCTTTTTTTTTTTTTTTTTTTTTTTTTTTGCAAACTACAGTATTTAGTGTGGTACTAAGTGGTTTTGGACATAGCCAGACAATTCTTTAAAAACTGCAATTGATTAACACAGGTAATAAATGGCTCGGCCCTCAGCCCCTGCGCATTAGCAGGGTTTCCGAGCACATCTGGGGAACATTTATGAGATTCTGAGCTCCACTATATGAGAGAGGGAGGGGGAGAAAGAGAAGAGAACAAAAAAGCGTTTAAACACCACACATGGTTGATTTTGCTAATCCCCAGTTAGTGCATTGCTAGAGCAATTGAAATCCCTATTGACTCTTGCCTTGCATAAGCTAGAACAGCAAGAGTGACCAATGAAATGTTGGCTGTGTGAGCACTATGTACTGCAAAACAAACAGGAAATAATGTATCCAATTAAAAAAAAAACTGAAACCATTATTCTATGGCTTTCCTTTTTTAACAGCCTATTCCCACAGTCAAATTGAGCCATAGTGTGCTGTGCTTACAATGAAGAAAACAACTAAAGCACACAAAAGCCTTGTACTATTCAGAAAGAGTTGAGATGAAGAATCAATCCAAATTTGTTGTCATTTTTAGCTGATATTTGCTCAGACAAATCGAAGAACTAAAAGCCCCACTGAGCTAACTAATGAAAACCCAAACAGATGTAAGCATGTGGTTAGCACGCTTTAAACACTTTTAACAATGTTACATCCAAGCTGAAGGAATTTGTGGTCTCATGCTTAACCAATAATGTCACGTAGCCTTAAACAGCTGCCTGAAAAATTTACACAAAGATGACTTGTGAGTAATAGGAAACAGGACGTGCCAATCACTTCTGATGCTCCACAGTCGGAAATGTGGAAGCGTTTCCCTTTTTTAACACAGGACATATTAGCTTTGTTAGCTGCTTTTGATTGCTGAGACAGGCATAATGTTATGAAAACGCCACCGAGCCAGGGCAACAGAGATGTCCTTTTCAACACGCGTTGAAGTGTCATGCAAATCAAAATAGGAGGTTCAGATAGTCTCGATTTACATGCCTTCGTATTTGCATGCCTTTTTGCCTCCCCAGGAAATGTAATAACCCGGATATTTCCATTCTGACAAGGTGTGAACTTTGGCTCTGAAAAAGTGTCCGTGTGAGACAAGGCAAGATCGACTGCAGTTTACGTGCCGCTAATTGACTTAGTAATTAACTAGAATGTCACCACATTTTCTTTCCTTATATACTGTAATAAAACAGATCATCACTGTAACCGTTAAAAGTATTATTAACCTCCTTTTTGATTTAATTGGTCTATCTTTTATTGGGACTAAAGCATTGGAATGAGGTCATGTTTTTTTCTGTTTGTGGAGAAAAACAGAGTCAAAGGGTTAAAGGCTCTGGACAACTCCTCAGAGATTGTTTGAACTGAAATAAGTTTGCTTTTTTTAACATTTTTTTGTTGCTCACGACTACTCCACCACTGTTGGTGTAACATTAAAACAAATCATGATCATGTTCATTGTTTTCTACAGTAACTTGTTTTATCCTCCTTCTCATTTTTTGTTGCTTGTTTACAGGGAATCTGAAGAATGTCGTTTAAGCAGTGGGCTCTAAGCTCATGTTTCCAAATCAGACCCTGCTCTCCTAATGAAGACAGTATGTGGGAGCCATCAACGGAGCGGAGCGTTGGAAAACATTACTCGAATGTTTCCGAGGAACTTTCTTTAATAGGAAAATGAACAGGCCAGAGTTGCCCCATACGAGAAGCTCATAGTCAGAGTGGGTCACAGGGTGAACAGTCCACAGGGTTTTATCATATTTTTAAAATTCCATTAATATTTTGAATTGAAAAACAAGACCTGACCAAGACCTGGCCAATCCTATACACTTAGGCTAAAACATGTCAAGAAAGAATTTTAATGCTGGTATTTGGTGCTTGTTCCTTCAGTGCGGTTTTTGCTTTTATAAACATCACTCGTTATCGTCATGGATCCACTTAAGAAATGCGGTTCAAGTTGGAGGACATGTTTAGTGTGTGAATCTGTTGTCAAAGACGTTCGCTTGTTTTTATTTTCTATGTATTATTTTAAGTGGTATGCCTCTCAATGTTCCCTGGTGAAATGTAGTCATTGTCATATAACGCCGCCAACACAAACTCATACTCTCCAAAAACACAACAAACTGCTCCACCCAAGCATGCTCACAGAAACTGGAAGACAGACAGAAAGGATAGAAGGATGAGAATGAAGAATGTACGTCAGTGAAACTTGTTAATTCTGTTTGATGCTGTCGCCCCCATTTAAGAATTATTTTCTGTGGATTTTAACATTGCAGTGTAAATATTCCTTTCCTAATAAAAAATCCTAAGGGTGTCTGTGTGTCTGTGTGTGTCTGTGTGTGTGTGTGTGTGTGTGTGTCTGTGTGTGTGTGTGTGTGTCTGTGTGTGTGTGTGTCCATATGTGGAACAGCACTGCTTTTCCTCACCTATAATCTTTATAGTTTTCTAAGTGGCTGTGGTTTCTCTTTTAATGGCACTGCAAGTGTGATTCATTAACTTGTTTATTAGCACTGAGAAACGTTATTCCATTTCAATGCCATAAATGAATCAACAGCAAAAAGAGCAGATTGTAAAAATGGCGAGATAGCTGTCTCTGGGATCTTTCCTTTTAGAAATACCGCAAGGAAAACAGTCAACAAATGGAATTACATTACAATTTAAGTGGTCAACACTGTGGTGGTACCATCAAGAGTACATGCTTTGTACCTTTATTGTGTATCTTTATCTAAGAAGGTGCATATTGTTAAGGCACATGAATGGTCCTTAAGCTCAATGTACCTTAAATTATATTCACATTTTTAGGTAAAAGATAAACACTAACGGTACAAATAATGTAATCTTGATGGTACCACCACAGTGGCAAGGAAAGGTACAGCTTGTACCTTTATTTCTGAGAGTGTAAGACAAGCACCAGTGCTCATTATACATTGACATTCGAAGTCTTAACCTGCAAATGGATTGTGGAGGAAATTAAATGACTTTACTCATTCCCAGCTGGAGAAAGAGTGCCAGCAGCTTCTTAGCACCTCCATTTAAGTGTCAACTGATTGATTGCCAACAAATGGGTGTGATCGTCAGGTGTCTACATACTTTTGGCCACTTTTAAATTGTTTGAATGTGAATTAATTAATCTGACACATGCCTTAAACAAACCTGATGGGATATTTGAGAAAACTTTCCCTTTTGAATGCGTTTACAAAATTCCTTTTGAGGCCTGGGTGCTTAATGAAACAGAAACAGATGAAGGGTGTGCCTATGACTTCATGTATGGGTTCATGCCCATCAGTCCAGCTTGAAGACACACCCACCAGTCTGCTGTCTACAGACATATCATCTTGGTGAAATGGCTGTCTGTCAGCATTCCCTGCTGAGGGATCAGTTATTTTTCACTGTCACAGAATTGTGCTGAAGCTAGTTCGCTGTTACCCTGCTAAATAGCCTAACTTTCTTGACCTTTTTAACTGACTGGGTTTTACCACATGGTGTTAAAAAAGCAAAGGAAGGCCTTTTTTTTTTAAATGTCTTTTTTCCCTAGTCTCACTTTGATAATTTCAAGTAACCACTGATTTATCCTGAGGGTTGTGGTGGATCTGGAGCCTATCCTGAGAACACTGTGCACTAGGTGGGAATACACCCTGGATGGTGCACCAGTCAATCACAGGGCCTCATGCACCCACACATTCACATCTAGGGGCATTTTAGAGTCACCAATTCACCTACCTACATGTTTTTGAACAGTGAGAAACCATGTAAAACTGCACAGACAGTAACCTGAGTTCCAACCAGGGACCCTGGAGCTGTGAAGCAGCAGTGCTACTCACTATTTAATTTCAGAGGAGAAGTGTTGAGGTAGTAACATCTAACCCAAGGTCGAGTTTCAGGGAGTGGCAGGGAGACGTCCCTGCCACTGCTCCGCCACCAGGAGACAATCCGGGGTTAAAGGAGTGAAACGTTGTTGAGCAGTTGTACCCGGCTGAGGACCCTGCAGCTGACCTATGCCATATGGAACCAGTGGCACTGAGCATGCATTAACGAGTATTAGCCAGTAGGGATTGTCACAGCCTTACTCACTGGGAAGGTCTGTATGGCTCTGGCTGTGTTAGGCAAGCATGCCTGAGTGGTATTAGGTGTAACAGGAGGAAACCATATGGAACCAGTGGCACTGAGCATGCATTAACACTGACAGTGGGGCTTACTACAGCCTTAGTCACTGGGGAGGCCTGTATTAGGTTGTATTAGGCATGGTGGCAAGGCTGAAGGAAGAGCGGTAATCCTATGGGCACCGGAGGAGGTGCAACAGGCAGTAATGCCATAGCAGGTCAACATCTACCTGTGTAATCAGTGTTCAAACATTCATTTCATTTTTCTTCAGTGACTTCTATATCCTAGTAAGGGTTGCAATTGTTCAGAAGCCAACCCCAGAATGCACCCTGGATGGGACGCCAATCTATCACAAAGCACCATCCATACTCATTCACACATAGGGGCAATTAAGAAAATCCACCTAACAGCATGTTTTTGGACAGTTGAAGGAAATGGGAGAACCCCAAGGAAACCCACATGGACACGAGGAGAACATGTGAAACTCCACACTCGACAGTAACCTGAGCTCAGGCTCAACCCGGGGACCCTGGCCACTGTGAGATGGCAATGCTACGTGCTGCACTACCATGCTATCCTAATTTTAAACAACTGCCCATAATTCACGGGCTGTTCCGTAGAATAAGCCTGATTGCTCGACACTAATTGATTAAGTAGATATTACAGAAAATAGAGACAGCAGAAGTAATGTAATGACTTTGATGAAGAAGTAGGACCTAATGGTGGACCTAAAATGGAGACAGTTAAGGGATGAACACTAAATTTGTCTGTTACTAAATTTAAATGCTTTATTGCATATTTATTGCTTTTGTTTTATTTTATTTTTGAAATATGATTTGCTTTCGTCCTCCCCCGCTCTTAAATTTCCACATATGCGTAAACCTATGGCGTAATGGCCTAATGACAATTTATTCTGCAGGTTTGCATTGTTCTTTTTTTTTTCGTACACAGCACGCACACACACACACACACACACACACCCCAATTTGTGCGCACCTGCTCGTGCTCCTCTTTTGACTTCCCAACGGGTTTATGCAAAGTGCTCATCTGGCTCTATTACAGGGCAACAGCCTCTTACTCCCACACATATAAACTGTTTCTCTCTCACACACAAGCTCAGTTATGCCCAATCAATAAAAATGACAACATATACACCCTGTTTTCTTTTCTCTAAAGTTTGCTTTAAAGATTAAAACAAATGCATTCTCCTAGAATCTGTCCTGATTTTGTGCGCAATGTCCTGTGTGTGTCCTCATGTCTTGGGCGTTTACAAACAAACGGTAAACTGTCTCTGTTATTTGCATCCCATTTCCCCTGAGGATTAGCCTAAAGGACACATCATTCTGCTTCTAATCTACATGTGAACTGTGTGGACTCCAGGAGTCAAAGTGCCAGATGCAGGATGGATCCCAAACACAGTGTTTGTTAGGAGAGTCCCTATTAGGATTGATTCAAGTTAACGGTTGTTGAGGAAAAACTAAAAGCACGTGCCGTTTGGGTCAAAACAGCCAATGCATTAGGGGAAAACAATAACTATCAAGAGCTGATTTTATGCAGTTTAGATCTTACTTTAAATGTCTCTAATAATAACACTAGCTTGACATACATTACACAGCAACTGGGACAGAGCCTAAAGGACTGTTAATTAAATTAGGCTTCCTACATGTTAACTATAAACTTTAGCAACAAGTCTAAATAGAAATATGCCGTCCTCTTTTCTTTTTTTTTTTTGTCTCTCATCAGCTTGGAATACATGTAGCTATCTATAGGCTGTATCCTCATCAGATTACCTGTCATATACATGTCTACAGGGTAAAATAATCCTTGCCACACCGATTACCACCCCATAACTCTGAGAGATCTGTTAGGCTCCAGTTCACGAAGTTGATTAAAATCATTATAGTAGCATGACCAAAGTCAGTATTATAGCTGCTCTAATAAGAAATCTAGATCTTTTATAAGGCTAATACAGCGATGCCCTGATGTGACATAATTATATATTTTGGAGCTATTTTGCAAATAATGCACAATTAGATGCTGCATTATGTTTGTCCCCTTTTTGCAACCCCATATCCACTCCAGTGCTCTAGTGTAGTAGGGTATTTGTTACAGTCATATAGACAAGGCATGCAAATGAGAGAGAGAGAAAAAAATCCACCGTTATAAACGTTATAAATGGTTTTGTTGTTGACAGAGCAGCAAAACAGTGCACGAGTGAATAATCAGTGTGAATTGTTCGGAAGCTTTTTGTTTGTTTTGTCGCTCAAGAATTGATAGTTATTGACTGGGTTATTATTGGAGCCGTTACTGAAGTGTGTGTGTGTGTGTGTGTGAATAGCCAGCATCTGTCCACTTAGCTCGCTTTCACAGTGGCCGAGGAGAAAACACGGATAGAGCACTGGATTGGACTTTGAACCTGAAGTAAAATGTAGTAGCCTTTTACATCTGTATTGGCATGGATTGCTATTTCAACATCATACTTTTTAATATTACAAAGTCGATCTTTCCTATGGAAAAATAAATTAATTAATTAAACACACACACACACACACACAAACAACTACCAGAATAAATACCACATGCAGGCTGCACATATATTTTAATAGCAATATTGCAATATGCATTTATATTTCAGAAGGTGAATATATATAATTCAATATTTAAAAAAAAAAAATTTAAGCTATAACAAGATTCCCTGGTTTATCCTTAATATATTGTTTGGAAATCAGACCACTATAGAGCAGGGCTTTATTTCCATACATGTACAACACGGTGGCTGAGTGGTTAGCATGTTTGTCTCACAACGGGGTGTTGTTCTCCCCGTGCTTCCCGGGTTTCCTCTGGGTACTCCAGTTTCCTCCCCCAGTCCAAACACATGCGGTGTTGGCATTGACATACATTTCCAAACTGTCAAAAAGCGTATTTATGTGTGCGTGATTGTATCTTGCGATGGGTTGGCACCCCGACCAGCGTGTTCCCCGCCTTGTGCCCCGAGTCCCCCTGGGATAGGCTCCAGGCTCCCCGCAACCCTGTGTAGGATAAGCGGTACAGAAAATGGATGGAATATGTAGTCTGTTTTGCTGATCATTTTAATTAAAAAAAAAAATTAGAGCAAATATCAACTATCAAATAGGCTGCAGTTCATAACAATATGGTAAACCGTTTAAATAAAGGAACTGAAACTGTTCATTGTGTTTCAGTCCAGTCCCAAGAATCCGCTCCGCTGTAATGAGCCGACTCCACTGACTCCGCTCCGTGTGTGTGTGTGTGTGTGTGTGTGTGTGTATTTAGGCTTGGTGCCTTTGATTGAGGAGCAGGACTCACTGATCGTGCTGAGGGGAGAGAGACAAGTCTTCAGCAGATTATATACCGCGCTTTGCATCTTTCACAGGAACTTGTCGACGCATGGTTTTTTCCCCCCTCCTCATTCATTGATCCTGCAGATATTTAATCACTTTATGACCAGCAGCCAGCCTTGAACCCGGCGTGATATTGAACCCACAAGCGCAAACTGAGACACTGCTGACTTTCTCAAAGGTAAATTCTCACAAATAGAAATAAACTGTGAAGAAGCTCTGACATTTATCTATTACCTTTTCTACGTTTGTATATATTTGTCAGCTGGAATTTGCAGCTTTGTGTGATCAGGTTGTTTTCTTTACCCAGAGAGGTTAAGATGATGGAGTTTCTTTTTCAAAAGTTTTATGGTGATGAAAGAATATGTTAGAAAAGCCATAATGTTTCACTTCACTACATGTGTAACTTCAAACATTTTTTATACAGCTCCTCCTTAGTAGTAAATGAATCACGGTCTTCTCAATTTTCACTGCATAATCCATTGGTCAAAAATAGTATCCATATCAGTTGGGTGAATTAAAAAAAAAACTTGCACTAACTTGTAACATAATTAGTTGCGTAACTGACACCACTAATGACTGACTAATCCCCAACCATCTCATTGGCTATTGATACTTGAGAGAGAGAGAGAGAGAGAGACAGAGACAGAGAGAGAGACAGACTTGGCTTATAGTAGAGTAGTTCTTAAAACAATGTCTTGCTTGTGACACTATGAATTGTTTCCTTTGAGAAAAGGACAACAAGAAATGCAGTTTGGAGTTTATTGCACATTGTTTTGTCATAGACTTCATCACAGTTAATCTACACCTGTGCTGAAGTAAAAAATAATGTTAACACATGAAATTGTCAGTAAGGTTATATATGTTACGTTTTATAATGAAGGCAATATTTAGGACTTTGACCGACTACAAGTGACCAAACATTCTCCCTCTGGACCAGCATGTCTATTTGGTGAATGCTAATGAAGTTGTAGGCTTAAACGTGTATGTAACTGCTTCCAGGCAATGAATAATGCACACTATCATGAAGATCCTATGCTGAATGCCCCACAGCTGTCAGCATCAGGGAGGACTGATGAGATGTGCTTGTGTGTTTCACTCCTTGCTAGAGGCCTGTTACAGCTGCATTCCAGCCTTTTGCAATTATGTCTTTCCACTAAACATGAGCCTTAAGAGGAATGCAGGGAAATAGGGCAGTGTGAATGATTAAATGATTAAGTGCCTCAAAGTCAGCCTCATGACTCTCACACTGAGTGATACAGGGTCACATGACTTCACTAGCACATTCACGGGCTCATAAATGGTCCCCCAGCCTATTCTGTTCTATAATACTATCAAATTTTTAGGGGATTGATTCTTAAACCACAGTAAGGGTTTGCCTGAACGTGACTGCCTCATGACTATGAACACAGTACAATGTACAGGTTGTACATGTTAATAGGTAGCTTGTTCAAAAAGATTGCTGTACTAAAAGTGTGCTACAATTTGCTCTAATTGGTGTGCTAATGTTATTTCTACCTAATACTCCTTTTCATTTCTCAGTGATTGGGGACTTATAATTTGCTGCCCATTAAGAATGTACATTCGCAGCTTAGTAATTACCAGAGTCGACTGAGTGCTTTTGTAATTTAGTTGATGAAGCATGATTTATAATAAAATGACTCAACTGACAAGCTAGGTGTTCTTGTTGGTTAGCAAATGCATTTTGGGATAAAGAGGCATATTTCTGGTCACAGACTTGGTCTAGTGATGGACTAAATATCAACGTTAACCAGGATTCTATGTTGAAAGTTCTGGTTTAGGGTTAATCTGTGTTGAGAAAACCATCTAATAGTTACACTGCCTGGTTCACTATTTGCACAACTTCTTTTTTTTTTTTTTTATGTCACAGGTGTCACCAGGTAATGAGCTTACTGCTGCTCTCCAGCTCAAGCATGAAGGACCGTGACTCTCTGACCCTCCTGCACTACACAAACTCTGGCAAAACAGGCCCGCAGTACCCCCCTCCTAATCTCCACTCTTCCTCCCCAGGCCTCACCAAGTCCCAGCCCTTCTGTCTGCAGTCCAGCCAGCACCTCATAGCCTCCATGCAGCTGCAGAAACTCAACAGTCACTATCAGACCCTGGCTGCCTCTTCTACAGTCTCTTCTGGACCCAACAGAGGATTCAGCAGTGCGTCAATGAGTCCAGCACAAATCTCTGGCCCCGGGATGGCTCAAGGGTCTGGGATCATAGATTCTGATCCAGTGGACGAGGACGTCCTGATGTCTCTGGTAGTGGAGCTTGGTTTGGACAGGGCTAATGAACTTCCTGAGCTGTGGCTGGGCCAGAATGAGTTTGACTTCATATCAGATGTACCTGCTGGGTGCTGACCCCTTAAAAGAAAGTCGCCAATCACTTTTTGGCTGCCTCCTTTTTGCACCTGAGACCCTGTTGGATGGCTCATGAAGAAATGTGAGAATTTTTTTTGAAGACTCTTTTCATGTGTAAAGTCTCTTCTAGTTCAAGCTGCAGAGGTATAGGTGACTATGTACTCTCACAATCAAAAGACTACTTGGACAACTCCAGCAGAGAGTCTCTCTTGAAACTACAAGTCGGTAACTCTTGCTATTCACACTGAGGTCTTGCTTGTTATAATCCTTTCCAAGCTCTGGTTTCAAAGTGGTGCAAGAATTTCTCACAAGTTACCAGACATGGAGTTAAGTCATAAGCTTCACACATGGACTAGACCTCCAACACGTGCGCTGCCAGACGTGGGGTTTTTTCCATGTCTACTACAGAAGCTGGCCAATTTTTTGTAACATTGTTGGATGGATATATGACTTTTCCTTTTTTTAACTTCAGTCATTATCTTCACCACCTGAGGTCCAAACTACAATAAAAGATGTGTGAATCCACAATACATTTCTTCTGAAAGATGAGATATTCATGCAGTCTCTAGTAGATCGACTTCATCTATTGCCACCTGCCATCTGTGGGTTCTGTCCACACGAGCAGCCGGGTGGGGTTTCTGTTCTGTAATGGAAGGTAATCCTGAAACCAGCATGGGCTAGTCTTTTCCAAAATGCATGTCATCGCAAGACTCCTTTCCACTGGGGTAACCTGATCTATCAGACAGTTTTCCATGGTTAAATATATTAATGATGGACGTGTCCATTTCCTCCACTGGTAGCCTCACTTTAAGTCTAGAAAGATTGTGAACAGCAGCAGAAACTTGACATTATTT
>CM042568.1:11439015-11489015 GCA_023630585.1 Cranoglanis bouderius
GTCCTCTACTCTCGGTCTCTAACAACTGGTTACTATCATTCATTCAAATGTAATTTTAACGTACTACTTTATCTCTCTGTATGAATCGGAGAGGGCAGAATTCTAGATCTAATGACCTGTATATCAAATAACCAATGAAAATTAACTCTTATAACATCAGTGACCGCTTTAACTTGTCAGTGCTGGTAAGTGACTGCGGTATAAGCGGGATAATCCACGGCTAGGTGTGCAAGACACGATTTTTAATGCACTCCGCTTTACGTCGGGTGGCTCTTGCATTAAAATCGTGTAACGCACACCTAGCCGTTCCAATCATGTGTATTAGCCAAGTAGCACATCTCGGATTGTGATATGCACTCCTTTAAGTTCATTTCCCAACCGTGGTATCCTTAAGAACCTTATGGTCTCATAAGATCATTTAAGTTGGAAAGAGTTGAACTCTTATGTGATTTTATGTACAGGTCAGATCTCAGATTTGCTCTAGAAGTCATTAGACCTATTCGAATCGGACTAGTTTTACATGTGGAGGTGAGATATTGTAATTATCATCTCAAGAGATTTTAGTCCCATCTGAAGTAAGTCATTTTTCACGGACTATGCGTGCACTTGTTTAGAGATGTTTTATCTTCTATAAAATGACCGATCGAAGTCATCCCAGGCAACGCATGTCCTTCTGAATTGCTCCCGGAAACGTTAGTTCTTCCTTATTGGATTCATAGTTTTATTGTCATCGTGTTTGACGCGATGAAATTCTGTTGGTGAAATCCCAAACCCAACGGCATAAAAAAAATAATAAAGTAGGGCACAAGTGTCGCACATATAAGATGAATATTGTCTTTATGTTCACCTGCCAGAAAAATGCAGAACAACAAAATATAGATGTTTTAAATGCATTGATCAGACAAGTGCCTTTAAACAGGTGGGTTTCGAGCAAGTTAAGTTCCTGGCGCTTATAATAAAAATTGATCAGTTTGTATTAAACTGAGGTGTACGTAATAAACTTGTAATGTTTACAGTGATTGCCGTATGTACATCGTGAAGACACTTCCATGTCTGTGATTTATACAGACATCGCTTGTCAAATGCGAATCCATCATAATTTATTACAGCCCTCCTCCGGCAACGTTACTTAAGACGCGTTCAGAAATCTTATCCTGTCCAGATATAACTGATAAATGGTAATTTGTGCCAAGCGGCTTCAGGGTTTTTTTTTCCCCATTCAGACTCAACTGATCTTCATATGTAGTCCTCGATCTGGATGACCAGATGCCCTTTGTGTACCCTGTACCTGGTACCAATTAGAATTTTAAAAAATAGTAGAAACAGTAGCCATGTTGAGATTCTGTTTATTATATGACAATGTTAAAGAAAAATCTGTGATTAAAGTATTGGGCAAACCTGGTTTTTCGCAGAGAAGGCAAATGAATACGGCCACATTTTAACAACGGTTTGCAGTTGATTAGGAAAAGACTTAGTTGAGGGTGTGGTGTTTCTTTTAAAATAATGGTACTTTTGCATCCATCAGTGATTAAAATGACAGTATTTGGCAGACACCCTTATCCAGAGCGACAGTATTGTCAGCAGTGGTGTCTGAAATTGTTCAGTCTCTGTTGGTGATTAGTTGATGTGCAGAGTAGCTTTATAATACAGCAGATCCAGGATTACTGTTTTACTGTTACTTATTTTCTATTTGTAGTTGTTTACACATTTTAGCAATGTGTTGGTGCCATGTTGAAATCAGTGGTTTGTGTGTAATGATTGAATTTGATAGCCCAGTTTAACAGATGGATGAGCTGTTAGATGTCCTTCCTCCAAGGCTGGCACATGCTGGAGTGTTTTAATGGAGCCGTCGTCATTCACCCAGTAGGAGTTCAGATAGGATTGCCAAGAGGATATTAAATCTGATCTGATTCATTGTCAAAACCTGGTGATGTAGCATGATGCCAAGCTTTGTGAAACAACAACCAGCATGTTGCACTATAAGACCTGGGCTCTTTGTGGGGGATTTGGAGCAGGTTGTATGAACAGCTGGTGGGACACTGTTATAATATCGTGTTCTGGGTTACAGATGTGATCAGCATTGAGAAGACTGGAGAGAACTTCCGCTTGATCTATGATGTGAAAGGCCGTTTCACCGTCCACCGCATCACCAACGAGGAGGCCAAGGTGAGCAGTCTCCGTGTTTCATGTTGGTGGGGAAACAAAATTGAGGAAGATGCTGGTTATAATTAATAATTATAATAAAATGACTTTTATTTAAGAGTTTATTTTATTGAAAGATCATGAATTCGAGTTCTGATGACACAACTGTCATCAGCATGGCTTGGTGTCAGTCAATTAGCCCTTCTCTGTGTTAGTGTAACATTAGCCAACTGTGTGTGTCTGTAAACCCAAACCTGGTTTTCATTTACAGCATTCAGTCTACTAAGTGCTATAAGTATGGAAACTGGGATAAAGCTTTAACGTGTCCGGGATGTTCAGGCCTAATGTGTGGATTGAATTTGCCTGTCAATAAAGCTATTCCACTTAAGTTGGATTGGCTGTGTGATTTTTAATGTCAGCCTTGATTTCTGACCACTTGCTTGGAAGTAAACGTGTCCTGACCTTTTAGTTTGGTCCTGCAAGTTGCCGGTCTTGTTTGGCTTTTTTTTTTTTTACGTTTTGCTCATTTGGGTTACAGTTGGGACAGGGTACAACTGAGCAGTTGAGGGTCAAAGGTCTTGCTAAAAGACACTACAGTGGCAGCAAGCAGCTTGGCTGCGCTTAACTGCTGAGTCACCATTTCCACCTTCTTTGCAACTATCACTTCATAGAACTCTTGTTTCTGATTTTCCATTAAAATCCTTCTTCTCTGACGTGTGTGTTTGTAGTACAAGCTGTGCAAGGTGAAGAAAATCCTCATTGGCACTAAGGGAATCCCTCACCTGGTGACCCACGATGCCCGCACCATCCGCTACCCTGATCCCATGATCAAGGCCAACGACACAGTCCGTATTGACCTGGAGACTGGCAAAATCACAGACTTCATCAAGTTTGACACCGGTCAGTACTGCCATTTTGTTGCTCCCTAAATATCCTTATTTTTTTCCAAGAGTCACTGTAGCCAGCCAGTACTGATATGGGTAGCCAGTGGAAGCTTGTGCAAACTGGCAACAACCAGTTGCACTGTAATCAGTGTTAGAATTATTCAGTGTGAACTTTGCCTGTAAAAACCAGAGCTTTAATATGCATTGATGTTCTACTTGAGTGACGTGTACTCTGTCTCTTCCTGTGCGTAGGTAACCTGTGCATGGTGACAGGCGGTGCTAACTTGGGTCGTATTGGTGTCATCACCAACCGAGAGAGGCACCCTGGCTCCTTTGATGTTGTGCACGTGAAGGACAGCACGGGCAACAGCTTCGCCACCAGGCTCTCCAACATCTTTGTCATTGGCAAGGTGAGTAATAAATAGCTGCTTAATGCTCTGCACTCAGTCACACTGTTTTTATTTTATGGCCTACATTTGCTCTTGTGCAAAATTGGCTCAGTAAGGATTTCAGATGGAGAGTGAAACATGAATCTTTCTTGTAAATTCTTATTGTTGGCTGGTGGATTTCCCATTGGTCTAATGTCCTTTACTGCAATGCATTTTAATCAGATTTTAAACTTGCAAAAGAACTAATATTTGTGGTATCAAAATGTAAACAAGTCACACAAAGTAGAGGTGATCATGGGTTTTATTCATCCATAATCCTACTCTGAGTAACTTTAAGGACATGCACAAAAGAGGCTCATATGTGTGTATATACGTAAATATTAAATGAATGACCCGGGTTCAGTTGTAATGTCAAGCCAGTACCTTATTAGTATCTACAGCCCTGTGAAGGATGAACACTTGATGCTGATAGTAGTTTATTTAAACATGATGTCTTTTGTGTGGTTGTTCACTTAACCAGGGTAACAAGCCATGGGTGTCCATTCCTCGTGGAAAGGGTATCCGTCTGACCATTGCCGAGGAGAGAGACAAGAGACTGGCTGCCAAGCAGAGCAGCAGCTAAGTCCACTTAGGACTGACTCCCCCCAAACCCTGGTTTCAAATAAAAAATATTTACAACAATATTGGCACAAGATTGCATTATTCACGTTTCTTTTAGTGCTAATGACAAGGAACAGGTTGAAAGCTGGCGGCAAAAGCCATCCAAATTAAGCATTTGTGCAAACATTTAATTTTCTGTCTGACTTGTACACAGCTCTTGTGTATGCCATAGTGTTACCAAATTCATTTAAGTCAAATTGCACTAACAATAATTGTAAACAATAATTGTTTGCTTTTTGTATTAATCTAAATACAAAAGGATTTCAAAACACAAATGCAGATTTAACAGTAAATGTGTGAAGACTTGACTAATTAAAATTTGACTCATTTAATAACCATAATTTTCTAAATAGTTTGAGAATTTCTATGTCTCAGGCCAGGAGTAACTAAAGGAACTTAATAGACACAATCATGTTTAATAATCTCCTGGTGGAGGTTAAGCCACAAATTATTTAATTTTAATAAGGTCCTTGTGGAAACTGATTGACATTGACTGACTAACAAATGTAAGATGCATGCACAACAGGGCCATAGCTAAACTTAGGGTTGGTGTAGTACTAGCTGGAGCTGTGTAGTAGTGGCTAAAATGATCACTTAAATTACATATAAAAGTCATGTTGAGTGGATTTATAAAATATATTTCTCAAATATAAACAAAATTAGCTTTTAAATGTGTACATATACCACCACAGTTTAAACAGAATAGACCAGGAAAATGTATTAAGAGCTTGTGCTTTAATATGGCAATAAAAATATGGGTAAATAAAAAGTTAACAAAATTAAAATTTGGAGCCTGAAAGTCATGTTCAGCACTAAACAGTTGTACTGTTGTTGTGCTACAAACACCAATACCAATCAAACTTGCAAGTTGAAAGACAAATTACAATGGCATCACTTTACAATTAAAAATAATAATAATAAAAAAGATGTCACCATAACACACTCTAATGGTTGAGCGCACATCTGGAGAGGTGTAAATGATGTTTAAATGTGCTCGAGAGTGGCATCATGTTGAAAGCTGTAAAGCTAGCTAGAGTAAATGAAGCTCAGCCATCCATTCCCAACATGATACACTGTGTTGTTTTGGACATCATAGCTCACATGTGCTGGTGTTCTCACCAAGTGCAGTTGTTCACAGACTGTAGTGATCGAGGCTGAATAGGGCCTAATGAGTGTCTGCTTCCCAATAACCCTCATGCTTATTTGAATCCTCAGCTCATTGATACTACATCCCTCAGTCTGTGGCACAGAAATGCTGATTTGTTACATCAATTAGTGACGTCAGTTTAGAATAATGCTCCAGTGAACAAGGCAGATATGTTTGATCTCGATTCTTCCTGTCCGTGTTTCATTTCCTCAGAGCAAGCAGCTAAGAAGTGAGGAAGTGACACAAGGTAAGGTAACATGGTAACACAATTAATGAGAGATGCACACAGAGACTCCATTTTAAAGCTGATGTTCCATTGGAACTTGATGTGACCCCGCTGTAGACCCACAGAGATGAAGAGGGACACTGATGTACAGTATCTCACAAAAGTGAGTACACCCCTCACATTTTTGTAAATATTTTATTATATCTTTTCATGGGACAACACTGAAGAAATGACACTTTGCTACAATGTAAAGTAGTGAGTGTACAGCTTGTATAACAGTGTAAATTTGCTGTCCCCTCAAAATAACAACACAGCCTTTAATGTCTAAACCGCTGGCAACAAAAGTGAGTACACCCCTAAGTGAAAATGTCCAAACTGGCTCCAAAGTCTCAATATTTTGTGTGGCCACCATTATTTTCCAGCACTGCCTTAACCCTGTTGGGCATGGAGTTCACCAGAGCTTCACAGGTTGCCACTGGAGCCCTCTTCCACTCCTCCATGATGACTTCACAGAGCTGGTGGATGTTAGAGACCTTGCGCTCCTCCACCTTCTGTTTGAGGATGCCCCACAGATGCTCAATAGGGTTTAGGTCTGGAGACATGCTTGGCCAGTCCATCACCTTTACCCTCAGCTTCTTTAGCAAGGCAGTGGTTGTCTTGGAGGTGTGTTTGGGGTCGTTATCTTGTTGGAATACTGCCCTGCAGCACAGTTTCCGAAGGGAGGGGATCATGCTCTGCTTCAGTATGTCACAGTACATGTTGGCATTCATGGTTCCCTCAATGAACTGTAGCTCCCCAGTGCCGGCAGCACTCATGCAGCCCCAGACCATGATACTCCACCACCATGCTTGACTGTAGACAAGACACAGTCGTATTTGTACTCCTCACCTGGTTGCCGCCACACACGCTTGACACCATCTGAACCAAATAAGTTTATCTTGGTCTCATCAGACCACAGGACATGGTTCCAGTAATCCATGTCCTTAGTCTGCTTGTCTTCAGCAAACTGTTTGCGGGCTTTCTTGTGCATCATCTTTAGAAGAGGCTTCCTTCTGGGATGACAGCCATGCAGACCAATTTGATGCAGTGTGCGGCTTATGGTCTGAGCACTGACAGGCTGACCCCCCACCCCTTCAACCTCTGCAGCAATGCTGGCAGCACCCATACGTCTATTCTGCAAAGCCAACCTCTGGATATGATGCTGAGCACATGCACTCAACTTCTTTGGTCGACCATGGCGAGGCCTGTTCTGAGTGGAACCTGTCCTGTTAAACCGCTGTATGGTCTTGGCCACCGTGCTGCAGCTCAGTTTCAGGGTGTTGGCAATCTTCTTATAGCCTAGGCCATCTTTATGTAGAGCAACAATCCTTTTTTTCAGATCCTCAGAGAGTTCTTTGCCATGAGGTGCCATGTTGAACTTCCAGTGACCAGTATGAGAGAGTATGAGAGTGATAACACCAAACTTAACACACCTGCTCCCCATTCACACCTGAGACCTTGTAACACTAACGAGTCACATGACACCGGGGAGGGAAAATGGCTAATTGGGCCCAATTTGGACATTTTCACTTAGGGGTGTACTCACTTTTGTTGCCAGCGGTTTAGACATTAATGGCTGTGTGTTGAGTTATTTTGAGGGGACAGCAAATTTACACTGTTATACAAGCTGTACACTCACTACTTTACATTGTAGCAAAGTGTCATTTCGTCAGTGTTGTCTTATGAAAAGATATAATAAAATATTTACAAAAATGTGAGGGGTGTACTTACTTTTGTGAGATACTGTATGTTATATATGGGTTTATGTAACCATAAGATGTATGAGTCAGTCAGAATCTGGGTGTGTTTATTGGGTGTGTTGATGCACATTATGTATTCCATGGGAATTATTACTACGCTACTTGAGACGAGACCCAGTATGTGCCGAATCATGAGGAGCTACATCACAGGAGGAATGTATACTTACATATGAGTGTGTGTGTTCCACTTGGCTGTGGCTATTCTCCAAGCCATATGGGTCTTGCTGGGTTTCAGCCTGTTTGTCCTGCAGCCTTTGGCCCGATGGTCCACAGCGCTGCAGCATGGCTCGGCTCAGCCCACTCCAACACACTGCTGGGGCTCGTGTCCAGAATAAGACACACTCACCTACACAGTGTCTTGTGTCCTTGAGTTTCATATACAGTATATGCTTCTGCTTTTAGGTGGCTTTTTGTTTCATAACACTGCAATACTTTATGCTCACAACCACATTTACACTCTTGGGATGTTATGTCCTTAATGTGTAAGCACTATTATTGATGTAATCTATTATGAGAGCAGAATTACAAATGGACCTGGCATGCTTTTTGTAGCAGGTCTGTGGTCTTTTTTTTTTTTGCAATGGCGCCCTTTGAAAATTAATCGTGAAGCTTGCCAGACTCCAGCACTGCTCCTGTACCGCTCACATCTCCCCCTGGTGCAAAATAAAACACAGCACTTTGATCTGATTACACAAGAGCTCTATGGTTTCAGAATCATATTTGGCCAATGCACACACAAACAGAGTGAAGAAGAAAAAAGGTTGGACAAACCAGATGAGAGGGAAAACATTTCATTGAGGGTGGTAGGGGTGGGGGTGGGGGGTCAATCTCAAAGTCTTGTAAGAGTATTTCTGCCCGTGTGTAATGGGGTGGGGAGACTTGGAACAATGGAGACAGTCATGTTTCACTAGCAGCCAGACACGGTTCCCCCACATGTTTCTGATCAATACTGCTGCATGACAGACTTCCATAAAGTCATGCATGGATGGAAACATCTGATGAGTTGAGTGGATATGGATGACATGCTGCTCACCTACCTGCACTTCTTCTTCTTCTTCTTCTTCTTCTTCTTCTTCTTCTTCTTCTTCAGTGCTGTTTAGCTCAACTCGTTTTGCAGCCTTCAGTTCTGGAAAATGTAAGAATAGATGAAAAAAAAAAACATGTAGGTGAGCCAAGTTATGGTTTTGGGTGGGGGTGCACACATGCAGCAGATGTGAGCTTTGGGAGGGGCCAACATCTGGACTGGAGGAAGGAGTGTAAGGATTTGTGGGTGTTTTTTTTTTTTTTTATTCCCCCACTGCTGAACCTGGGTGCATTTTTTTTTTCCAATGTTGGAATTTACACTCTTGGAGTGCAGCTGTAAAAACGTAAAGTTGCCAAAGCTTACTTTTTCATAGAACAAGAGTTGTGCTGCAAAATGTGACAACAATCGTCTGATCTTCAAAAATAATTGTTCAGGTGTGAGTGAGACTGCAGATGTGGACACCTGATTACTTCTTAATACCAGTGAACTCTTCTGTCGGCACCAGGAGCACGAGGAAGAATTTTGGACCATCTAATAAAAGAGCAAAGCACCAGGTTCCTCATCCTGGATCACTGTTGTTCTCTTAGACAATCCTTCGCCCAATCCAGGGTCCTTGGACTCATCACTACCTTTACAGCACTGCTAATCTGAACTGCTGTGGCTGCACATCTGGCCTACAAATAGGAAGACGTCTGCTTTGTGGTGTTTGTAAGCCGCAATACGTACACGATGTTAAGGATGAAGTAGAAAGACAAAGTGGTGGTCACGTTAGCGTGAGTCCGCGCATGCGTAAAGTCGGCGCGCAAAAGTCAGTCAATTGAGCACGAAAAGCAGCCGAGGACTATTTCACAGTTTCAGATGTGTGTGTGTGTGTGTGTGTATGTGTGTGTCTACATCCAACCCGCACACTACCGTATTAAATAGTGTCAGAATAACACGGCAGCTCTATTAGCTACGTCCAAAACCGCGTAATACCCCACTACAGAGGTCAGAGATCTGACATGCTATTTAGTTTGGTAGTATGCGTTTTTTGGCCGCAGCTCCTGTACCTGTGGCTGTGCTGCATTCTCCTGTAAAGCCGCTGACTTTTGAATCCTCCCTCGCAGCTCTCTCTCTGGACTCATGCAGGCTGAACAGAGCTCCGCGCAGTGGACACTCAGCAGCAACGCAAAAAAAGATGCCCGCACTGTACTCGCGAGCCAGCCACGGAGTTGAGCGCGGGGAAAGCGCGCGCTGATCAGACCTCCAACAAACTGCGAGCAGTTCAGTCAATAAAGAGAGAAGAAGATGCCGTTTTGTAAGCGCATCATCGCGCCCAAGGACGTGTGCAAACGCGCGCTGAGGAGCGGCGGAGCGCCGTTCACCGACTTGGCGGACGTGTGCGGCTTCAGCCTGTGCTCCATCCTCAGACAGCTGTCCGATTTATGCAGGCAGTCGGTCAGCATCCTGGAGGAACTCGAAGGCGAGATCGTCTCCATTTGCCATCGCTCGGGAACCCTGGAGAACAAAGTTATCAGCTTGCGAAGACACGTCTCGGCTCTCGCAGCCAGCAAGCCGCCGCTACAAAGTAAGACGCGCTCTGTTACTTTCAGTATGCGGAAGCCTCTGAGCTCTGATGGATCACTTGTTACACCGTTAAACCGAGTTCAAGGTCGGTGTTTGTTTTGTCTTGGTGAAATGTCTTCCCTCTGCAGGCATAGGAGAGATGAAAAGTATGCGAGCGCGTGACTTTTATGGCAGTTCGGCATGGCTGGAAATGGTTGTTTACAGAATGAGCCTGTTGCGTTGTAGCCTCCCTGAAAACCCCCCAAAAAACAAACAGAAACTAATACAGAAATTCTAATGTTTTCCACTACAAATACTATTAAAAACCATCAGCTAACCATTACAACAATTACCTTTACCATTACTTGTCCTTAATGGTATCCACTAGACATAACATGCCACCAGTAGAAGGCAACAGGGACCATTACAGTTTCCATGAAAGCCAATACAATTCCCATTATAACCATTAAAACCGGTACAAATTTGATGAGGGTTTCTATTGTTTTGTTTTTTTCAGCAGGGCTGTATTGCGCTCATATGCAATACATATAGCTCATCAAGTTGATCTATTATAGATTGTTCATACAGCTGTTGAGAAGGGAACTGAACTCATGAAGGAGAGCAACAGGGGTGTGTACATGCTTCTGTTGCCTCAAACAGAGACACATGAGAGCACCAGAATAGTTTTTTCCCCCTTAAATAAGACTACTAATTTCACTCTCTAGGTCAGGGGTTCTCAAACCTTTTACAGTCAGGGACTCTTACTAGCTGAACCCGTTAGTACTTTCCACACAAACAACCCATTTTTTAAAAAAATTTAGATTGGCATTAGATGTCAGTTGACATTATTTATAGGCATAATAACTGATCATTATGGCTTTCCCCAGTCTGTGACAATATTAGAAGATTGCTTGACCCCTCTCTTTCAGAACCATTGTTCTAAATATCTCTGCTTTACTTCTGAGGCACACTTTTTTTTTTTTTTTTTTTAATAAGAGGTATAAGCAGAATGAATAGTGTCCTAACAAACTGGTGAGGCCAGTCACAGGGTGGTGTTAATGAAAATGAAGAGCTGTACTGTTTACATGTTTTGGCTCCAGTGGGATTTCCATTGTAACTAATCTCCAGGCTGAGAGAGTGAAATGCCACAAGGCTGTATTATTGGTCCACAAAAGATTTAGACCTAGAATAGGAGTAGAGTTCAGTACAAGCAAGGGATTCACTCAGATGAACAAGACAAATCTGTGTGGCCAGCGAGGTCGCTGGACAGCTATCCAGAAATCATGCTGAATGGACTCTTGTCAGATAATAATCCACAGCAAACAAACTGCACGGGATGTTCCTTGTAGCGTATTCATCTCCATCAGGTTCATCTGTCAAATCAATCATGCGCTTATTCTTCTTTTTATTTTCTGTTCCACAGTTTTGGCATGCAATCACTATAATGCCTCCTACGCTATTCTGTGTTGCAAAGCTGAAGAAAAGCAGAATATTTCCTCTGTCCACTTCCTTTTGTCTTAGAGGAAGCAGCTCCCCAACTTTGCCCTTAATTCCACCATGAGCTTATCGAGCTTCTCTAGTAAATAGAAGAAAAATGATTAGGCCTAGACTAGGTTTGTTAACATATAACCCACCTGTATTTGCTTAGGATCGTGGCCTAATTGACCGATAATTCCCTTGCTCTGACAAGTTGAAGATAACTGAAGCAGTTCCTGAAAGGCAGCAGATTATTTGGCAGGGACGATTGTTTCTTCAGAGCATGGTAACCGGAGTTCATGTCCCACTGGAGACTGTGTGTCAGCATTTGACGAGGACATGGGGTGAAGGAGCAGCTTAAATTCAGCCAGTCATCCCTTCATGTTATACTTAGCCTTAACATACACACAAAAAAACCCACGGCTCTGAAATCAACTCTACTTCTTTAAGGATGCTGGTCATTCCTTCTAGAAAAACAGCCATGTAGGACATGATAGGAAAAAATGAGGCAGGAATTCAAATCAGGATTAATGCGTGTTTGGTAGATGGCTCCCAAGTGCACAACTAAATGTTTGTGTCACAACTGCAACACAGATCATGCTTGATAGAGCGAGCTTTTATGACATGCCTTGTGTTGAAATCTTTAGCCTTGAGGTGAGCTGCAGAATCATTTGTGCTGAATTGACTGAATAAATCAGAAATTGTCAAAGTGACAGACTGAAAACCAACTGTTATAATGTGTTATTAGACTAGGTTTGGCCATTGATGTTGCAAAACACTTTCTGTATTAGGGACATTTGCTTATTTAAGGAGAAACTATTTGGGTGGCAACAACCAGATACTATTATGAGTGCGATGGGTTACTGGTGTGTTGATATTTGTTGTTAATAATAATAATAATAATATTAATCTTATACTATAATGGTACAGATGACAGAGTAAAAGAATAATTTTGAAATTAACTCCAGGATTTGTTAAATGGTTTTCCTTCATTTTTTTCAGGACAAGTATTTCTATAATGCTTTGATACTTTGACTACTGAAGAGCGACTATTTTAAGAAAAATATTTTAACTGCTTAAAAATATTTGAGCAATTTCCCATGCCAAAAAAATCGAATTCTTTTACAGCAGCAGTCTTTTGTCATTTTATGTAATCCTCTTTGTGAAATACCTTGATATATTAACTTTTGTCATCATACCATGAATCAACTGTTCTCATACCATGAATTTTTCTTACCATTCCAGTCTTCAATTTTAAAAGCGCATTATTTAAATATCAGGTATCCTTGCAGAATTCAAGGCATCTGGTAGTGAGACTACATTTAACATGTTGCAGTTGAGAGGGAACGTGAACCAGAATGAGGCATAGCTTCTTGATAGATTCTCTACAAATCTCTGGATCTGTACTGGAACGATGAATGCCTTTCTTCCAAAAGATATTCCCTCATTTATTGTTTTAATGATGGTGGTGGAGAGTACTGTCTAACACTTCTGTCCAAAATCTCCAGTAGGCACTGAATTGGTTCGACCAGTTCTGGTGACTGTGAACTGGTCATTTTCATCCTCATCAAACCATTCAGTGAGCTTTCGTGCTCTGTTGATGGGGGCGGAGTCATCCTGGAAGAGATCATTCCATCAGGATAGAAATGTTTCCTCATGGGATAAAGCTGAAGAACTTTATATGATTTGCAGTGAGTCTTCGCACTAAGGGGACAAATGGAGCCAAATCATGCCAACAAACCATATATATATACACATGCAGAGACGACTGTGAGATCACAGACTCATGACTATATTTTTGACCCATATAGATGCCCTTTTAATCCATCCATCCATCCAACTATTTTCTATACCGCTTATCCTACACAGGGTCATGGGGAAACCTGGAGCCTATCCCAAGGCAGGGGCCCTATCCCAACCCATTGCAGATGCCCTTTTAATATGAAAATTTATTCTTCATGTACTAAGGTATATCTTTGCGCTAGTGTCCCATGACCAGCACAAGCCTTCATTGTTCTTCTAGTGTAATATTTAGAAATTTTGAAAAAAAATTATTTTTCTCCTTTGAAACATTTCGCTGAAGCACTTACAGTCTTTAGTCCATTCATGCTTAGAGAGAGTCTAGCCTTGAGATTAATAAAGCATGGGGTAAAAGGCCTAAAGATGATTGTGACAGGAGGCCCGGACATAACGCAGACATGTTACTATAACGTCTGTCTGGCTGGTGTGTGTGTGTGTGTGTGTATATATATATCTAGTAGTCAGGAAATCATTATTGTATTCATTGTATATTTAAAATAAGAAAAATAATCCAGTATGATGTTTTAGAGTTACAGACAAAACAGAAATGACCTCTCGTACAGACAAAATTTCGAGATATTGCTATACGTAATAAATACCAAAGTTGTGCCATTAATTTCATGGTTGTAAATTCCACAAATTTACCTGGAATTGTTGTGCTGCTCTGCACCTGCATGTTTCTGCATGTCATCACTTTTCTCTAAATATGTGAACTAGCCTAACCTAATGTGATTAATATATGACTTATTGAAGTCTATTGGACATAATTTGTTGACGAATTTGACTTTAAATCTCGAAAAAAAAAAGAAAAAAAGAAAAACAACACTCAAT
This sequence comes from Cranoglanis bouderius, assembly GCA_023630585.1. Lineage (NCBI taxonomy): Eukaryota > Metazoa > Chordata > Actinopteri > Siluriformes > Cranoglanididae > Cranoglanis > Cranoglanis bouderius. The sequence continues at coordinate 11,452,939 of CM042568.1, forward strand.
GCTCAATAGAATATGGTTTTGAGGTTTTAAATTTGGAGTATTCCTTTAAAGTACAAGAAGGCGCAAAGTAGAGGAGTATGAGATGGAGTATGAGTTGGTGCAAAGTAGAGGAGAAGAAAAAGAATGGAGTGAGAAAGAAAGACTGACTAGGAAAGACAGTGGGAGTGGTAGAGAGGGAGAGAGAGAGAGAGAGAGAGAGAGAGAGAGAGAGAGAGAGAGAGAGGAAAATTAGGCAGCGTCTGAATAGACTGAGGGAAATCATTCTAGTGGGAAAGATAAATTCAGGTGAAATGCAGAAGAAACTATTAACAACTTCCTGCCTTGGCTGTGTGCCTGAGTCCTCTCTTGTGCACCCCAGAACGTTTTTCTATAATTTAAATCATTTTTTGCGCCTCTGTTGCTCTCTTGGCTGGGAGTTTGGTTGCCGTGGCAAAGTTCCAGCTGCCAAGAGAAACCCAGTCAAGCTGAACTGAGGCATCATGTGCACAGGAATGTCTCAAGAACAAGTTAATGCAGTGCTACATTAAACTCTCCCAACTACTCTATTCTGTGATTTTGGATTTCTCCTTCTCCTGATGTCCAGTCCAAAGGTGCAAGTTGCAAGCACAAAAGGAATCAATTTGTCAGCTGAAATGAAAAGAAACAGTTACGCAACAGGTTCACTTCCCTCTCTTGCTCTCGGTCTCTCTCTCTCTCTCTCTCTCTCTCTCTCTCTCTCTCTCAGGCATCCCGTGGGAAAGTCATGTTTTGGATTGAAGGATGGGAGTGGGACTTTCATGGCTGCACTCTCATGTTGACTATAGCAGTAACCACATTAGCGTGATCATGAAGTCATTTCGCCTCAGGGACCAGTTTCATAACAACACACGCGTCTATCCGCAGCGTCCAGTCCAGTCTTTGTGAGCTTGTAGTCACCCAATCGCAAGGGTTTTACAGAAGGGAGACCATGTGTGCGTTTTATGTTGAACATGTGCAGTATGTGGTTGTTTTTCCTGTTCCTGCAACTCGTTCAGGCTCTGGGCAGTGCCTCAGATTCTCTTGGCTGCTCTGTCTTTGGCTCTGGATCTTATGACACAGACCATGTAGCTCTGCAACACAGCCGTCTTCCCACTCCCCCTCTGACACATTGCTATAACAATGTAACAGACTGCCGTTATGCTCCTGCAATATACAGTCTTAAAGATAGAAGTAGCTGTTGGGTCTGAGGGGAACTACAGCACCCCTGTCAAACTTTGCCTGAAACCCAGAAAAGTACCGAATGATTAATTCATTAGTATACTAAAAATATTTATTGGATCGTGGATTCAAAATTCAAAATTAAGGCCAAGATTCACTGGCTAGCCCTAAAGTTTCCGATGCTTGGAATTATAGGTTCGACTTCCAGCAACTTCAAGCTTGTGACTTGACATACACGTATATAAAAAAATCTGTAATATACTGTATATTAAAAATATATTTCTACTGGGTAGAAAAAATAGTTGAACTACTTATAAACTAATTGATACAAATAGCTTCACTACTTATGGTGTGAAGTGACATAGTGTGCACCACAGCATGATTCATAACATAGAGCAAATGAATCATTAATTGCCAACTATTTTTTATCAAAACTTATTTATTTTGGCGATTAGTTGTTACTACACATAATGTAAAATACATGGCAGAGAGAACATTCAGGTGGATGGGAATGTTTTGGGTACTTTCCTTTTTTTTTTTTTACTGTATCAGGTTTTCCATTACTTTCCCAAATACTGTTTCCTTTTTTCCCCCCCTTCTACATATTTTGACAGTGCTTTGGAAAACATCATACTTTCACACGTTGGATCCTGGTCAGTGTTTACTCTGTCTACTCCTCAGATTCCTATCATCAGAGTGAGCGGACTTGTGCTTCCTTTAGATCCCCCGCCACCCCCACCACCCCTACCTTTCCCCACCAACACACACACACACACACACACACACACACACAGTTTTCTACACAGTGTTCACATAGTTATATCTGCAAGAAGCACAAAGATTTGTAATGTATATCATCATACTGATAGGTTTCTAAAGACAAAAATAAATATATATTAAAAGCAGTTTCTGTCTAAACACTTCTTAGAGTTAAGATAATGATACATTCTGTTAGATTAAGTCATATGCTGTACACATTGCTCAGTGAACTGTACTATTTAGGTCTTAAAATGTGTCTATTGCCAAGGCATGTGCTGAACATGAGGCATAGTATACTAAATATATAACACCACAATTCCTAAACCTGATTGGTCTGAAGGTGTTGATTCATTTTCTATGAGAATAGTGCTGGCATAATTTTCTCTTATTAACTTATTAATGTAAAGGAATGACAGTTTATAGCTATTATAACATAAGCGATAACAGGAGCTAACTTGTACTCGTTGACAAATTGCTGTTGTGTAAGAGGAATAAAACACTTCAGGGCACGTTGTTATAGGAAAATAAAACGTTAGGGTGGTAACACATCACGCCACTCTGTTATTGATTATTTCACTATAACAAGCACGCCCTATCACCATGCGTAATGTGCTTATTGTGAACATTCATCATGTCACCAGTTACAGTCTCATCCACTGTAACAATATCATGAAATATTAACAAAATATTTATTCAGAGAGTATTATTATACACTTCTGAGATCAAGGCCGTCTCATTTAGAAGGTAACAGAAGAAAGCTGTACCTTATTTTGGCAAATTGTGAACGCAGACATGCCTGTTGACCTCTCAGCAAAGAAAAGCCCATAATTCTGTTCTCTTTACATGCAATTCCTGGATTTCATGAAAACAGAAATGTTCTGGGTGGACAGAAATGTTGTCAAATTTGCAATTTGTCATTTGCAAATTGAAGCGTATTTCTTAATTAACTGAACAACATGTCTATATTGCCTTTACTGTTTTGATTAACAGTGATGTTTGTGTTGGCAAGCATCATGTGACACGACAGACACGTTAGTCAACTTACTCTTTAATACAAGAGCAACCATATTTACGCATGTTTACTTAAGATGAGATGCTAGTGAGTGAGTATAAGTAAATAGACGTCATCCGTAAAGACGGATGGAAGGGCATCTGAATGCAAAGCTTGGCAAGGCTCTCCCAACATGATGATCACTTTTAAAAAGCAATATTGTGGTAATATAAACCTTAGTAAAAAGTTAGACCATTTACTGTTGGTACATGCTTGAAGATGTGTGCATTGGGATCCCATGGTATGGTTAGTAATATTTTGGGCAAAAGAACCAATGAAAGGGCTTGCCACAGAGCTGATTCTGAAAGCGGACAGAAACAAACTTTTGAAAGCCCTGAGCTTTCACAGTCTTTCAGAACAGTAGGAGGACCTTATCTGTCCATCAAACAATGTAGCGGTTGTAAACAGCGATCTGTGATATGCAAAAGTGCACATTTATTGTTGTCCGTTCAAATAAAATGGCAGTGCTTTGACATTTGACATTGCTGTTTTTGTTGTGGTCTCATACAAGGAAGACTATGTAGAATCACATCATGTAATGGGAAACACATAAAATACTTTCAGTTCAACGGTACAATCTGGAACCGGATTCACGAAACATTCTTAAGAAAAAAAATTATTATTAACTGCTATTTTCTTCTTATTTTCTAACTTTTTTTGTGTTCCCAAAAATTCTTCTTCTAAGAATCTACTTTTTTTTGTCTTTTCTTAAGATTGTACCTAAGATAAAACCTATGAAAAATTCAAAATCTTGAAAAGAATGTTCTTAAAAATCATCGTGAATAACTTCTTAAAGTTAGGATAACTGCTAACTTGTCGTAGATTCCCAAAGGTTAAGATTTAGAATGAGTTTATTGGGTTGTTTCAAATATTAAACATTACAAAATGTATAACTACTACATTATTTTAGCTCTGGCTTACTGAAGTTTTTGTTTGTTTTCTTCTCCTCCATGTCAGATTAGACAAATTGTTTCCACTTTCCAGCAAGTAAATTCTCATATGACGGTTAATTTCATTAAATAAACACATCTCAAACCCTGTACATTTGAATAAATGATCAGGAAGTGATTGCTACTTAAAAAAAAAAAAAGGATAATAAATTGATACGTTTAAAATATAGCAGTACTGAATTTGTTGTAACTATTACACTACTGTTATTTTATTCTTAAAAAATGTGTTTAAGAAAATATTTGAGAACTTCTTAAGAATTTTTCAAGAATTGCACATAGGAACATTCTTACAAACTTCTTAGAATTTATCTTAAGAACTTTCTTAACTTCTTTCTTAAGAAGATTTTTGTGAATCCGGCCCCTGGACAGGCTCCTCCACCAAGAGGCAGCACCATCGCCCTGTGAAATATAGTCATTGCGGCATCTAGATTTCCTATTTATTTATCCATGGTCAGAAACCTGTTCGGATTGAAATGTTGGCCTTAAGTTCATCAAGAAATATCTCACATGGGTACAAACAGAAATAACTGCGGAGTGTGCTGGATTGGGATTTAATAACCAGCCACGCTCACCTCGACATGCCTGTATCCATAGCGGAAATAGACAATCCAGTGGCAGTTGAAATGCCTGAACTGCAAAAAGAGCTTCAGTGTGAATTCACCTCCAAAACACTTTTGCTAGCAGGATGTCTGAAACAATGCATACTGTTTCGAATGCTCAGTAGTCTGTCTGGAGGACGAGACAATGATTAGAAGTTGATTAGAAGATGACGAAAGAACAGCAGGGGGTTTCCCCATCTAGAAAAGGTTCCAGGTATATCCTGCTTTAGAAATCTAGATCCATTATCTTTTCAAAGAACCATCAAGGCACACTCAGTATTAAAGAGTTTTTTTTGTGACTGGGCATGATTGGGCCCATCGTTGGGGTGGGCCGGGGGGTGGGGGTGTGTGTGTTTGGGGGGGGGGGGGGGGTGTTTTATCAATATACCTTTAACAGGGAGAGATATTTATATTTAATTAGAGAATGACTCCTTGTCAAGATCAACAAACAGGCCAAGTCTGCCTGTTGTAATAGTTGGGGAATTATTTCCAGATGGTTGTGAACTCAGAGAGGAGGGAATGGTTTGAAGGGAGGAGCAAGAAATCAAAACAAATATGAAACATGGAGAGGAGAGGAGAATAGAGGAGAGAAGAGGAACATGGTCAGTCTGATCTCTGATTAGCCCTACAGTATCTGAGTGCCTGTATTTGGTACTTTAAATAGAAACCATGTCTTTTTTTGGTGCTCTGATTTGATATACCTGCATTATTCCATATCTTATGCTCCAACTGTGTTTTATGCGAAAACGCCCCTGATAAAGCCTTGAAAGGAGTCTCTATACACTAGATGTAATGTGGAATAGATGCAGTTACGGTGCTGCACAGAGTTGGCAGATTTCATTACTCAGCACGCGAAGTGAGGTGTGAGTGGGCAATAAGAGAACAAACAGTGCTGCCTCTGAAGCTCACGCTGAGTTTTAATTCTGCTCGCATGATGGGGACCGTATGTGTGAAGGCACCCCTGCATTCCAGCGCGCCCCAGGCCTCCCAGCCCCGCCCTGCCCGGGCCTGCCGTATGGACACACTCTCAGCTCCACATTCCCCTGCTATGTCTGTTGGTAAACGTTTCAAAGACATGAATGCTGCTCAGCTTTGGGTCTGTTAATGCCTTGTCATTTCGTTGTTTTCGTAACCCTCCAGAAGAGAAGCGCAACCTAAACTCAAAATCTCTCACTGCTGGAGCCTATAAATTTGTTTCCTGTAAATCGCTCCTGGCCTGCTGATTTACACTCTCTGGGGTGTTCAGGGCAGGAAAGTGAGGAAGAAAAAATCGAGAGCTTGAGTACTGTTATGATTTGTTTTTCTCTGTATATGTTTGTAAGATATGCTAATATAAACCAAGAGTTTGCAGCAGTATGCCCTTGGTGTAGCTAATAATACTGTAGAGAGAGAGTCAGCTTTCTACACTGACCCTAAGTGCCCTTGCAATTACTCTTAGTGTGTGTTTATGGAAGCTTTAGGCATATTTGCCTTTTGTACTGGATTGCAAAAGCATTTAATTGCTGTAGGATGGAGTAGAGTCCTAGCCTTTACTAGTGATTGAGTGTGTGTATATGTGTGAGAGAGATGTGGCAATGAACTGATACTGCAGAATATGCTGCAGTGTGTATGTACAGGCATGAAGCTGATCTGAGTGAGAGAGAGAGAGAGAGAGAGAGAGAGAGAGAGAGAGAGAGAGAGAGAGAGAGAGAGAGAGAGAGAGAGAGATGGAACGGGATGGAGGGAGATGCATGCAGCAGCATCCTCTCTCTCTGTGACTTAAAGTCTGTTAGGTTGCAGAGCAAAAGGAGGAAATAAAACACTCTTTCTGACTACACATCGAGCAGCATGGGAATGAACTGCCAGTGTTAGTGTGTGAGTATGTGTTTCTGTCTGTGAGAGAGGCTGTGAGTGTGTGTGTGTGTGTGTGTGTGTGTGTTTTCGGATGCGTACAGCGATGCGGTGGAAGCGGAGGAGATCTCCAGGTCAGGGGAGGCAGGTGGAAGCAAAGAGTACGAATTCTTCATTCACCGCACCATTCTTCAGAGGTAACATGTTAGTCCCGGTGTGAGACTTGTGTATGATTGAGATGTTTGATATAGAAAAAGTCAGCGGTGTTCTGTAGTTGCATCCGTGTGTGAACGTAAATGAGTGATTCATAGCTTTGACTATTGACTACTGTGCTTTTGATCGTGTGTGTGTGTGTGTGTGTGTGTGTGTGTGTGTGTGTGTGTGTGTGTGTGTGTGTGTGTGTGTTCTGTAAATGGTAACTAATATCACTGTGCTGACTGATGTATTGGCTCAAGTGTAGACACTGCTCATTAAAAGTACTAGTGGTGCTCAATCATTCACACAACACACACACACACACACACACACACACACACACACACACACACACACACACACACGCACACACACACTCCTACTGGTGCTGGTGCTCTTATCACACTTTCCAACCACAAAAAGGCTCATTCAATTCCACAACTGAATGTTATTTAAACCATGTAACTCATTTAAATATGCATTTAATCTCAGACAACAATATTCATTTTATACAAGGTTCTTTTGCTAACAATGGCTGCATAGCAATAATGAGTTTTAGCATGGAATTATTAAATATGTAGATTGTGGTTAATTAGCATTACAATCATGCTAATGATTTTTAAATGAATTATTTACTTGCAGTCTATAATTTGTGCAGTACTAGCCTAAAATAAAGAAGCTAGTGCGACTGATTGCTTGGCATATTGTGTATCACAGGTTTTCTAAGGTTTCCTTAAAAATGATATAGTTGTATTATTTTATATACACATGAATCAACTGCTGTGATGAACCCGCAGTCTAAAAAAAAGAAGGGAAAATGACAAGAGCAATGCTAACAAAAGTTTGTTTGAGCAGGAACACACTCAGAATTAACAGAGTGTGAACCTAATATTGACATTGACCATATTTTTCTTTGTAAAAATATATTAATGGAACTTAAATTTATTCATTAGTAGGCATATTGGTTGTGATGTCAACAATGGATGATGGATGACCATTTCTGTAGACTGGTCAGATGAATACAAATTTTCAAACAATCCAGCATACTTCATAATTTTATTGCCATGAGTTCTAATCTACTACTAGCAATAGCTAAAAGCAATAAAAACCATTTATCTGTAGATTTGCAGTACTGATGGGCTATGATGAGATCCCTGTGCTGTGTGTAGATGGTGAAAGATTTGACTTTGGATGATAAAATCAGTTCTCAAAGCCAAATGTATGACTTGTAAACTCCTCCACAGTTGTTATTTTTACACTGTGCATTAGGAAACTCCCACATCTGATGACGAAACAGTTCAGCTGTTAAATGAGCGGAAACATGGGGCTTTGATCAAAAAAGGTTGGAGGTTCAATGATCCGGCCCCATGTTCCATGATACACACACACACACACAGTACAGCAACTGAGAATACACAAATTGTGTAATCATAGTGATTGTAAAATGAGTCCATTGTAAGTCTATGTTTTGTGTGTGTGTGTATTTACATTTGAATATCTTTACAGCCTAACCTTTTATCACTATGAATAATATTACAAAAACACTGTTTAAAATGAAATGTATGTGTTTACCTGTCACATTTGAAACTCGTTTCAGTGTCATTATATGAAGTACACTGCCAGGCAAAGATTTCTTAATTTTTTTTATTTTTATTTTATTTATTTATTTATTTATTTAACAATTTTATACTATTTTAGAATTAGAACGAAGACATTAACAATATGAAATGGTACATATGGATTTGTTTAACAAGTGTTTTATATTTTAAATTCTTTATAGTTGGAGGAGGTGGGTTAGCACGTTTGCCTCGCACCTCCGGGGTTGGAGGTTTGAATCCTGCCTCCGCCCTGAGCGTGCGGAGTTTGCATGTTCTCCCCGTGCTTCAGGGGTTTCCTTCCCCAGTCCAAAGACGTGCGCTGTAGGCCGATTATCATTTCCAAATGGTCCAGTGTGTGTGATTGTGCCCTGCGACAGGGTTGGCACCCCGTTCAGGGTGTCCCCCGTCTCGTGCCCTGAGTCCCCTGTGATAGGCTCCAGGCTCGCCGTGACCCTGTGTAGTATAACTGGTACAGAAAATGGATGGATGGATGGATTCTTTACAGTATTCGTAAGAAAGCTTTGCACACACTTGGCATCTTCTCAAACAGCTTCATGATGAAGGTTTTCCTAAAGTTCCCAAATAGGCTGAGCACTTCTTCACTTCTTAACTTGCAGTTTATTTTTAATGAAAACCTAAAATAAAAAAAAAAAAATAACCTAAAATAAAAAAATAAATACACATTGATTCAGAAATAACTTTATACATTGGCATTAACTTCACTATATGCATTTGTCTTGGAAAAATTCCAACCATAAGCTTGATCCGAATATCTTTACATATATTTAAATGACTGAAAAATATTTATTGTGTACAAAATTTTGACTGGTATTGTAATTTTGAACTGTGCCTGTGATATCTGTGTACTGACAACCTACACGCTTCTATATAGCTGCCTTCTGTATGGATACTGGAGAAATTAAATAGTGAGTTCCATGGTATAGTTGTTAAATGGCTCATGTCTACTGGAAGCAGTGAAGTGAACTGTAAAGCGGTGTACTGCTTATACTCTGACTGAATTGGTTAAATACCAGCTCAGAAGGGATCTTCAGCTGAGCTGATGTGTTTGTTACTGTTGAACTTTATGCCTGTCATACACTCAGCTGTGTGTGCTGTCGTCCTGCATGCCTGCACTCTGAGTCAACATCTGAACTTCTTTTTTGAAAGAGAGAATGTAAGAATAAGACAGTACATTCAGACATGCTGTTTGGCCTATGGGCATGGAGTCGCTCTGTTTCTGTCATCACATGACACGGCCAGACTTAAAAGTTCTGTTTCATTAAGCAGAATATTATGGATTGTTCTGCCTTCAGTGCCGAAAAGGATGTCCAGGTATTCAACTTGATTTATTTGTTAAACAAAAGTGTTCTACTTTAGAGAGTAGGCGTTCCTGTAACTTGTGTAAAACTATCATTTTGTGTGACTGTAAGGTGTTTATGGGGGTATTTGTATTGCATAATATGAAAAATAAATAAAAACAAAGTTGTTGGACACTGTGACTTTATACTGTGGATTTATACAATTTGACATGAGAAATGTTTCTGAAATCCACAAAAAAAAATACAGCCACTTGACAAATAAATGGTAGGCGAATGTCTTTGTGGATTCCAAACATATTTGTAAAACACGAAAATATTTGTGGATCTCATTTTGTTTTGTGAGTGACTTACAATTTATTTGTGGCTCACTTTTTTCGTGGCACTCATGTTATTTATTTGCAAACAAGCAAGCAACAGTAGATAAAATAATATTCTTGTACTGTAGCACTGGAACCTTTAATTCATTAGTAAACGAATGCTCTTTGAAAACAGGATGTTTCTGGGTCCCTGGGTGGAGTGCTAGTCTTTCACTTGATCCATATTTCATGAAACTTGGTTCTCGGATATGTCTGATAGTGGTCCAGGGGACTAGTCTTCAGTGTTACAACTGAGCTCTTCTTTGATGCTCTCACTTCTTCTGTTTCCGCTGCTGGAACCGATTGAAGGAAAGTGCAATGGTCTAAACAGTGAGCTATTCATATCATGGCCATAACTAGCTATGAGGACACAGAGGTCTGTACCTCGGTAGTTTCTGAATAGTCTATATTAATGGTAAAATCTCTGCTCTGTTGTTATTTTAATATGAAATCAGTTTGCTGTGACAATTTTGAAAAATATGCAAGAAAGAAGTAGTGATACGTCTTCCATTTCTTGGTTGATTAAAAAGCTCATTTTTAATAGTTAGACATAAATGGTCTATTATCGCAAGGACCTCTTATACTATGTGTTCCTTTAATATGAAGTCAATTCATTGGGTTATTTATAAGAAATAGGAAAGCAGAAATTCAGAAAAAAGCTCTAAGATGTTGGTAACTTGGTAACCGCTTGTAAAACAAAATGATATGGACTAACTGGAGTCAGAGCAGTTGATAGGAGGTTAGCATAACGGAGATAAGGAAAAAATTACAGTTGATGTAGTATACATTCAGCATTGTGATATATTAACTATGACACATTTCTCTAATGTGGACCTCACTAAAATTTTGTTTTTGGTCATGGCACTGTTTCATATAAAGGCTTTAGATGAATCGAGCTCTGCCCGGTGTGTCCAGCTCCACTCATTGCCCACATTTTTGTAATGTTCTCTTGAAATGCTGATTGCATAAGGATCCGCTTAAGGACCCACACATTTTGCATTACTCATATACACCTGCTGAAGTTATATACTGAGTATGTTTGAGGATTTTTGGCCTCCTGCGTGGTGACATTAGCTCATACTTGGCAGATTCACCTGACCGCTCGCCCTGTGTTTGTTTGTTTGTTTATTGGTGTTATTTTTAGCACGGGTTGCTGAGAAGGTAACTCTGCATGCGCAGGTTTTGTTCTGCTCTCTCAGCGACGTGGTTTTGCCCCTGGGGACAGGAGTTGTGCCAGGCACATGCTGGGAGAGCTGCACCTTCGGCCCTGTCAATAGCTTTTGTATCCATGTTAATAAAATCACCCTGATCATGCTGTGAGGTTTCTCTAATAATAATGTAGGTGAGGATTTATGGTGTGGTGTTAGCTTGTGAGAAAGGGCAGCTTGTGTCCTGCAGTTCCTGAACTAGGCTTTCATAGTTGGATGGCTCTTGTTCCCGCTCTGTAGGGACTCACTGCAGGAAATGCCGACTGACGCTGGTGACTAATAACCTGCTCAGAGGGATTCTGTGGCAAGGTCATAAGTAATGTGTTAAATATTAAGAAAGAAGAATAATATAGGGAATACTTCAGTGTTTTTCACCCCAAACTTTATCCACTGAATGTATAGTTTATGGGTGATTAGCATGGACAAGGATTTGACATGTTTCACTATACAGTTTAAGTAAAATTCACTATTAATTGAAGTCTAAGGGCAGTCACTGAATGCACATTCTTTGGTTTTCCAGCATCTTCTGCATATTTGACCCCTTTCCAGTAGTGGCTATATGATGTTGACATCCATATTTCACACTGAGGAGAACTGAGGGACTCGTACACAACTATTACAAAAGGTGCAAACATTCACTGATGCTCTAGATGGCAATACACTTCATTAAGAGCCAGGGGGCTGTAAACTTTTGAACAGGATGATCAGTGTAAATTGTTATTTTTTTCTTTTAAAGATCCTATTTTTTCATATAGTACTGCCCTTTAGAAGCTACATAAGATATTTTCATGTTTCCCAGAAGACAAAATAATAATAATAATAATAATAATAATAATAATAATAATAATAATAATAATAATAATAATACCTCTATTAAAAGTTTGATTCTGATTGGTCAGAAGGTATTGATTTAATTTTTTGTATCACAGCAGCTCTAATATATATATATATATATATATATATATATATATATATATATATATATATATATATATATATATATATATATATATATATATATATATATATATATACAGGTTTATATTAATGTGCTTGTCCTAATACGTTATTGTTTCTATAGTGTCAGCTCAGTCACTGGGACTTGTATGGTGGAAGCTCCTCATAATCCTAAAAGAAATAAAAGAAAAAAGACTAAAAGAAATAAATGAAAATTAAAAAAACGTATTCATAGATAAAGTAAAGATTTCTGTGAGGAGACGTTTATTTAACATTTACGGGAGAAATCTTGGGTGTCTTCAGGACAGATTTCTCTGTAACCTGACAAGCTGGCAAATTGCTGTGGTATTAGAAGAATAAATACCACTTGAGGATGTGCTGTTCTAGGAAAACAGGAAAATCTACTTTGGTGTGGTAGCGGCACTAGACCACCTTGTTGTTGATTATTTTCCTATAACAGCATGCTCAGCCATGTTTTATTCTTTACATATGCTCTAGCTCTCTTCACAGCAACACAGACACAGGTCGGTTCCTTGAAACGGGCGTTTATTACTTAGGCACATCTTATATCTCTGATGTATCCACTCCTTTGTCACACCTTAGACACGCCTCGTTCACGCCGTGAGAACTATATTTGTAAATGAACATAGTACAAAACACATACCTCATTGGTTGCTTGTCATGAAAAAAAGGTCCTTGAGTCTTTAAAGGTTTTCCGAAAGTCCTTTCTTACTCATCGGCAGTCCATCAGGAACAACAACTAGTTTTTTTCATTTACGTTAAATACAGTGCTTAAGTTTTAACCCTAACAAATAAATTGACTATACATTGAATACATACTATACGTCAGATATAAATGTTTAAACTTGCATCAAATAGATTATTTATTTATTTATTACATGGAATTATGGATACAATTATGAATCAGTTATTGATTGTGCATCATAAACATATGGGTTAGGGATTATTTATGCAAGAGTACTTACTGTACATATTCTATACTACAACTGTACAACATATTGTCCAGCTCTGAATGGACAAATTTTACAAATCTAACATTTCAAATTTTCAAATACCTCTGTCTGAAGAATTTAAGAACATGTTCTACTAATATATGTGTTATATATAGCATATATATGCTTATTTGTGGAACTCAGCAACTGCTCTGAGTCTTCTCTTATAAGTGAGTTTAAATAAACATGTTTTTGTTCTTCTCTCTTTACAGGGAAATGTGACCAGCCATAATCACGTGTAGACTGCAGATGCAGTAAATATGGATTATGTTAAAAGGTGCTGGATTATCCCTTTAAATTTTCAATCTGTGTTAGATGATCGGTGAGTTAAACTTACGTTTCTGCAGTTGTGAAAACACCTTACACTTTATATCCAGTCCTGTGATCAACAGAGTGATGGGTGTCTCACTGCACATTTTACTCTCTCCCTAATCAGATTTTTATGATGATCTCACAGCTGTAATGAGAGCTGTAAAGCACTTTTCTGGTCTGCCGCTTGTCTTCCTTTCCCCATGTGGCGTGATGTCATCTCTCCTCTTCACGTAAACCATTTGCACTGACCGTCTTTTTGAGTTCGTATTGATCGGATCTCTGGTTTAAATGAATTCGATGAGAGTGGTTTGGGTTATGTCATCATGTTATGAAAACCTTTTTGGTTTTCCACCATGGTCAGCTCACTGTGGTTCTGTTTTTGTTTCTGCATGTCTGAGGGTGTGAAATATGGAGGGAGAAAAACAGAGGAGTTGAGCAAGAGTGGGGTGAGGAGAAGTGAAGGAGTGGTGCTGATGGCCCAACTTTGCTCTTTAGTAGAGGAAATGAGGAAATGAGTACTGTGTTGACTGGTGCATGTGCTTGTATGTGTGTGTGTGTGAAGGGTGGGGCAGGGCGGGGTGGGGTGAGGGGTGGGCGTGGGGGAGGTTATCATTCTCTGAGGTGAGAGGTGTGAGGTCTCCCCAAGCGGCCCATAATGCTCAGCAGATGTTTTCCACTCTCCCTTCTCGTATTAATCTACAGTCATGTGATCCATCAGGGAGCAAACTGTTCTAATACAATACTGTTTTCTCGCATTTTCTTCACTCCTTCCTTCTCTCCACCTGAGTCTTTCCATTTCCAGTTTGTACTGAAATGATTGTAATCTCTGTTCATTCTTCCAAACCAACATTTCTGTTTTTTAATACAATATTTTCCAAACCCCTCTGCACTCAGAGAATATGCCTTTCTCCATTTGCCTGAAAGTTACTCCAGCACGAAACGAGCCTTCAAGAGCAGCCAGAGGCCGGCCTGAGGAACTTTGGCAGAGGTTAGCAGAAGTTAGCTGTTTTGAAAGCCCCTCCTTTGAATGAAGGCATATCCTCACATGCTACAATGTAATAATGCTAGTGCAAAACACAGAGCTTTCTGAATTGACAATCACGCATCCTTGTCCTGATTGGTTGGACACTGGTGGTCCACATCATTTGCTGTTTTCTCCTGTTTACAGAGCCTGGGGTACCACAGAGACTAGAGTATTTCCTCTGATCAGATTTTACTGACAGCTGGTAGAATGAGGCGGATTTCAAAAAGTGTTTGGAGAAAAATTAAAATATCACTGACTACAATATTGTGTAGAATTGTCTGTAACATTGCCTCCATCCGCATTGGGATATAGAAGGCAATAAAGAATTGCCTGAGACCTCTGGGCCTGCAGCTCTTCAACCATATTTCATCATCTTTAACAAGCAAGACTGTTTCCTCCACATTAGTCTTGTTTACATACTCAGAGAGTTTGGTTTATGTTTACAGGCTGTCTCTGGTGCCATTGCTGTCTGGGAGCATTTTTGTCTTCATCTTAACACGCTGCATCTTTACGGTAACACTACGGAAATCAGGTCTCAGTTAAGATCGAGTGAAGTTTTACAGACTGTGGATGTCTGCCAGTGGTGCAGGCCTGTGGAAAACTCTCTATCTTCCAGAGCGCTTTTAACTGTTCCAGAGGATTTAAACTGACAGTATGAGCTAACACAACAGCGTGGCCAATGGGATGCACACTTCACCTTAGTTTAGTAGGGTTTGTGCAGAAGTACTTTGATTGTTTGGTTGCCTGTGCTCGTGTTTTTTTAAAATTTTTAATTTTTTTTAAAGTAAATTCAGCATTACTCTTTTCTGCATGTTTGTGTAACCTGTGTTTTGCACCTAAATGCTGTACTGCACATTCCACTTGCCCTTTGTAGTGTGTGTGTGTTCTGGCGACGGCTGCTTGTTCTGGCACAAACTCGGATCTTGGATGCTGCAGGCCCACATTAGGAGTCTCTCCGCTGACCACACACACCTCACAGTGCTACAGAGAGGCCACAGCCCTGCCTGCTTATGTAACCATGTGGTAACAGGAACCCGCCTGCCAAGAACACAGCTCACATCATAGAGCAATCTTATTCGTCTATTACTTCCTCTATTGCTTCATGATTTGCAGTTGGACCTTCGCGCTCTAATTTGGAGTGGTCCTGTAAATGACTGCTTTAAGGCCAGTTCATTTGTTTAGTCCACCTTCAGCTACATGAGAATTCAGCTGAGGTTTACCAGATTGTCCTATTACCCAGGTTTGGTAATACTGTTGTAATTGTAGTAGTTATTCTCATTGAAGTAATGATTTGAGTGATTAGGTGTGTGTGTGTAGAACTATCAGTATACACCAACCAATATTTTCACTTCAGCATCTGCTAATGTCAGTATATGAAGGAGCAGGTTGAATTGAAAAAAAAAAAATTAAGTGGCAATAAACAAGACAGACCTTCCCCTTCCTCCAACCTTCCTACCAACCTCACCACTGTCATCGAACCTACGTCTCCCTTTTATTTTTATTTATTTATTTTTTATACAAACTCCTGATTCTTTCTCTTGTTTTTCTCATGATACGTCATTATTATTATTATTATTATTATTATTATTATTATTATTAGTAGTAGTAGTAGTAGTATTAGTATTAGTATTAGTATTATTATAAAGAAATACAGGCAGAGTTTACCTGTTCCAGCTGAGGTAGAGCTAATTATAGGTTGGTAAATGTGTAAAAAAAAAAAAAAAAATGTAAACAGAAGCACAATATGAAAAAACTAGCCAAATCCATTATTGCAAATAATTAGCATGGATTTAGAAAGATTTATTTAATTATTTACAAGGATATAAAACATTATAAACTGCGCCTTATGTACAGCTTTGATGTACGTGAGCATATAACCAAACCTAAGTGGGTGAGAACTTGAGCACAGCTGTGGAAAAGTAACAGTGCCCACAACACTCACTGCCTGCTAAAGAAGCTTTTAGAGTAGCTGTTAGTCATGCATAGATACACTGCTACTTTTGCCTACAGTAGATACTTTTGCTGCCTGTTTTCTTCATCCAAAAAGCAATACCTTGTCACATTGCTATATGTTATGTTTGGTATGTCAGAACACTGGTCTTTTGTTAAATATACCCATTATTCATTTATCTGAAACCACAATCCACACAGCAAAAAATCTATCATCAGTATCAAGATTGTTCATAGCATTGCCGCCTCACAGCTCCAGCAGACATCTCAACCTGCAAAAAGTCATTTCAGGGAGGTGGCTTCACCGGCTAGGAGAGTGAGAGAGGTTAACTGTAAAGCTCGCCTACCGAGAAAACTGATCGGTTAGTTAGCACAAAGAGAGACCAGTCAGGACGTGCAATGTGTCACTATCTCACCTATTAAAATGCGGGAGACTCCCGGAACTTCCGGGAGAGTTGGGATGTCTGGCTCCAGGGTCCCCATGTCGATCCTGAGCTCAGGTTTCTGTCTGTGTGGAGTTCTCTCTGTGTTCCTCTGGTTTCCTCCCACCTACTAAAAACATGCATGTAGTTGGATTGATAACTCAAAATTGCCACTAGTGTGAATTAATGTGTGAATGTGTGTGCATGGTTCCCTGCGATGGACTGGCACCCATCCAGAGTGTATTTCCACCTCACGCCCAGTGGATTCTCCGGATAGGCTCAGGATCCATCATAACCTGGACCAGGATAAAACTGTTACTGAAGATGAATGAAGATGGTTCATTTAAATTATAAATAGTGTATTAATATTAAGGACCCAGGTCTTGGCAGAGCTGGGCCTGTAGTCAACATGTTTTTCACTATTTAATGTTGTTTCAGAAATGTGATGTAACATGACTGTAGTTAGTGTATTTTGTAGTGTTTGAGTGTTTCTAGAGATACATAATATAACCATATAATATCAAAAGTACTTAAAAACTATGATTCAGAATATCGCTGGGCAGTGACTAGTTCCTTTATATGTTTCAGGCTTCTGTTTACATTTCTCTAGCTTTGAAATGCACCTGAACTGCTCGGCTCTGCCCCCTTTTTCCGTACAAGGTAACTCACATGATATATGTAGAGTACTCAACAGAGGGGGTGGGGTTGATTGAGGTAAAAGTTTGTAAATGTTTTCATTGCACTTGCAATTCACCTCACAGGCAGCAGATGGTGCTAAACAATTACAAACTGCTGCTTTAATGCAAGGGTTTCTCATAGCCTGTGGTACACTAGATGGCAGCTCCAGTAGAGGACTCTAAAGCAGCTGGGCAGAGAATAGCATTACTATGTGTGACTGCGAATCTAATGTACTTTTAGATAAAGAGCACGCACAAATACAAATCCATGCACTCAATTTGTAAAATACGGCATGCAGAATGTATCGGGTCATCTGTCATATCTACTTACTACATTAAACAAGAGATGAATTATTTTCACCCACTCTCAATCTTTTAGAATGTACAGTATCTCACAAAAGTGAGTACACCCCTCACATTTTTGTAAATATTTTATTATATCTTTTCATGGGACAACACTAAAGAAATGACACTTTGCTACAATGTAAAGTAGTGAGTGTACAGCTTGTATAACAGTGTAAATTTGCTGTCCCCTCAAAATAACTCAACACACAGCCATTAATGTCTAAACCGCTGGCAACAAAAGTGAGTACACCCCTAAGTCAAAATGTCCAAATTGGGCCCAAAGTGTCAATATTTTGTGTGGCCACCATTATTTTCCAGCACTGCCTTAACCCTGTTGGGCATGGAGTTCACCAGAACTTCACAGGTTGCCACTGGAGCCCTCTTCCACTCCTCCATGATGACATCACAGAGCTGGTGGATGTTAGAGACCTTGCGCTCCTCCACCTTCTGTTTGAGGATGCCCCACAGATGCTCAATAGGGTTTAGGTCTGGAGACATGCTTGGCCAGTCCATCACCTTTACCCTCAGCTTCTTTAGCAAGGCAGTGGTTGTCTTGGAGGTGTGTTTGGGGTCGTTATCATGTTGGAATACTGCCCTGCAGCCCAGTTTCCGAAGGGAGGGGATCATGCTCTGCTTCAATATGTCACAGTACATGTTGGCATTCATGGTTCCCTCAATGAACTGTAGCTCCCCAGTGCCGGCAGCACTCATGCAGCCCCAGACCATGACACTCCCACCACCATACTTTACTGTAGGCAAGACACAGTCGTATTTGTACTCCTCACCTGGTTGCCGCCACACACGATTGACACCATCTGAACCAAATAAGTTTATCTTGGTCTCATCAGACCACAGGACATGGTTCCAGTAATCCATGTCCTTAGTCTGCTTGTCTTCAGCAAACTGTTTGCGGGCTTTCTTGTGCATCATCTTTAGAAGAGGCTTCCTTCTGGGATGACAGCCATGCAGACCAATTTGATGCAGTGTGCGGCATATGGTCTGAGCACTGACAGGCTGACCCCCCACCCCTTCAACCTCTGCGGCAATGCTGGCAGCACTCATACGTCTATTCTGCAAAGCCAACCTCTGGATATGATGCTGAGCACGTGCACTCAACTTCTTTGGTCGACCATGGCGAGGCCTGTTCTGAGTGGAACCTGTCCTGTTAAACCGCTGTATGGTCTTGGCCACCGTGCTGCAGCTCAGTTTCAGGGTGTTGGCAATCTTCTTCTAGCCTAGGCCATCTTTATGTAGAGCAACAATTCTTTTTTTCAGATCCTCAGAGAGTTCTTTGCCATGAGGTGCCATGTTGAACTTCCAGTGACCAGTATGAGAGTGTGAGAGCGATAACACCAAACTTAACACACCTGCTCCCCATTCACACCTGAGACCTTGTAACACTAACGAGTCACATGACACCAGGGAGGGAAAATGGCTAATTGGGCCCAATTTGGACATTTTCACTTAGGGGTGTACTCACTTTTGTTGCCAGCGGTTTAGACATTAATGGCTGTGTGTTGAGTTATTTTGAGGGGACAGCAAATTTACACTGTTATACAAGCTGTACACTCACTACTTTACATTGTAGCAAAGTGTCATTTCGTCAGTGTTGTCCCATGAAAAGATATAGTAAAATATTAATAAATATAATAAATAATAATATTTACAAAAATGTGATGGGTGTACTCACTTTTGTGAGATACTGTATAATTCCCAGTTTCACTAATATGTGAATATGACACTACTATCTCTATTATATCAAGTGGGACCTCATCATTTTATTCACTGCCTCTCTAGCGCTTCCTCTCTCTCCTCTCTTTTTTTTTCTCTTCCAGATTTAACTGTGGTGACAGAGGGTTATGTGAGTGGGTGTATGGGTAGAGAGAGGCATTGTGGGATAGGCTACAGTCTTTGCCCAGAGGCTTGTCACTGAAAGAAACACACACACACATACACAGTTCTTTAAGGCATCACTCAGCAGGCACTCCATTAGCTGTAGGTCAGGGTGAAGTGGTTAGAGTAACAGAATTAGGGTAAGCAATGAAGTGTATGCATGTATGCATATGTGTGTGTGTATAACTTTTACTCAGTAATGTTATTTCAGTAAAAATCACCCATTTCCGCCAGCAGGTTTGAACAGCTGACTTTTGACGGTGGTGTTGGATTTCCAAGACTGCAGCAGTTTGTGTGTTTTAAATACGGCAGAAGAGTTGTGTGGAATGTCACTCATCATGATTCGTTCCTGAGAATCAGCAGCATGGCTGATACCAGAGAAACTATAGAGAAAACTACAGAGACGCACACAGCAACATCTGAAGTATGTTACCTAACAGGTATAGCCATTCATTCAAGAGAATCAGTTAGATTTCATATTTACCTAAGCGTGGTGTTCATAGGGCTACAAGTGGGTTTTTATTGTTATTCTTCTGTATTCCTCCATGTATACATTGGAACGAAATGTTGTTTCTCCAGGACCATGGCGCAACACATAATACTATAGTACAGTACATAATTTTGGTTACATACCATTACTGTGTCATGATATAGTCATTAGTTATTATTATTATAAATAGTAAAATAAACTCCTCTAATTAAGAGCCAGAAAAATATACATAACTCATTGTCATTACTGTGCAGTGACAGTGTAGCAGTGTAATACAGCTGGTTTTCATGTTACTGCCAACTGAGACACACCGCAACGAATAATTTGGCAATGTTGCTTTTGTTCATTTTTCCAATTAACCTCAAAATGGCAAGCTTTGTCACTTTATAATCATTATGTGACTCATAAATCTAAAGTATACTAAGCTAGAAAGTCAGCTGTCATGATGTTTTAACTTAAGCCGGTCTGGAAAGTGTCATAACATAAAGTTATCACTTGACGTAAAAATGGCCATAATCGGTCTTTATGACAGGTGATGCTTGTCTATTGGAATATAATTTATTAATGTTTAGGTTTATGTCAGTTGTTATGAAGTAAGTTTCTGCAGGTGTTTCTGTAGGTGTACCCCTGTGAACCCCTTATTTTTTTCTCTTTTTTTCCGAGGTTCAATCTTTCACTCTTTCGCTTCCAGTTCACAGTACTTTCTCAGGACAGACCCACAAACACAGCACAATCACACTCAGAATTGTCTCTGAACAGGCTTCAAATATACTAAATGCATACCTGATGCTTTAGAAACCTACTAGGTGGCAAGCTAATATCTTGCACTGCACTTGGTCATACTTATTGATTTATCCACT
This sequence comes from Cranoglanis bouderius, assembly GCA_023630585.1. NCBI lineage: Eukaryota > Metazoa > Chordata > Actinopteri > Siluriformes > Cranoglanididae > Cranoglanis > Cranoglanis bouderius. Next base: position 11,473,923 of record CM042568.1, read on the forward strand.
ACACCAGGAGAGGAGTTTGGAAATTATAGGACTTAAACAATACTTTAGAAAGTGGATTTGGCAGAATACTCAAAGAGCAGGGGAAAATTAAGCCGTTGCATCCGTTATTATTTTACCGGATTAGCTTAACTGATGAGAAGAAGAGAAATCAAAGAGATTGGATAAAGACATGAAGAGAGATAGAGAGAACGGTGAAGAGAGAGAGAGAGCGGGATTGAGGCGGATGTGGTGAGAGAAAGAGCAGTTGACAGGCTAATTGAGTTTAAAGGGAGTTGTGAGTGGAGATAGAGCTAGCTTTATGTGCTGCTCTGAAAGAGAAGGCAGCTGGGAGCCTGCACACAACCCAGCTAAACAAGGCATCATGAAGAGGGTGTGTGCGTGCGTGCGTGTGTGTGAATGTTTGTCTGTGTGTGTGTGTGTGTGTGTGTGTGTTTGTGTGAGGGAATGTGGAGGCGGCGGCACATATCTTCTGCCTGACACCCAGACTCTATATTTGTGAGTGTGTGTTCTATAATCTCATGTGTCCTTCCTCATTTACTCAGTGTATCAGAGTAAGTGCTCCTGTGAGAGAGTGTGTGTATTGATTTGGAACTGTTGTGGTCTTTAGGTGTTGAGTTGGATGCAGTCCTGATTTAAACTGATTTTGTCATCGGTGTGGACAGGTGAGTGTGAGTGTATCTATTTTCATGCTTCCTGTGCATGCAAGAGAAACAACTTTTGACTCCACATCATTCAGTGAAAGAGATTGCAGACAATATATATATATATATATATATATATATATATATATATATATATATATATATATATATATATATATATATATATATATATATATATATATATATATAAACAGTATATATGAGTTGTCTGCAATCTCTTTCACTGAATGATGTGGAGTCAAAAGTTGTTTCTCTTGCATACATAATCCAGAAGTGGTTTCAGAAGTTTTCAAATAGAAGAGTGTGTGTGTGTGTGTGTGTGTGTGTGTGTGTGTGTGTGTGTGTGTGTGTGTGTGTGTCCCAAACTGGATAAATCTTATTCCTCCTGATGGTTCCTCCACCTCAGTTACATCACTCGAGTTCATAATTGAGGATGTGAGCAGGACTGTTTAATCCTTCTTGCTTTAACCTGCCAGCAATATCTTCTAACAAATTTGTCTATTTCCAAAATATAAACAAACTAGTATCTTAGTAACTGGCTATGGACCAATGAATGAACGCTGTGAATACATTGCTCAGTGCACAGTCCCAATGCAGACCTCTAGTCAACCTCTGTAAACCTTTGAAACTAAACAAATGAATAGTGCTTCTCCTATATGTATCTTTTTGTATCTTTATCTGTTTAGACCACATGATACTGTATGTTCAGCAGCATTCATGTGATGACACTCTCCGTCATTCATACTGTGTTTGATGAGAGACCTGAGGCTTGAACACCTACAGTGTCAATTAACAGGTGAATAATAGGCTATTGTTGAGATGGAGTTTGTGACTTTACACGTCTTGATTTATCACTTTATCTCTCAGTCAGATCAGGTATTTTGAATCTGGCTTTGCTTCGTTTCTGTCTGTCTTAAACTGCACACACGTTCAAAGCTTGGTACATGGAAAGGAGAAATAAATTTTTTTAAATCTCTTGTTTTTTTAAGCTAGTGATTTGACCTTGATATTGAATTATAGGTTGTCCCAAAAAGTTCCATACATAGGGGAAAGTAACCCTTTTTAGAAAAATGTCTTCCAAACATTTTTATATTATAGTAGTTTTGTAGTTTAGATATATATTTTTTTCAGATAGCCTTTAAGGATGCCTTTGACAGAAGAAGAACGTATACAAATCATTGTCGTGGCTGGATCGGGAAGCTGTCGCAAGGTTGTGATGGACTTTAACAGGAAGCATGGCGAACACATCACAGACAGCACTGTTGCCAAACTTATAAACAAATTCAAAAAGGCTGGAAGTGTTGCGGACCAACTGAGAAGTGAACATCCACCAACATCCACTGACGAAGGCACAACTGACGTGGTGCTGGCAAACCTAGTCCCCTATGTATGGAGACTTTTGGGACACCTTTAATTTATGCGTTTATTTTTATTTTTTGTTCATTCACGAGTTGAATAAAGATGTACCAGGATGTTAGGAAAGAATAAAGGATGGGTGCAGTAAAATGTAGAATGCTGAAACCTATTTAGTTGATTGTGATTTGGCATTGTCTCTCTGCAGCTGGTTGCTTTAACGCTGCTTGTCTCTGTGTCTTTGCCCTTAAAAGGATAGGCGTCTTAACACAAAAATGTTTCACAGCTTCCACAACTGGAAATTGATCTATTCAACATGTGCATAATAAGTGCACTGGATTCAATTGAACACAGTGAACACAGTTCAGCATGAATCACACTTCATCTCCATCTGTTCTTCTGTCTTGTATTATCAAGCACAGAAACGTGGATGTGAGGTTTTGTTGTGATGTAATGCTGCTTGCAAGGCCTCTAGAGTCCACTAAGAGGCAGAAGAGCACTACTTGTTGAAGCCTTGGGCAGTGGGCTTTATGTACACAGATCCTTTGCAGCATTCATTGTTAATTTTCAGCTCTTTAACTAGGCAATGTCTGACCCTTGAAAGTCCCAGCTTATTATTCAGTTATTCACCGTATCATAATGCAGCAGATTATATAATAATGACTATGAATTATTCAAAAACTACAGTGAAATTAAATAGGCATGGTGAGAGGGAAAGACAGGTCCTGGCACTTTAACGGGTTAATGGACAGTTCATATTCCTAAGGCAAAAGCATAATAAAATGTGTTTCACACAGAAGAGTGCATAGAACAGCATGCCTGATCACCTGGAAGTTCTTAAAACAGCCTTAACACGGGGTTGTAGTTAAATTATGTTGTTTTAAATTATGTAAACACATGCTAGCCTTTGCACGGGTGAATCACGAGTCCCAGGTGACCTCATTATAACAACCCCGCTGTTTAAATTGCTCCAAAGTACTGCACAAAACCATCATTAAATTACTGCATGCATATCTTATTGCATTATTACAAACGAGGAAAAAAAAAATCCCCAGACTCAGTGGTGCCCCAGGCTCTGTAATCAAGAGAAAAAAATAAATAATGTAGACCACCAATGTTCAACCAATCAGGAAAAAGAGGTGTATCTACTTGCCTGACAATCATTTTGCCTGTCAAGTCAGTGAGTCAGTTGCTGCACTAGCATTCAGGTGTTCTAGTAGCATGTAGTGTCCTCCACTAATATTGGCACCCTTGGTAAATATGAGCAAAGAAGGCTGTGAAAAGTTGTCTTTATTGTTTAACCTTATGATCTTTGTTAAATACTCTGCTCTCATGGATATCAAACAATTGCAAACAAAACACAGGTTTAGCCCCCCCCCCCCCCAAAAAAAACAACTTCGTTAAATATAGGTGTGCAACAATTATTGTCAATACTTTGTGCTACCTCCCTTTGCCAAGATAACAGCTCTGAGTCTTCTCCTATAATGCCTGATGAGGTTGGAGAATACATGGCAAGGGATCTGAGACCATTCCTCCATACAGAATCTCTCCACATCCTTCAAATTTCGAGGTCCACGCTGGTGGACTCTCCTCTTCAGTTCACCCCACAGGTTTTCTATGGGTTTCAAGTCAGGGGACTGGGATGGCCATGGCAGGACCTTGATTTTGTGGTCAGTAAACCATTTTTGTGTTGATTTTGATGTATGTTTCGGATAATTGTCCTGCTGGAAGATCCAACCACGGCCCATTTTAAACTTTCTGGCAGAGGCAGTCAGGTTTTCATTTGATATTTGATAGAGTCCATGATGCCATGTATCCTAACAAAATGTCCAGGTCCTCTGGCAGAAAAACAGCCCCAAAACATTAAAGAGCCACCACCATATTTAACCGTGGGCATGAGGTACTTTTCCATATGGCTACCTCTCTGTGTGTGCTAAAACCACCTCTGGTGTTTATTGCCAAAAAGCTTTTTTTGCAACCTTCTTTGCTCATATTTACCAAGGGTACCAATATTAGTGGAGGACACTTTATATAATGCTGCGTTTGACTGATCTTTGAAGTAGAAAGTCGGAGCTTAGAATTACGTCTTTTTCGGCCTTGGTGCATTTGAGCTACAAAGTAGGCGGGGGAAAAACAGGGATGCTGCAACGTTTGTCTTTTATTATCAACAAGCTAGCCAGCTAACTGTGATGAGTGATGTATATTTTCTCCTCAAATTAGCAAACTGTAGTCAGTGTTATCGATTTAACAAGTGCATATGTCTGTATGCTGATTGACCTAAAGTGAATATTTGTACTGTATATACAGCTTAAATCATTTAAAGGTAAGCAGTGCTACTTTCTTTCCTGCTGATGCTGTGTGCAGCCATGTTGAGTTTATGTCACTTGCTGAACTTGGAGGAACTCAGAGTTGAGGACGCAATCCTGAGTATGAATTCTGAGTTGAGGGGGTGTTTTCTTTGGTTTATCCTGGTCAGAAATTGGCAATTATGAGTTACAACCTCTAGTCAAATGCAGCGTAAGTTTAGAAGGTGTGGCTTTGAGGAAAACACTGGAGGAAGGGGCTGTTATAAAAAGAAAATTTTTAAAAAGGAGAAGGGGAAAACTTCCTATTATTCCCTCTTAAAAGCATTCCTGCCATGTCACATTATTTACTAGGTTGAATTCCAATTGTAGTTTCCATCTAAAATTAGCTAGCATTAATATACATCAATATTAATATTAATATACAGTTGTAACTCATTATAATTATAAATATTTTAAGACTTTATTTCATCGGATTCAAGGCATGTTCTCGTTTTCTCACTTCCGTATTTGCTCAGTTAATTTGTCAAATTTCCAACTCATTCCCACTTAGATGTTGATATAAACTGTGGTAATTACAGCTACTCCCATATGACACGAAGGCAGTATTTGCTAACTTCCTCCAAAATTGCTGACTACTTCTTCAAAGGAAGAGGACGAGATGGAACAAGAGACAGAGAAAACAGATTTGGAAGAAATCTCCTCCCTAATGTTAATCCTCTCAAATGGCCGAGTAGAGGGCGGTCTTTCAGTGGTTTATTCATCCCCCTCTCCTCATCTAACCCCCTCTCACATTTCCCTCCTTTTACTGCCAGCCGAGACTTTCTGCAGTTGAGTAAAGAGCCAGGTGTAGTTGTGGTGGAGAAGTGAGCATCGTAACATGGTTCTGAGTCAATCTCTACCCACCCATGACGTTTCTCATGTATCTGCTAGAACCCTGCTCTATCAGAGACACCCTTTGTTTTCCATGAAGCAATTTGCTTCTCTACTGAGCTCAAATTTCCTTTGACGCTGTGTTGCTCAGTCTCTCTCTCTCTCTCTCTCTCTCTCTCTCTCTCTCTCTCTCTCTCTCTCTCTCTCTCTCTCAAATGGTATGCTCTATCAGATATTTAGAATCTACTTTGGTTCCACCACTTTTTCTTTTGCACTTCTTAACCCTCTCTACCTCCCTCTCTTGATCTTCTCTAGCTTCAGCCATAAAAATCAGTCTGATGGAAGATACCCCATATGTGAGTCGGAAGAAACAGAGAAGTTACGGGATACTGCATGTGTGTGTGTGTGTGTGTGTGTGTGTGTGTGTGAGGGTGGGTGAGGTTCGCATCGCTGAGCTTTATTCGATAGCTAATATCTCCTTACCATGACGGCTATTTCTGATTGGCTTGTCTCACTTTTTCCCCCCATCGCTATTGTAGAATGTTTTGACTATAAATCTTATTTCTACCCCTCTATCCATCCTTTCGCTCATCTGTTTCTGCTTAAACGCATCCCGTCTTTCTTTTCTTCCTCTGCTTAGATTTGTAGTTGAGCAGAGTGAAATAATATTATTCGAGTCTTAGAGCAACAAAGTAGTGCCCTGGTGTGTTATAGTGAAGAAAATGTGCATGTGCAGAGGCAGAGGGGTGCAAATCAATTTTAACTTTGGAAAGCAGAAGTAATTTTCACTTTCAGTTGAGGAAGAATGTAAAGCAAAATGTAGGATGCCCTTGAGTGTATGGCAAGTTTTTTTTTTGTACTCTCTCAGTCTTCTGCATTCAATAAGTTCTTCATTGTGAATGTGAAGGATTCACTGAACCCCTTGCCCACACACACACACACACACACACACACACACACACACACACACACATACACACACACACACACACTGTCCTTAGTACTCTCAGCAAGTGGCTAAAAATGGATGGGGTGAACGTAATAAGAAAAAGGAAGAGATGGAAAGAGGAGGGATAAACATCGAGTCAGTGTCTTTCTAACGAACTCCCACAGGGATTTAACTTTTAAGGGATTTAATTTTAAGACTGTCATGGACAAAAAAAAGAAAAAGCAAGGTTTCTTTTTCTCCTTCCCTCACTTTTTTTTGTTCTCCCCTCCTTCTGGCCCACCACTCCCCTCCTTCTTTTCCCTCTAAGCCCCCCAAATTCATTTCCCCCGTCTGCACCCCGCTCCCACCATTCCAAATCAGGGACAGGACAGAATGTGACTTTTCTCCTCTCTCCTCTCTCTCTCAATGCCAAGTGGATTCAGCTTTTAGTCGCAGGTGAGTGTCAACACCTAGAAACATCTCTCTGAAGGAATGTTTTCAGAGCCATTACTTTTTAAAGACTCTAATCTGCAGTTCCCAGGTTCTATAGTTATTTCTGAGGCAAAAGTATGGAAGAGTTTGGTATTAGTTTTGTCTCGGTTACAAAACCTAATTTATTAGCTCACAAATGATAGGAGTTTGTCTAACAGGAAGATGATTGATGATTGACAGCTAGAGTAGTGTGAAAATCAGAGACGCGAGAAATCAGATGCAGGAGATCACACTGGATTAATGTGCCGTGACGTATTGATATTGATCACTCGCTTTCTGTATACGCTCATAGAAAAAATGGTTCCTCAAAGGTAAGTAGGGTTTTTAAAAAATTCCTAAAGGAATTATACTTGAAACCTTCAGGTGTAGAGGCCTATATAAAGTAGAAATATTTAAGAGTTTTAGATTTAATCTTTTTTTTTTCCTGTGTGAGTGTATTACTACATATTTCATTTAAGCCATATATTCGTGGTAAATCCTGGTGCATTTGGCTTCCACTCTTGTCCCTTTAGGGGAACCACAGAACAAAGCACCACTGAGTGTGCCAAAAATCGCATTGCATGAGTATTTCCAGCCTCCAATTCTAAATATGCAAGAATATAAGACAGTTGCAGAGTGTTTTAATATGCATTTCTCTGTGTGTTCAGTCTGTTTATTTTCTATGTTTATTTTATGGCTTTCTCTCGGGATAGAAACACCACTCTGTTCTGGTTAATGAATAGTTTTCCCTGGCTTCTTCATATTCTTATGAGATAAACAGGTCTGTTATATGCTGGATGTTAAAGACAAAAAGGTACTAATTTTTATCCCTCAGTGTAGGGTCTCTCAAATGGTACTATTAAGAGTGCTTCTTTGGTACCTATAGATAGAGGACCTAGAGGATATAAAGTACCATTAAAACTCATTTAAGGTACCCTAATTGGACCCTAAAGACCTGCCACTTGGGTCACAATATATTTTTTATTCAGTGAGAGTCTACACTTTAACACTACTTAATGTCTTTATTTCATGAGTCAGATTGGTAGCAGAAGCCATATTTGAAGGTGATATTAGCGTATTTACACACACTAAATATGCTAATACTGATCAGTTTGCTTGCCATTTTATCATTTTATTCCCACTGCCCTGAGGCAGTACAATGCTGTCCACATTGCTTCAGTTGCCAAAAAACTATAATGCAGTTGCTAGTTTATTGGACATACAAAATCTAGTAACTAATAATCTGTTGAAATTCTATATATACAGTTGGTACAAAAAATAATCACCCCCTTTAAAATAATCATATTTTGTTGCTTTTCAGCCTGAAATGAAGACGGACACAGTTTTTGTTTTATCCAATACTAATTAATATTAAGTAATATTTCTTGTTTTAAGTTGGGACGGGGCAAGAAAAGGCTGGAAAAGTAAGTGTTGCTAAAAGGAAACGGCTGGAGGAACATTTTGCAACTAATTAGGTTAATTGGCAACAGGTCGATAACATGATTGGGTATAAAAAGAGTATCTTAGAGAGGCAGAGTCTCTCAGAAGTAAAGATGGGCAGAGTTTCACCAATCTGCGAAAAACTGCGTCTATAAATTGTGGAACAATTTCAGAATAATGTTCCTCAACGTAAAATTGCGAAGACTATGAATATCTCATCATCTACAGTACATAATATCATCAAAAGATTCAGAGAATCTGGAGAAATCTCTGTGCGCAAGGGACAAGGGCAAAAATCAGTATTGCATGCCCGTGATCTTTGGGCCCTCAGGCGGAACTTTGTGAAACTAAACATTAAAGCTCTATTTTGGTTTCATCTGACCATAGAACCCGATCCCAAGTTCCAGTAGTGTCTGGTAAACTGAAGACACTTGAGTTTGTTTTTGGATGAGAGTGGAGGCTTTTTTCTTCAAACCCTTCCAAACAACTTGAGGTGATGTAGGTGACTTCGGATTGTAGTTTTGGAGACTTTCTGACCCCAAGACACAACTAACTTCTGCAGTTCTCCAGCAGTGATCCTTGGAGATTTGTTGACTACTCGAACCATCCTCTTCACAGTGCAGTATAGACACAGTATAGACACACGTCCAATTCCAGGTTGATTCATAACATTTCCAGTTGACTGGAACTTCTTAATTATTGCCCTGATGGTGGAAATGGGCATTTTCAATGCTTGTACTATTGTCTTATAGCCACTTCACATTTTGTGAAGCTCAACAACGTTTTGCCGCACATCACAGCTATATTCCTTGGTCTTACCCATTGTTATGAATGACTAAGGGAATTTGGCCTATGTGTTATCTCATATTTATACCCCTGTGAAACAGGAAGTCATGGTTGAACAATTTCCTGTTCCTAGTCACTCAGGTATACTAAAAAAATGTAAAATATCAATGGGAATATACTTCAAGTATATTTTTCTCATATGAATTCGTAGGGGTGCCAATAATTGTTGCACACCTATATTTAACAAAGATGATTTTTTTTTTTTTTTTTGATAAACCTGTGTTGTGTTTGCAATTGTTTGACATCCATGACAGCAGAGTATTTTTGTGATTTTTTTTTTTTAAACAAAAGATCAAAAGGTTAAACAATAAAGACAATTTTTCACAGCCTTCTTTGCTCATATTTACCAAGGGTGCCAATATTAATGGAGGGCACTGTACATAGAATTTGCAAATACATTACAATTACATTTTAATCATATTAGCTTTGTGCAAAATGAGGGGTCCTTTAAATTCCAGATGGTGATAATGTTCGGCTCCGTGGCATATGGCTCTGAGTATTATTGACAGAACGTTCAAGTCTGTGGCTCATCAAGGTCACATTGTGAGTAAAGCTTATAAAAAATAGATGATCTCCCTGACAAATTCATGACTTTTAGCTCCTTACCCATGTGCACACACCCCAGAACTACCTTCCACCTCACACGCTGACTGAGGTGTGCTTAACCCGGCGAACATTTGATTAAAAGGGTTGTGGAAAAGTGTGTGTGTATGTGCATGGTGTTAGACTAATGACTTGGCTGGGGGTCCAGTTTCAAGATGGAGCCCTAATTATACCCTAGAAACATAGAGTATTGCAGAGCTTAGGCAGCATATTTCAGGACACACACATTAGGCGTCTTCACATTTCATTAAGCAGTCTTACACATATTTAACATTCGTACAAAATGGAATAAAAGTTCCGAAGGCAGTTTTCAGCTGAAAAACAAAGTAAATATTTTACTAGAGCATTAAAAAAAACAGCCTCTATCTTACAGATGTAGTTAAAGCAAGCACAATGTGTAAAGTGTAAATGAATTTTGTCACCTCTGTTGTTACTGAAAGTTTTTTCAGGAACGTCAGACGATCAGAAGTGTTGGGATGGGTGAATAAGGCACTTTGTCTGTGTATATGTGTGTGTGTGTGTGTGTGAGATTGAGCGAGATAGAGAGAGAGAGAGAGAGAGAGAGAGAGAGAGAGAGAGAGAGAGAGATAAAGACACTGTCATTGCTCACACAGGGTTTATGTAATACTGTGTGTGTGTGTGTGTGTGTGTAAAGGACAAAAAATCCATAGTTTCCCTTGCAATACTGGGCCACCTTCTTCTATATACCGATCACTTCGACTGTTGTAAACTTCCCTCTACTCAAGACTCAAGAAGAAGAGTCCAGATGTAGAGATCTCAGAGGAATGTGTGGATTCTTGATTTCATGAGAAAGCTTGTCTTTTCCAGAGCAGCTGGTCTCAGTTGGTCATTCCTCTCTTCACACTTCTGTATGAAACATACAGCTTTTGGTCAGGGATCAGTGGCCTAAACTCAAACATATGTGATAATCAATCCATCAGTGAACTGGTTAAGGAATGTAGCTTCAAAGCATTTGCTGAACTGTTCGATTAATTTAAATTCTAGTTAGTGCCATTTACTTGTTTTGGTATTGGCCTCTTTTGCGTCTTGCTACATCATCACACAATCTGAGAAGCAGACCAAATGCCCTCCTCTAAACTTCTCTGGCTCTTCTAGACATCTTCTGCTAGCTTTTAATTCCAAGAAAGCACACTTTTTTAGATGGATTTACAATCCCCTAATCCTCTACTGCATGGCTGACTATAATAAGAGCGAGATAGACTGAGAGTGACAGAATAAGACTGCGTGATGAAAGAGAAAAGAGAATAAAATAATGAAGTGAATGTCAGTGTAAAGTGGGATAACAGAAGGAGAGAATTGTGTGATGGCTGGAGAAGTGTTGGAGCTGCTTCGCTGTGTAATCCAGCCGTCTGTGAGATATATATATATATACATGCTGTGATTGCTAGTCTCAATGCAGTCCATCCTGGAGTGGGATTATTAATCTGAGACTAATTATGTGTAATCCTCATCCACAGGCCAGATGGCTGCTTCTCTATCTTCTCTCCACCCTCCAGCAGAAGATACTTGTAATGGTTATCTAGAGTGTGTCTGAGCACCAATACAGTAAATCATGATTATGAGATTTAGCGTATATGTATCATCATCTCATTTCAGCTTGTCACAGATATCACCTTTGTGGCGATATACGTTCTGACCATACATTATGATTCTGACTAAATGGCTGAGTGGTGTGTGCTGTAAACACCCTTGATTTGATGGTCCATCCTGTAAAAAGAAGCCTGTTTAACAGAGTGGGTTAAAGGCGCTGACAGTAACTGTGATTGATCTGCTACTGTGTGGAGTTTGGCAGTGTTTAGAAGAGCAGGTCTGTGCGTCTAATGCATCCACAGCTCCAGCATCCAGCTCGTTATTCAGGCTAAATGAATAGTCTTGCTTTTAAGTCAGTTCATGAGAGTTTGATGATGGTGAAAGAAAAGAAGTTGTGCGGTAAAAACAGATTAAGTTCCATAAAATAGCTTTTGGTCTATCGCAGTGCATGATAGAATCTGTCCTGGGATTAGTTTCGTTATTATGGTTATTATTCTGTGAAACAAAAGGAGGGACAGAACAGATACACAACATGGGATCTTGCTTTTCTTTCCCACACTGTATTGCTTGATTGGAAGCAAGAGTGTGAGTGCAGCTGTGAGAGCAGCTGCTACACACCATGCGGTATAGAGATTGTGAGTCTGTGAAACAGGGACAGAGAGTAGGATAGCTTTCTTAGGGTGCGTATTGTGACCCTCAACACACAGCTGTTACTTCTGGAACTCAAGAGAGGTTTGCACTGATCAATTTTGAAAGTTTGTGTGTCACACATATGCAGCACTAATCTGTCTATTTGTCCTGTTCTCGTTCTTTCACTTGCAGTTCCTCAGCATGACCCTGTTTGTCTCCAGATAACAGCTGAAAGTCGGCTTTGCTATCAATTATCTGCGCATTTTCCAGCCTTTGCTGTCATACTGACAGCACTACTGCAGAAACACCGAGACACAAATCATATAGGCTCAGAGACGTCTACCTCCACTATAAGTGACCATGGGTACCAAACAGAGGCAGCTGATATAAATGGGCTAGTATGGCTAAGCCCTCCCTCTTGTTCAAGGGGGAAAAAAACTACATAAATATATAAAATCTACACATCATCTTATTTGCTGTTAACAAATAATAAAAAGATAAACCAAAAACAAAAAAAAAAAAAAAAAAAAAAAAAAAAATATATATATATATATATATATATATATATATATATATATATATATATATATATATATATATATATATATATTTATTTTTTTTTTACTTTTGTGGAACCAAGAACAATAGCACCACCAACAATCATAAGTCTAAACGGAATGGTATGAAGTGGAGGCTAGGGCTGATTTCTTTGCAGCCTAGACTGTAGATTCACACATCCTGTCGGTGACGGTTGATTGCACTTGGTGAAATGCTGCATACATTTCATGTGCATTGGGCTCATTTATTTAATCCCACTTTTTTGACACATCCATAACACATCACCAGCAGTCATTGAGAAGGTGCATGTGAAATACAATAACAGGTGTAACTACACACCTTTGGTGCTTGGCCCCTAAAAAGCTTGATCAAGGTGGGTTATTCCTTATATCACTGATTTTTCAAAATTCCTTTGAAAGAGAAACTTGAAGTATATAGATTTAACGGTAACACTTTACAATAACAGTACATGAAAAACCATGCACTAATACCTGGATTAATACTTACTTAAATATGAACTAATCATGAGTTAAGGCGTGTACTAATCACGAACTAATGAAGAGCTAACTTTAACTATGACGCGAGTCTTATGAATTCATGCGTGAATAACGACCACCTTAAGTACATGTTTGTTAGTTAATGTATTAATTAACACGTAGGGGTAAACTTAATCAAACATTGGCTTTAAATGTTAATAGATAATAACGTCTGCTAAATGGATAAATGTTACTATAATAATTTCAACCTTGTGGGCAAAGGAGCAGTGCCCTAGTGCCTCTGGGTCCTAGCCACCCAGAGCACGTACTAGCACTGCAGTGGGATTTGAAGAGAAATGGATGGAGGATGATGCAAAACGGGTTGAAATGAAATTATAGGTGTGTATTATTAGTGCGTCTTTCTATGTTTGATAAGGAGGATCAGTGTAAATTATGAAAGTAATCCAGCACCAGCAACTTATGCAGCAACTTATGCAGTATAAACAATTTGAAATTCTGCATGTTTAATTCATATTCTTTCTTATAGAGCATGTTTGATTTAGTTTACCCGTACGTGTTAATTAATACATTAACTAACAAACATGTACTAACATATACTTAAGGTGGTCGTTATTCACGCATGAATTCATAAGACTCACGTCATAGATAAGGTTAGCTCTTCATCAGTTCGTGAATAGTACATGCCGTAACTCATCATTAGTTCATATTTAAGTAAGTATTAATCGACAGATTAGTGCATGGTTATTCATGTACTGCTACTGTAAAGTGTAACCAATTTAACAGAGATTGTTCTAAAATACAAACGACATGAAAGCACAGACAGCAGAACCGTAAGTTTTGTGTGGTTTGAATTAAAGAGTTATTCAGGAGAGACATGGAATGATTGCAGACTTGAAACACTTGACCTATAAAAGGAGTCATTAATGATATTGCATATCTGCTGTTCAGTGAGGATGTGTATGCATGATATTTCTATGCCTATTATAAGACCCATTGCTCTAATGCTAATGGATTGCATATGGCATATTTTCCTACATACTGTAGGTCAAGGACTCATGAATTTGATTAGGAAAGCAGATGATAAATTTTTTGAACTGATATCTCTAATTGATCACTGTTTTCTGCTGCTCTGTTGAATATGGTGTATTTGTACCATGCACCTAATTACAGAGTGTAATAGCACTTTCCCACCTAAAAGTGTGGTATGACACTGAAGAAACCTGTAAGAGTGTATCTACTGCTGCCTGTCTCTGTTTGGTCTGTTTTACACATGAAGATAAGCAGGAAGTGCAGCAGACATGCAGAATAATACTGTGTGCCTCAGAGCAATAACATTACTGTTTAGAATAGCACTGAATGTAGAAAATGTACATACTATATACCGTGTGTGTGTGTGTGTGTGTGTGTGTGTGTGTGTGTGTGTGTGTGTGTGTGTGTGTGTGTGTGTGTGTGTGTGTGTGTGTGAAATAACTGCACTCTGTATTTTTGCCCCTGGCCTGTACTGTGTAAAGGGGAGCAGCTCTGTCCTGTGCTATGTCCTCTGCCCCTTCCTTCCCCTGTCTCTAGAGGAAGACTGATTGCTGCCATGTTTATTATGGAAACTCTGACATTGGCACATTTGAGATTAATTTGTGAGTCCAAAGTAGTCCCATGCCAGACATATAGTAAGAACCTGTGTGTATATTTAAGAAAAACATTTAAGGTTATGTTCCCTTATTTATATTCACTATAAGCATGTGTTCTGTTTGTATCTATTCTGCCAAACAACAGATACAATGTGTGATTGTGGGATTATTAATTTGGGACTAATTATCCATAATCTCTGCAGGCCAGATGGCTGCAACCCCAGAGCTTTCCTCCACACTAAAAACTAAACACACACACACACACCTACACACTCACACACACCGCATACTGTCTCTCTTTTTTTACACAGTCCCCTTTATAATGAGCAAAAGCCACATAAGGGTGAGGTTGTGTTGGATTGGGATTCAGGGCTTATATGTCCTATCAGTCCACTGATTGGATATTTGAGACGTCGTCATCGTAGCAATTGGCGTTTTGATTTACTGGATATCTGTCTTTTCGCCCCACAATCTGGCTTCTTAATTATCCAAACAAAATGGTGTCTTTTGTTCATGATCATAAACTTTTAAAAAATTAATGCCCCTTTTTAATGCTCTTAAACAAGATTGATTTGTCAGTATCGATTTCTCTCTTTGTTCCAATCTCAGTCATTTATAGATATCACATCAGTGATGTTAATGTATCTCATTCATTCATTCATTCATTCATTCATTCATCTTGCATTATCATGGTCAGGGTTGCAGTGGATCCAGAGCTTATCCTGGGATAGGACCCATTCACACTCATCCACA
>CM042568.1:11494015-11524015 GCA_023630585.1 Cranoglanis bouderius
TTATGTGCCTAAAGTCAACGTATGAAGGTATATTTGGCCAAGAGTTTTCAGTTATCTGACAGAACGTTCAGATAAAACTTTATGCTTGTTTGTGCTTTCGACTTGGGAAGGCTAACACACAGCATGCTTGCTGGTGAAAGTCATAGGAATATTGCTGCTCTTCAACTGGGACCCGTGGCCCTCAAATCACAGCATAGCATCGAAACAGTGTTAGTGAAAGTAGTAAAATGATCTAACTGGAAGGCAGTATTTTATTATTCTAGGTGAACACGTCTCAGGTAAGTCTCAGTACTTGGCCTGTGTTTGTTTTCTTTGTATATGTTGCCACTGGGGTGGGGGATGGGGGTGTCACAGTGGCTTCGTGGTCAGCCTGTTTTCCTCTCACCTCTGGGGTTGGGGGTTCAAATCCTGCCTCCACCCTGTGTGCACAAAGGTTGCATGTTCTCCCCATGCTTTGGGGGTTTCCTCTGGGTACTCCTTTTTCCTCCCCCAAGACAAAGACATGCATTGTAGGCTGATTGGCACTTCCAAATTGTCCATAGTATGTAAGTGTGTGTATGCGATTGTGCCCTGCCATGGGTTGGCACCCTGTCCAACCTGAGGTGTCCCTCGCCTTGTGCCCCAAGTTCCTTGGGATAGGCTCCAGGCTCCCCATGACCCTGTATAGGATAAGCGTTACAGAAAATGGATGGATGGATGAATGTTGCCACTGTGTAAGATTACAGTTATACATATCTATAGCACCAGATGATGTCACTACTCTTGATAAGTTGCTAACCTGTCTGTCCATTGGTTACTGGATGAAAAGCATTTTTAACCAAATGAATATGACAGAAATTGTAATTGGTAGTGAAACAAACAAACAAACAAACAAAAAAGATGAATAACAGATTTGGAAATGTCTTGCTGAGATCTTGGTGCAATTATGGACTCTGATTTAACTTTACGAACACTGAATTCTATCATCTAAGGAATAAAGCATGTGTTAGACCCTATCTTCAGTTACAAGTTGCCAAGAAACTTTTTTTTCCCCACTTTGACTATTATAATGCATTGCTCAATTCCCACTTCTACAGCACATAAACTACAACTTGTGCCAAATGCAGCAGCAAGATTACTTAACATGTACTAGAGATAGAGATCATATTCTACCAGTTTTAGCTTCACTCCGTCCACTGGATGCCTGTCTACTTTAGAAGTGGCTATAACATTTTATTACCAGTTTTTAAATATCTTAATGGTACAGCGCACACCTTTTTACAGCTCTGAATGGCTGATAAACTAGCCAATACTATGTTCCAGATTGTGTTTTGAGATCATCTAGTGCTCGCCTTCTCCACATTCCATGTGTGAAAATGAAAAACAGTGGTGAAGCAGCCTTTTGTTTCTATGCCTCAAAGATCTGGAACACATTACCATTAAACATTCGTCAGACTCCATTTATCTTTGATTCAAAAACAAACAAACAGCTACAGTGCTGTGATAAAGTACTTGATTTCTTTTGTTTGTCTGATACTAAATAGTTTTAGATCTTCAAATGAAATACAACATAAAACAAAGGCAACCTGAGTAAACACAATATAGTTATTATTTATTTATTTATTTTATTGAAGCAAAAATAGTTATCCAACACGTATCACCAATGTGAAAAACTAATTGCCCCCTTAAACTTAAAATCTGTTTGTGCCACCTTTAGCAGCAATAACTGCAACCAAACGTTTCCAATAACGAGATGAGTCTTTCAATTACTTCTAGGACTAGGATTTACTCCTATGCTTTGGATCATTGTCCTGGTGCATAATCCAGTTGCACTTGAGTTTCAATTTACGGACTGAAGACCTGACATTCTCCTTTAGGATTTTCTGGTAGAGAGCAGAATTCATGTTTCCCTCAATTATTGCAAGTTGCACAGGCCCTGAAGCAGCAAAGCATCCCCACACCATCACACTTGTACCAGGTATGATGTTCTTTCTGTGGAATTTTGCGTTTGGTTTACACCAGATGTAACGGGACCCCTGTTTTTCAACTCATCAATCCACAGAACATTCTCCCAAAAGGTTTGAGGATCATCAAGGTGTGTTTTGGCAAAATTCAGATGAGCCTTAATGCTCTTCTGGGTTAGCAGTGGTTTTCACCTCTCCACTCTTCCATGAATACCATTTTTGCCCAGTGTCTTTCTGATAGTGGAGTCATGAACAGTGACCTTTATTGATGCAAGAGAGGCCTGTAGATCCTTTGATGTTGTCCTTGGCTCTTTTGTGACTTCCTGGATGAGTAGTTGCTGTGCTCTTGGAGGAATTATGGAAGGTCGGCCACTTCTGGGAAGGTTTACTACTGTGCTGAGTTTATCGATTTGGAGATAATGGCTCTCACTGTGGTTCTTTGGAGTCCCAGAGCCTTTGAAACAGCTTTGTAACGCTTCCCAGACTAATGTATTTCAATCACCTTCTTCCTCATCATTTCTGGAATTTCTTTGAATTTTGGCGTAGTGTGTTACTGGGTAAGACCTTTTAACCAACTTCATGCTGTTGAAAAAGTTCTATTTAAGTGTTGATTTGATTGAACAGGGCTGGCAGTAATCAGGCCTGGTTGCGTCTCGTCCAGCTGAACCCCATTATGAATGCAGTTTCGTAGATTTGGGGGATTAGCAACTACAGGGGCAAATACATTTTCACACATGTATTGGATAACATTTTTGCTTCAATAAACAACATTATCATTTCAAAACTGTATTTTATGTTTACTCAGGTTGTCTTTGTTTTATCTTAGATTTTGTTTTAATTTTGAAACAATTTACTATGAGATATACACAAAAACAGAAGAAAAAATACTTTTTCACATTAGTCAAACATTAGTCATTAACTAGCTTTTATTATCTTCCTTGCTATTACAGGCATGTTGCTTTCCCAATAATTTGGGGGTTCAATTCCTCCCTCTGCCCTGTGTGCGTGGAGTTTGCATGTTCTCCACATGCTTCAGGGGTTTCCTCCGGGTACTTCGGTTTCCTTCCCCAGTCCAAAGACATGCGTTGTAGGCTGATTGGCATTTCCAGATTGTCCGTAGTATTTGAATGGGTGTGTGAATGTGTGTGCGATTGTGCCCTGCGATGGGTTGGCACCCCTTTCAGGGTGTCCCCCACCCTGTACCCCGAGTCCCCTCGGATAGGCTCCAGGCTCCCTGCAACCCTGTGTAGGATAAGCGGTACACAAAATAGATGGATGGATTTGTTTCTTTCTATGGAATATTTCTGTGGATTTTTTTTGTAAACACAGTGAACATGACTCTGCTTTTGAATATAGCATGAGAGTTTTCGAAACCTACCCACCTCTACTCATGATGCGTTCAGATGACACACCTTGCTGTGGATTGAGGTTTTTGTGAGGAAGCTGTGTGCTGCTTAGGTGGTTTGAGACCCCAGAGACAAAGAGACAATGATTTTATTGTGTGAATTGCCAGTTTTGTTATGAAATTCTAGAGTGCAGGTGGACAGATTTGCATGAAAGAAGGCTTGTTTGGGTCAGATATTTGGTCTGGATGTTTTCAGCAATAGATAAGCCTACTGATCTTGTGTGTGTATGTGTTTTTGACCTTGGAAATCTTTGGTTAATTTAACAACAGTGTGTGTTCACTCGTGAGTGTGTTTGAATGTGTATGCTCCTGGTTTCTCATCGCTGCATGCAATGATGCACTGATATTTTGTTGTGTTTATCTGCAGGCTGTATTAGCACTGTGATAGTGTGCTGTTTCACACGCCACGCGGATCTGATAAAGCTGCTGAGTCACGCTGGCATTTTGCCCACTCTCTTTCTGAAGCTGATGTGTGATCGTGTGGCTATATGTGTCTTGTTTTGCAGCTCAAGGTGGTCATCAGCTGTGGTTCCTGGAGGCTCTTTGGTAGAGGTTCTGTAGGAACTCCACATCCGAGGGAGCATGTGTGTGTGTTTGTGTGTGTCAGGCTGTATGTCACCCTCAGTTGGTTAGGAAGGCATGTGTGAGCTTGGGAAGAAAAACGTGGTCACAATGGAGCAGGATGGGGGTGGGGGGTGTCAACCCCAAACACACAGAGCTCATGTATCCTGCCTTTCACTCTGCCATAGTGGAGGAAGCAAATCCAGACCCCCACCTCTCTCTCTCTCTCTCTCTCTCTCTCACTCTCTCTCTCTCTCTCTCTCTCTCACACACACACACACACCCTCTCTCTCTCTCTCTCTCTCTCTCTCTCTCTCTCTCTCTCTATCTATCTCTCTCTCTCTGCTGTGTTTCCATTTTCCTCTAGGTAGTCTGACTGTTTTCACGGTCAGTCTGTGTCTCTAACATCATCTCTCTCTTCTCCAGACTCTTGGTCTCTAATTTATCCTTCTTTCTTACCTCCATACCCCCTTCACTCCTCTACTGTTTTGCTCTCCTGCTTCATGTTCAACTAGCTGGAGCAGTTTCATGGCGCTAGCGTGGTCTCCAGTCCCTCCTTCTCTGTCTCTCTGTGTCTCCCTCTCTTCTTCTTCTTCCCTCTCAATTCCTCTGTGAATATTGTCATGGAGAAGCTAGACATCTTGAAGAGCAGAGCAGGTAGGAGGCACTCTTGTATTATTCACATTTTGCCACTATATTCAGACCTTCAAACAGAAATTGTGAGATTCCACTGAGCGTTATGAGGAGTGCTCATGGCAGCAGACTGTGTGTGCAGGTCCACCATGAGCAGCAGACCTGGTGGTTCATCTCAAACTCTACAGCTATAGAGATGAAAGGGGATGATAGATATATGGGATCGGCTCTTTAGACTGCGTTTTTTTTTTCGTGAAATCCCTGGAGGACACGGACATATTCCTTACTTTTCTGCCATGTCTAAGGCTATGCATGCATTTGTTGCTAGTGAATGTGATTCATTAAAATAAATAGCCTGATAGTACGTCTATTATGTCAGATCATGCTACATTGAACATATTTTGAACCAGTCCAGGGCTCAGTTTGAACTGCTTTAATAATGTGCAATTACTGGGCAGTTTTATAACATTTTTTCCAAACTTATACTGAGTCATTTGACCTGTGAGTGCTATAAACACTCTGAAGCCTCCAGGCAGTATTAGATTTCTGGGCTTTGTGGGTGAATGTTGGATGAGTTCTAGCCACTGTAATGCTGGTTTATTTAAAACATGTAATTTTTGGTTGATAAATTATACAGTGTAACTTGATCGTCCTGTGTGTATGAGAGTGAGACTGTGAGCGTGAGAGTTAAGCTTCAGTCATGGAGCCTTGTGTCATGGAATCTTATCACATGTGCGTGAAAGTGACCTGAGGTTATGCAGCATCTTGACAGGCACGTGCACACACACACACACACACACACACACATACACACACACACACACACAAATGGGCCCAGTGCCCCTTTCTTGCTCTGGTTTTTACTCTGTGTTTGGTTCCCATTTCACCACTGGATTCCAGCACAACGACGCCATCCACAAGCATAGTGTAATAACACTGACAATACACAGACACTACTCTCTCCAGCAGTTACAGTATTTCTCTCTCTCTCTCTCTCTCTCTCTCTCTCTCTCTCTCTCTCTCTCATACACACACACACATACACACACACACACACACACACACACACACACAGACAGGCTTACACACAGGGTTGGGAGGGTTACTTTAAAAATGTATTCCGTTACAGTTACAAATTACTTCATAAAAAATGTAATCAGTAACGTAATCCAATTATCACAATATGTAAGTAATGTAATCTGATTATTTTTGTATTACTTCAAGGTCACATATAATGCAATATAATCTAAAATACTTTTATTTAGAGTTTATTTTACATTTACATTTACATTTGCGGAATTTGGCAAAAGCCCTTATTCAGAGCGGCTTACAGAAGTGCTTTGAGTCTCTATCATCAAATGCAGCCGTGGCCAAAAGTTTTGAGAATGACACAAATATTAATTTTCACAAAGTCTACTGCTTCAGTGTTTTTAGATCTTTTTGTCAGATGTTACTGTTACTGAAGTATAATCACAAGCATTTCATAAGTGTCAATGGCTTTTATTGACAATTACATGAAGTTTATGCAAAGAGTCAATATTTGCAGTGTTGACCCTTCTTTTTCAAGACCTCTGCAATTCGCCCTGGCATGCTGTCAATCAACTTCTGGGCCACATCCTGACTGATGGCAACCCATTCTTGCATAATCAATGCTTGGTGTTTGTCAGAGTTTGTGGGTTTTTGTTTGTCCACCCGCCTCTTGAGGATTGACCACAAATTCTCAATGGGATTAAGGTCTGGGGAGTTTCAAGGCCATGGACCCAAAATGTCGATGTTTTGTTCCCCGAGCCACTTCGTTATCACTTTTGCCTTGTGGCAAGGTGCCCCATCATGCTGGAAAAGGCATTGTTCATCATCAAACTGTTCTTGGATGGTTGGGAGAAGTTGCTCTCTGAGGATGTTTTTGTACCATTCTTTATTCATGGCTGTGTTCTTAGGCAAAATTGTGAGTGAGCCCACTCCCTTGACTGAGAAGCAACCCCACACATGAGTGGTCTCAGGATGCTTTACTGTTGGCATGACACAGGACTGATGGTAGCGCTCACCTTTTCTTCTCCAGACAAGCTTTTTTCCAGATGCCCCAAACAATCGGAAAGGGGATTCATCAGAGAAAATGACATTACCCCAGTCCACAGCAGTCCAATCCCTGTACTTTTTGCTGAATAGAAGTCTGTCCCTGATGTTTTTCCTGGAGAGAAGTGGCTTCTTTGCTGCCCTTCTTGACACCAGGCCATCCTCCAAAGGTCTTCGCCTTACTGTGCGTGCAGACGCACTCACACCTGCCTGCTGCCATTCCTGAGCAAGCTCTGCACTGGTGGTGCCCCGATCCCACAGCTGAATCAACTTTAGGAGACGGTCCTGGTGCTTGCTGGACTTTCTTGGGCGTCCTGAAGCCTTCTTCACAACAGCTGAACCTCTCTCCTTGAAGGTCTTGATGATCCGATAAATGGTTGATTTAGGTGCAATCTTACTAGCAGCAATATCCTTGCCTGTGAATCCCTTTTTGTGCAAAGCAATGATGGCTGCACGTGTTTCCTTGCAGGTAACCATAGTTAACAGAGGAAGAACAATAATTTCAAGCACCACCCTCCTTTTAAAGCTTCCAGTCTGTTATTCTAACTCAATCAGCATGACAGAGTGATCTCCAGCCTTGTCCTCTTTAACACTCTCACCTGTGTTAACGAGAGAATCACTGACATGATGTCAGCTGGTCCTTTTGTGGAAGGGCTGAAATGCAGTGGACATGTTTTTTTGGGATTAAGTTCATTTTCATGGCAAAGAGGGACTTTGAAATTAATTGCAATTCATCTGATCACTCTTTATAACATTCTGGAGTATATGCAAATTGCCATCATAAAAACTGAGGCAGCAGACTTTGTAAAAATTAATATTTGTGTCATTCTCAAAACTTTCGGCCACGGCTGTACATCCTAATGCTGATTCACAAGGTCATGGACTAAGAATACCATATATATATATATATATATATATATATATATATATATATATATATATATATATATATATATATATATACACACACATACACCGTGTATAAGTGCTAATTTAAGTACTTTAGGAAGAATTTTAGAGCTTAAAAACATGTTAAATGTATGGATTTGTTTTAATAAAATAAATAAATTTGTTGCTCGTATGAGTCACAACTGGCAAGAGAGAACCAGAACTATAATCAAGCAGCTGTCTATATTGTGTTATGTCAAAAGATTAATTTATTTGGTTTTAAAAATTGTAATCCTGACATTATTCCTTTTTATTATTATTATTATTATTATTATTATTATTATTATTATTATTATTATTATTATTTTATTTTATTTTTTATTTATTTATTTATTTTTAAATGTACCTGTAATCTGATTACTTTGTTTTTTGACATAACTTTAATGGATTACAGTTAGCAGTGTACACTCATATATTTACATTCACATGCATAAACACACATTCTCTCACTCTTTTGAACAAGCTGTACCTGTAACCTCTCTCACAGTCACGGCTACGTCTACACACATTCTTTTTGAGAAGCCCGCTGGCTAATTATGGAGGTAAAATGAATGGAAGAGAAAATTAAGCTTCATAGAATTTTTATGCAAATGAGTTTCTAAATGAAGCCTTCGAGTTCTGGCAGCCTGACAGGCCATATGACAGCAGAGAGAGAGAGAGAGAGAGAGCGAGAGAGAGAGAGAGAGAGAGAGAGAGAGAGAGAGAGAGAGAGCGCTCTATACTGCAGCATCATACCCAGGGTTAAAACCTGTGTGTGTTATGTGTGTTGATGTGTGTGTTGGCTGTGACAGGCTGTTAGGCTCTGCCTTTCACAAAATGAGTGCTGTGCCAATATTGGGTAAATAGATAAATAACCCATATGTGTTGAATATGTGAGTGTGTGAATGTGGTTTTGAGGCTGCTGCCAAACCTGCATTTTTATCTCCATCATCTCTTGAGCCAACCATTGATAGATCTGTATCTTTTGATTACAGGATGTCTTTCCAAGCTAATTCCACCCTCTTTTCCATCTCTGGCTTTTATTAGTCTTATTATTTGGAGAAACCAGTAGGAAAGGTTAGTTGTTCACCAGAGGTTATATACCATTTTCTGTTAATTTTCCTCTCCTAGATCTTTGGACCTTTTGGAGATTTCATTCTTTCCTATTTCTAGCCATCCACTGATGTTCTTACAAACTCAAACAAACTAAGCTTATTTCCTATTGTACACCAGACATGATAACCATGCTGCTTTAGTATGGCTTATTGCTACTTGCAGTTCGCTCCTATATTAATCAGTGTGGACTTTTATATCATCAACTCTGTACCTAGATTCAGTGCAAATTTGATGTTTTTACACATTTTATTTAATGTATTTGTTTTTGCTGTGAGCAGAATGGTAGTAGTTTCTAATCATGAACACCCCAAAATACAGCTTAATAAACCATATTTCATTGTATACTGTGGTAATGCATACCCATACAAAACTGATGGTCAAAACAGACATTTGCATATTTACTGATGGTGAAATTAATGTGCTTTAGCCATTGAAGGAACATCACAACTGGTTTCATATGAGCAAGTTCTTTATACTGTTGGCCACATTAGGCTGCTCTTGAAGCAGAGGCGTGTTCCTCAGCTTCTTCTGCCCACCAATAGGCATTTTCCTCCATATCATCCACTTCAGCGCCACTCATTCATGCACAGCTTGCGTTTTCACAGGCATCACAGAACATGTATGGCAAGACAGGAAGTTGATGAAGTGTTGTTTCCTCTGAAGGCTGTCGTACAGACAATGGGCTCTGGAAGTTATTAGAGGGATTGGTCTCTGTTCCCACTGTGTGTGTTTATACTCTGTGTAGATGTTTGGATATGTATTTGCCCACAACAGGCTTTTTTTTTTTTCTTTGTACTTTGATCATAATCTATGTATGTCCTAATATTTTGCCTCCCAGCATTGAATCTTTGAACTTCCTTAACCTTGTAGTATTCAAGTTGTGATCTCTATCACCTGTGGTGATAAAATGTCTATTTAAATACAGTTTCTCCTTAATGTTCCAGGCTTATACATGTAAGTGTGGTAGCAGGTTCAAATGAAATAAAGGTGTTTTCATACTTAGTCTTGTTCTTGAGCCAGCACTCAGGATTGTTTCTGGGGTTGTGCAATTTTTGTAAAATGGTAGACAATTGGAATTTGCCTTATTTGCCTTATGTTCTTATTAATGTTGCTCTGGTCATGTTACCATTCACAGTGCTTATTTCTGAGCATGTGGCATGACTACATGCAGGAGTACCTGCACCTTCCAGACTTGATGCATGCATTCATGAGACTTTGTGCTGATTTTGTGATTCTCTAACACAGCTACAGTTCTATAAAAGTCTAGTTTTAGAGCATTAGGCCTATATAGTTATAACTTAGGGGTGCATCTTTGTTTGCACAACACCCACTGCCCACTACCTGATGTTGCACAGCATATATTGCACAAACAACTGCACATATCTGCACCTAATTCAAAATATAGTCGTACTGTTTCTGCCACCAATCTTTGTATCGCTTTATATCATATTTTTAAATATTTTTCCTTTCCTACCTGTATAGAAGTATAAACTCTGTATAAACTCTGGTTTATGTAAATTCTATTTTTATGTCACAGAGAGTTGAAAAAAGCATTTCACTGCACGTCGTACTGTGTATGGTTTGGTATGTGGCCAATAAAATTTTAATTTGAATAACATTATTAGCTTACATTAAAGCATGCACATTCTGTAACCACAATTTCTGGCCTTATTTGCTCATCATACTGTATGCTGTCTGTCCTGTTTTTGTCCCTTTCTGCTCTTCACTTTCCTTATATGGTTGATGTTTGATATACCTTGTTAGTCACTGTATTTATAGCCCTCCTGGTTTCCCTGGGTGTTATGAAATATTGCATGTGTATTTACCACCAAGCCATGAAGTTCTAACAAAGTGTTACTTCAGGGAGAATAGTCTAACTGACTGGCCAAGTCCCCTAGGTGAAGAGATCCCTTAAGGGGCCTAGACAACAAATGTACATGTTCACAAGATGGGAAGGGGGAACCCAAAAATAAGTGCCATGTCCCTGGGTCTTATTTTTTCTGCTTCTGACCCTGGTCTATCAGTCTTTTTAGTGTACTTAAATGCCAAAACACATAAACACTGTATTGTTACATATAATTATATGTATAATATTAATAAAGTTACTGTAAATAATACAGTATATTCATCCTGCTCAGTTATCCCTAAGTTGCTGTAGAGGTGCATACTTTCCCCTAGCGCTGCCCATGGACCAAACTAAAGTCTCGGTGCAAACATCCTTGTGTGCAAAAAGCCTAAGTGTGAAAACACCCTAAGACTTGTGCATTAATCACTGAGAGTGTGTTGACACAACTTTATAGAATACAAGTGTGGCATGTAGAGTGTTCACGCACATACACACATATATAGCTCATGGCACTGGATTACAAAGAGAGTATGGAAGTGTGAATGAGGCACACACACTAAAGACATGCGAAACAAACCTTCAACTGTAGTCCTGTTGCAGGTCAGGGTAAAGATATTGAATAAAATGAGAACCTGGCTGTAAGACATTACATCATAGAGTGCATCCCTGAGGGAAGGTTATAAAGACTTAGTGTCAGAAGCAATGACGGGAGGGGGTTTGGGGAATTGAGTCAGACACTCTGAACTGCCATCGAATGACTAAAAATAACAATAATAAAAACGTTATCTTTTTTATTATCACAATGTTCAAATTGATATTTTGCTTCTGCTTTTGCAGACAAGGTCCTAGCTTCCATAAATTCATAATTAGCCCAGAGCTAGGAAAACTTATAAATTGTTTATATGAACGGAATAAAGTTTAATCTGAAAGGAAATGTTGCCGGCCAGCTAGTAATTAGTTAACATTTTATGGAAGTTCAGCAGCGTGCAGCTAGGTCATTTTTTGAATGTTGCAATTATTGCAATTAGTTTGTCTGCCTGCAGAAATGTTTTCAGTACTGTTCATTTAGAAAAACTTCATTCCAACCATTCAGTTAAAAGCACATACAGTATATAGATGAATATATTTTTTTTTATAAACTCCTTTTATCTGCCACAAGAGCTCAGAGGAAATTTCTTTCTCTGATCAATGCTAGTTAAGATGTGTTTTTTTTTTCCTGCAGTGTACAAACATGCCCAGACTACACTGAAATACACAGCAGATTCTTACAGCAGCGATGCCCTAATATGGGTAGCAATACCTCATCCAGCACCGTGAACACATAAGAAGGGGAAATCACACAATTGTTCTCTGCATTTGTAGCATGGGCTCTTTCTGTTTTCTTTGGGAGAACTGCACTTCCCTTCTTTCTGATTGTAGCGTTCTCTGCCAGCTCAGTTTGACGGCTCTGTGTTTAGTGGCAGCACCTGAAAGTGTACGTCTGTGACGGTGTTTACTTTAAGCCGCACTGTCAAATTTAGTCATTTTCTTCTTTTGAATTAGTTGCTATGTGACCTTGCCCTGACATATATTAGCAAGAGCTAAAATAAGCACAGAAATGTTTAGTAAAAAAATGATTTTCGTGAATGACTTTATGATTTAAAATTATGAACTGAAGCACAGTGTAATCAAATTTGCAAGGAACAAAACACAACAGGACATGCATTAATATGTAAATACTGTATTATCCCATCCTAAAGACTTTTATGTGTCAGAAAACATAAATTTGCAGCTTTACCTTTGTGATTCTCACAAAGGATAAGATTCAGTAAAAATATTACTTCACCATATCAACGATTATACACAAATTTTGATCTGTTTATGTGGGTCGTCCACCATAAAAGTCCTTGTGACACAACTGTCAGAGCTGCTGTTATAGGAAATTAATCAAGACCTTCCGACCAATCAGATTTGAGAATTCAACAGTGGCTTGGTATAAATATTCATAATCCACTGTAATATTAAGCCTACTGTTGGACAGCAAAACTTTCAGGTGCTTGTAGCATTAGTTGTGTATATTTGCAGATATGCTATTAGCCATTAATTGCGACAAAGTACATAATGGGTGCATGAGGACACATTTCTTTTCTTTTTTTTTTCCTCATGTCCTATTAGAGGGAAAAAAAGGTCCCTTGTGGAGTGAACTTGTTGGAGACGTGCTACTCTTTACTGATCTCACAGCAGCAACACTGGGCTTTCAACAGCGAGATGTCTCCCAGTGCTCCCGACTCATTACTTAACACTGGTGTAATGTGGAGAAAAGCTCTTAAAAGGCTCTTCTAACACCTAGCACAGCAAGACACATGGGGAGTATTTAGTTGCTTAGTGGCATAGGCTGGGATTAAGTAAGACTGGTTCATTTGAGCATCTCAGGGGAAATGTGGTTATTGCTGTGGACCTCTTAATGAGTGGTTTTATATAAAGGTTTATTTTACCTTATTACATACAAAGCCAATATAGCTAAGCAAAAAATAAAAAATGTAATAAGACCATAATATGTTCCCAATAAGGTTTGTAATGCTTTATTACCTTTTAATAAAACTGAGTTTACACAAATTAACCCAGTAGGGTTGCAGTTCAGTGTATACCAGTCAGTAACAAATAACAAGCCCAAGGCTATTTTTTTCAACTAAAGGTGATTAAAAATAGGGATCCCACTCTACTTTTTGAGACTAGACTAGTGTAGACTGCATTTTGCACTGCTGATTTTCTTTACTGTAGCCTCTTCCTGGAGAAGGGCAGGATGGGTGGATGACAAGATGGGAAGCAGTGGTCAGAATAAATGTGAGTGGTGGAGAAGGCCAGGGTGGATGCTGATTAACCCTTCAAAGGCCACTGCCTCAGTTTCCTCCCTGCACCTCCCAGGCACTTCCTCTCAGAGGGGACTGTGTGTGTGTGTGTGTGTGTGTGTGTGTGTGTGTGGTTGGTTATCAGACATACTGACACACAGACCCACTTTCTCTCCCAATCAGCCTTTCCTGTCACTCTGTGTCATCCACGAGAATACACATGCAGGAAATGAAGGCAGAAGGGGTTGATGTGTTGCAGAGCAGGCATAAGGAAGCAGCAGTCCCTCTAGTCAGCACTGCTGGGAGTTGGGGACACTGCAGAGCATGCAAACACACCCCAGCATCACTAACACTCAATATCCCATTTGTTAGTCCAAATATTACTGTAGGCATCCGGATAAAAGCTGTCTGCGTGCGTGTGTGATAAACTAGTCATAATTACGTAGGACCCAGTTGCAGAACTGACACCCAATGGATGTTTTATGTTTTTCACACCATTCCATGTAAACTTTAGAGACTGTTATGCGTGAAAATCCCAGGAGATCAACAGTTTCTGAAATACTCAGACCAGCCCTTCTGGCACTTCTGTCAAAGTCACTGAGATCAGATTTATTCACCTTTCTAATGCTTGATATGAACATTACAGTTTTTTTTTTTAATTGCTAACAAGCATCGGTCAGTCCTGAAGCCACTTTTTCAAAACTCTTCATACAGTCTGCATTGCCAACATGCATCTTCGCCAAACAGTTAATCTCACCTCCAAAACTCACTCAAACCACCAAAACACTTCTCTCAACACTGTCTCAAAATAAGCTCGTTCGACCATAACACTGGCAACAATTCTCACTCAGAAAGCATACATTGTCACTCATAACACACCACCTTAAAAAACATTAACAACAGGAAGCATTACATACATTTTGAACTTTTATCTTTGAAGTTTGAATGCTTTTTCAATTAAATCAGTATTTCATTATAGAATAAGAATAACACCTTTTCACTTTATTTACTGTACTAAAGTATATGTAACAAGAATGAAATCAGAAATGCAGCAGTTTGCTTCAATATCCTTTATTCATTCCATATCTATGCATATAGTAATTTACTTGTAAAAAATAAAAAGTTGAAACAAAAAAACAAATTCCCAAAAGTGATATTGTCTGCCAGCACTCTGTCCCAAATTTCCCGCAGTTTTATTGCATTGTTGCCAATTACCATGTCAACAATGTACATTTCCTGTGTATCTGATAATATTCTGCCTCTCCCTCTTGTGGGAGGTAACCTTTGGATCCTACTGAAAATCACAAAACAATCAATATATTTCAAAATGTCAGTACATGTAAAAAAAAAAAAAAAAAAAGTGAACATACTATATTGGACTGCAATACAGTTGCAATTCAAATTATTAAATTATTCTAAGATTTTCTATATATTTCAATCTGGTTACTGCAGAAATGCATGACTTTTGCCATCATTCTGTTTTGAATGTGTTTTTAACAGTTTTGGGAACAGTGTGTTAGCATTTGAAAACATGCTGAAAAATTGATAGTTTTGCAGGTGGTGGAGTATGAATGAGAAAAGGGTTCATGGATTTCGGAGAATGTGGTCATTGAATGCATTTTGTGTGAAAGCAATGCACAATGATTCCACATACACTTCTGTTTCGCTGACTGTGTGAAGTGTTTCGACAATGTGACTTCAGTTTTGACCAATGCATGCTAGCAATTGAAAAAAACTGTAAATGAAACTCTTGATGTGCTCTTGACTGCTGCCACATGATTGGCTGATTGGATAATTGCATGAATGAATGAGTAGGTGTACAGGCGTTCTTATTGAAGTGTCTGGTGACTGGATGCATATTTGACATTCTGATATTCAAAAGTGTTGAGATGTGCAAATAGGACATGTTTACTGTAGTGTGTGTGTGTGTGTGTGTGTGTGTGTGTGTGTGTGTGTGTGTGTGTGAGAGAGAGAGAGAGAGAGAGAGAGAGAGAGAGAGAGAGAGAGAGAGCACACTGAGGACACACCTACAGCTATTATTCTCACTATGACGTACACACTTGTCATATTTATGCATCACACAAATGCTAAACAGATTAAATAAGCATCTGATTTCAAAACATTTCTCTGTCTCTGTATCTCTCCTCTCTAATCACATGTTCTCTCTTGAGCTGTACTACTGTACATACAGTAACCATGTGTAGGACACTTAATGTAAAAAAAAAAATAAATAAAAAAAAATAAAAAATAAATAACAAAAAGGTCTTGTTTCTATGAATATTATTTGTATACAGAGCAAATTTGGACTCTGATTTTCACACTATTGGTGTTGACTTCACACTTAGATCTGAGTTTCTGCCCGGGGTGCTGCATTTAAAATCCTGTGGAAAACTATGGGTTGGTTATGTTTGATTTATGATCTACCCAAAAGAAACTAATACAGAAAAGGGGGTAAATGTATGCTTGATAGACCTATTTCTAGACATTGTTATTCATATCAAGATTGATTTAAAGCTTGAAATGTGTAAAAGCAATTAAAAACATCATGTAACCTGTATAACATACTTGATTTCTAATCATCTCATTATAAGGAATATTAGATAAATTTGCCCATATTCAAGACATTTTCACTTGCTAAGATATTTTTGCAGTATGGTCAGTGTTATAAAATTCACAATATCCAAAATAGTCTCTAAAAGGTGTATTGTGACGCAGTTTATCATAGTATAAATATTATGTCATCATTTCATCCAACACTGGATTGAGACCATGGCTTTAAAAACCGATTGGAGCTGTTTTCATTTACAAGCGCTAGCACTTTATCTAACCACGTGAATCAATTAGCCTTATCTGCCTGTGTCTTCTTGCTCATGATTTTCCCCTCTGTAACCCGATCACAAAAACAATTAACCTTCAGTGGTACAAAAGCATGAGTGATGCACTCATCAGTGCCCTTTCTGTCTGTACTCAAGTCCACAGGTCAGTTTTCCTTCTGATCCTCCATATGTCTCTACTGCTACATCAAGCAGAGGAACATCATATTAAAGGAACATTTCAGTACTTCTTAAAGTACTGATATGGGCAGGGCAGCTGTTTAATTTTGTCGGGGGGGGGGGGGGGAGCTGAAATACAATGCTGTCATGAAGTTTTTAGGTAATTGTATCTGTTAATTAAGCTGTAAATGTGTGTTTTTTTTAAATTTTTTTATTTTATTTTTTTTACTTTTATAGAAGGAAAAATTTGTGCTTATGCATTACCTATATCAAATATACATATATCTATATACGGTGTTGGACACCACAACATATGAACAGCTTTGGTAAGACATTCTCTTATGTCTGTCTAATCCATCCATCCACCTGGAACCTATCCCAGAACCTGGATCCTATCCCAGGGAACTTGGGGCACAAGGTGGGGGACACTCTGGATGGGGTGCCAACCCATTGCAGGGCACAATCGCACACTCAAACACCCATTCTGGACAATTTGGAAATGCCAATCAGAATACAACGCATGTCTTTTGACTGGGGGAGGAAACCGGAGTACCCAGAGGAAACCCCCGAAGCATGGGGAGAGCATGCAGCTCTGTGCACACAGGGCGGATGCGGGATTCAAACCCCCAACCCTGGAGGTGCGAGGCAAACGTACCAACCATTAAGCCGCTGTGCCTCCCTCTGTCTAATCCTGTTAAAGTATAAAGATTGTAGTCTTAAATTTATTATAACTTTTTAAACAGTTGTTTTTTTTTTTCCAGCAACTGCCCTTAGACTTCAAGTTTTGAATAAACAGGTTCTGTTCTTTTCTCAGTAAAAGGAAACATGTTCATGACAATCACACATATACTACAGATGCAGCGGATAGCGCTTAAGATGAGAAAATGCTGGAGTATTCCTCTAATTACTGTTTGGACAGTTAAAGAATTCTCAACAGATTTTTGTCTGTGGACATTTATGCAAATTTACAGCACATCTTCCTGCCCAACTTAGTGTTAAAAACTCTTAATCAGTGGTGCCGGTCTCTCTGCACAATGTAACAACCTCATCAGGTGCTGCATCTGCTTCACTGGCTGGAAACGCTGCAATCTCACACATCATCGGAAGAAGAAAAGGAGAGAGAATGAATGAGAGAGGCATCAGAAAATTGGGGGCCATAAAGAGAATCTGAACTGGGATTTTTGTCACTAGAATTATTTTCTGGGAGTAATTGCTTTTGGCAGCTTTCTGCTTGTGATCACAGCACAAAAAAACCACGCACACTTTAATGCCTCCTCATGCACGTGTGTGAGATCGTCAGTAAGCCGAATTCGCTCCATGAGATAGCTTGACAGATGGCGATTTAACCTTTCAAGCATATTTTTGAACATACTGTGTGAGATCTTCGCACGTTTTCTTCCAGACGCTTCTTAAGTCAACACTTAATTATAGTGCAACATGAAAAGTTAGCTTGGGTAACGATTTCTGGTGATGAATGATCTGTCCTGAAACAACATAAAAAATGAGAGAGAGAGGGTATCATTGCAATGGTGTCTCAATTCCCAGTCCTCTGTAGTCACATCACCTTTTTGTCCTGTGCTGTGTGTATATACTGTATGCCTTGCACAAGGGAATACAGCTGCACATACCTGTCCCCTGTGGGTTTGTGTTGTGTGTGTCAGGTCAACTCAGTCAGCGAACTCGATTTCCCAGAACACACCACGGCTATAAACATGGCCACCCCAGACTACACTTCCCATAATACACTCACCTTGTCACGTTCACATTCACCAGACTTTTAAACCATGCACACCTGTCACTAATCCCTACTGGCACTATGTGTTGGGCTCTCTCACACACAACCACTGTGAAGCAAACGCTTAGGGTGTGTCTCAATTAGCTCCCTAGTTCAGTAGTCAGGGCACTGATCATGGAGTCGGCCATTTTAAAGGCTGTATCAATCGCAAAATCCTTCCAGTGCACCGGAATGCTTGCTCCCTAAAAAAATCCCACGATGCACCGCAAAAACCAGGGTGCATCGATGCTCACTATGTTCCCTTACTGGAAATGACATCATGTTTTCTGAAGCCTCTCAGCTCGAATAAAATGGGGTACGAATTCTCAGCCAACTTTGTCTACAAATGTAAGCAGCTTGTTATCATTGTTGTAGCTCTCAAATGATTTTTAACTTTATTTGACGGTCTGTATACAGTTTGTTTGAGTCTAACGACTTTTAAGTGATTAATGATTTCTTTTTTTTTAAATCCACTAGCTTGCCTATGATCATGCTTGACATATTATGACAGAAATGCATGTGATTAAGCTAACAAATTTATATGACATATAAAACTTAAATATCTGTACGTTTTTAATTTTTGGTGACGTTTTACAACATGAGTACATAGTCATGTTGCCAGAAATTAAGTTATCAGTGTCCCAATGTATAGTGAGCCAACTCGTGTACATGATATACTGATTCACTGGACTAGGGAGCTGGTTGAGACGTACCCTTAGTTTAATGCATCTGACTTTACCAAGGTTTCTGATTCTGTTTCTGTTTCTGGTCTCTTGTCGTAAGTGTTTTGCCTTAGCCCTGTTTACTCTGTTTGATGATCACCAGACCGAAGCCTGTTTTTGACCTTCATCTTGCCTAAAGTTTTTGGAATTGTCTGCCTACATTTCATTAAAAAGACACTTAACTGCAACTGCATCCGTCTCATCCTTCTCTGACATGACACTGTGTTGCTCATACTGAGTTGACTATATGTGCTGTGGACTGAGACACAGATTGGACAGCAGCTACATAAAATATGAAGGTTTGGTACTTTGAATACACACTTGATTGTTCCACAAGGTAGCTGTTTTACTCGGCCAGTCACTCCCTGTGCTTGTTAAAGCCATTGCGCTTCAATGGCCACGAAACCAAAGAACAAACAAACAAGAGATAAAAATGAGTAAATGATTCAGCTTCTCTCTTTCTACCTTTTGTTGACAGCGGCCACCCACAAACTTCCGCTGTGCTTTTTTAAAAATAGTGCTGTGGATGTGTCTGTCTTCAGGTCCTTTTTCACAGGAGAATGGATAAATATATATAGCCATGAAAATGTGCGCATTCTAGAGTTGATAACATGACTGTGGTATGATTTAAGCAGTTTTTTTTTTTCTTGTGATTTTCTGTTTAAGAGACTCTTGGTCGAAGCAGAGGTGTAGCTAGGTGGGTGGATTGCATGTTTGAAACTCACACC
The DNA here is from genome assembly GCA_023630585.1 of Cranoglanis bouderius. Taxonomy (NCBI): domain Eukaryota; kingdom Metazoa; phylum Chordata; class Actinopteri; order Siluriformes; family Cranoglanididae; genus Cranoglanis; species Cranoglanis bouderius. Next base: position 11,513,565 of record CM042568.1, read on the forward strand.
ACACATCAGTTTAATTGTACAGATCATGCTATGATTTTATTCCCCCCAACCCCCCACCCGCCACCCCCCACCCTGGCTACACCACTGGGTGGAAGGATTGCTTGTGTTCTGAGAAATATTACAACTTTGGATAAAGTTTTGCATAAAGATGGCAGCTTCTTCTCTTGCTGGATTTTTTGGCTGTACACTTAGTGAATTTGGCCCGAGGCCCTTTGAATGACCTCTCCTTCACAGTGATTAGAGTCACACTGAGAAGAACTTTGATTTAGCCACTGGGCCACACTGGGCCTTATTTAATGTCCTGGGGCCCTGACTCTGTTCATGCGAGTTAATCAGCTAATGAGACTGAATATACTTGGCTAATTAATTAATCATAGCATGTACAGCCGTGGCCAAAAGTTTTGAGGATGACACAAATATTAATTTTAACAAAGTCTACTGCTTCAGTGTTTTTAGATCTTTTTGTCAGATGTTACTAACTGTTACTGAAGTATAATCACAAGCATTTCATAAGTGTCAATGGATTTTATTGACAATTACATGAAGTTTATGCAAAGAGTCAATATTTGCGGTGTTGACCCTTCTTTTTCAAGACCTCTGCAATTCGCCCTGGCATGCTGTCAATCAACTTCTGGGCCACATCCTGACTGATGGCAGCCCATTCTTGCATAATCAGTGCTTGGAGTTTGTCAGAGTTTGTGGGTTTTTGTTTGTCCACCCACCTCTTGAGGATTGACCACAAATTCTCAATAGGATTAAGGTCTGGGGAGTTTCCTGGCCATGGACCCAAAATGTCGATGTTTTGTTCCCCGAGCCACTTCGTTATCACTTTTGCCTTGTGGCAAGGTGCCCCATCATGCTGGAAAAGGCATTGTTCATCACCAAACTGTTCTTGGATGGTTGGGAGAAGTTGCTCTCTGAGGATGTTTTTGTACCATTCTTTATTCATGGCTGTGTTCTTAGGCAAAATTGTGAGTGAGCCCACTCCCTTGGCTGAGAAGCAACCCCACACATGAGTGGTCTCAGGATGGTTTACTGTTGGCATGACACAGGACTGATGGTAGCGCTCACCTTTTCTTCTCCAGACAAGCTTTTTTCCAGATGCCCCAAACAATCGGAAAGGGGATTCATCAGAGAAAATGACATTACCCCAGTCCTCAGCAGTCCAATCCCTGTACTTTTTGCAGAATAGCAGTCTGTCCCTGATGTTTTTCCTGGAGTGAAGTGGCTCCTTTACTGCCCTTCTTGACACCAGGCCATCCTCCAAAAGTCTTCGCCTTACTGTGCGTGCAGACGCACTCACACCTGCCTGCTGCCATTCCTGAGCAAGCTCTGCACTGGTGGTGCCCCGATCCCGCAGCTGAATCAACTTTAGGAGACGGTCCTGGCGCTTGCTGGAATTTCTTAGGCGCCCTGAAGCCTTCTTCACAACAGTTGAACCTCTCTCCTTGAAGGTCTTGATGATCTGATAAATGGTTGATTTAGGTGCAATCTTACTAGCAGCAATATCCTTGCCTGTGAATCCCTTTTCGTGCAAAGCAATGATGGCTACACGTGTTTCCTTGCAGGTAACCATAGTTAACAGAGGAAGAACAATAATTTCAAGCACCACCCTCCTTTTAAAGCTTCCAGTCTGTTATTCTAACTCAATCAGCATGACAGAGTGATCTCCAGCCTTGTCCTCGTTAACACTCTCACCTGTGTTAACGAGAGAATCACTGACATGATGTCAGCTGGTCCTTTTGTGGAAGGGCTGAAATGCAGTGGACATGTTTTTTTGGGATTAAGTTCATTTTCATGGCAAAGAGGGACTTTGAAATTTATTGCAATTCATCTGATCACTCTTCATAACATTCTGGAGTATATGCAAATTGCCATCATGAAAACTGACACAGCAGACTTTGTAAAAATTAATATTTGTGTCATTCTCAAAACTTTTGGCCACGGCTTTATGCCACTGTATGTCACTGTGCATGCAGGGGTTCAGATGGCACAAGAAGTACTTGATCTCTGTTCTTCTGCCTACTGGAGCTCCACCTTAGACCGTAGATTATATTAAAACAAAAAAGTGTGTAACATTTTGGTAACTATTTGTACAGCTGAATCCTTCAGGTACCCTCTTCAGGTAGCAATTTAAAAAGAAAAGAAAAGAAACCTTGGCAGGTTTTGTGTTTGGGACACCCTTTAAACTCATTGTGCGTTATAACTTGTAGTGCTTAAAAACATGACCAGGGTACTCTTAACTGAGGAAAAGTAGCTAGCTGGTTAACTAAATCTAACTAGTCTGCATAAGCTAGTGTAACGTTGCAGCTAATTAAGTTAACTAATTAATTTCAACCAGTGAACAATTTATAAAGCTACAAACATAAATCTAAAAACATAATATGCGCATATCTGTTAATCAAAACGTGTAAGAAGTGCATGTAATACTGCCTTCAACTTTGGCCAAAATAAGTTAGCCCAGAAAAATAAGAAATGAAGAAAAAAAAAAAGACATGCGTCCACCCAGTACTCGAGTCATTCATCCAATTCCTGCTTGTTCCTGGTCATTCCTGGTCATGTGAACATCCTAAAATACCCTTTAAGTTGTTCTGTTCTTACTGTTTTGTTAATTTATTTAACTTGTTTTAGTTATTTATGCTTAGCCTATCAACACCAAATACACAATTTCAGTAAAGCCCTGTTTCCATCACAACAGCCAGCAAAAGATGTGTGCATTTTAAATGTTCGAAGATTTAAACATGTACACACTTAAAGGTGTAGTCAGTGATTTTGGTAGTAGTTAAGAGCTCAAAATTCAAACAATGTCAGTGTTACCTACAAGCCTAGAGCACCTGAATGCTACTGCAAGAGACAAAGAGTTTGTATTGTCTACAAACTCACCGCCAATGTCCTGATTGGTGGTCCACATCATCTGTTTGTTTGTTTTTTATCCCATCCTCAGAGCCTGGGGCACAAAAGTCATCCTCGAAATGGACTGGTGGAAATTCGCCTGTGAAATGAGAAATCACTACCAACACTTGAATGTGCTCAAGTAAATATTTTATCCAATCAGCAATTTCTCACGAGCCTGAGTAGCCCCTCTTACCTTACCAACCGTACCTTACCTACAAGGGTTGAGACGGAAGATTGGAGTATATATATGGTTACATTCATGAATTATTTATTACGCTATTATTCTTATTCATTTAGTAAAAGTCAAAGAAATCAACATCCTATTGAATTACAGAGTACACTGATTATCATACTTTATCATAATGTCACCTCCTATCTTCCTCACCATTATCTTCTTCCCATCACGTATCCCCATTTATCTCATCTTTTTCAGTTAACTTTTTCAGTTATGTTTTGCCTTTGCCTGTCTGGGCCGATTCCCTAAACAGGGCAGTAACCCTCTGAATAACCCTCTGAACAGTCGGGACTTTCTCCCAAAATATACAACTCCTTGAGCTCATAAATTTAATTTCCCCATTTTCTTAAAACAATCTGTTCTTAAACAGATTTCAATTGCTATGTTCACATTTAGTATGTTAGTAATCCTGATTTTCACCATAACCCCACTTTCAAAATGCTGAGTGGCAAACCAGAGAAGCAAGCATACTTTACTGCAAAGATCCTGGGTCCATTTCTACCATCACCCTACCTGCATACTGAGCTTAAGACTATGTGGCTAAATAGAGTAACAGTCTTCAGTTTGACATTGAAAACAAACCCTATGTTTCACAAGGAGGAAACATGTTCATTAATCTGTTTAGGGTGAATAGTTCTTCATTCACTGGTTTACTCCATTTGTATATTTTGAGTGCTGGTGAAAAATGGTTTCATCCCAAACTAGATGTGATGCAGGTATTCCAAGGATGTCCTGATGCACTCAGTATTTTTGGTCTCATTAACAGTCAGTTATCCATCAGTGTCGTAGATGATTCTGCCCTTTGAGCACAAATGCATTTGCATTAACTATACCTGGCTTACCTCCTGGGGAATAAGTTTCCCTCTCTCACTTTTTTTTTTTTTCTCTTTCATTACTGTCTCATGGTAAGGGAATCATGCTTTAGGGCGCTGAAATAATATCAGGAAAATACAGTATTTAATTCACATGCCTTTGGCTAAACTTAAGAATATGTCAGGTGGTGTATTGCATAACCAACCATAACCTTAACCAGTCATACTTAGCACCAAACTGTGCGAGTTACAGTACGCTGTGACTCTCTTAGTGTTCTTCTTCCTTAGATCTCCCTCAGTAACTGCGACTGACTCAGGACACTGCACCATATTCACAGATGAAATGTCACATGAAAGGATAGTTGGGGTCAAGTTTTACTTATTTTTGTTCACTTACAATAGCCTGAGGATTTGTGTGATTAGTGGCATGGTGGTGCAGTGTGTAGCATGTTGAGCTCAGGTTATTGCCTATGTGGGGTTTCTGTAAATGTTCCCATATCTGTGTGCGTTTCTGCTGGTTTCTTTAGTTCCCACCTCCCAAAATCATGCTGGAAGGTGGATTAGTGACTCTAAATCAGGGGTCACCAACCTACCTTCCTGAAGACTTTAGCCCCAAGCATAATCATGACCACCTGACCATCTAAACATTGCCTTAAGAAGTTCTTGATCAACTAAATAAGTGTGTTAGACTTTGGTTGGAGATGAAACCTGCAGGATGGTAGATCTCAAGGAAGAGGGTTGGTGACCACTGCTCTAAATTGACCCTAGGTGTGAATGAGTGTGTGAATGTTTGTGTGCAATGAACTGGCCTAGAAGCAGTTGCTGAGGATGAATGAAGGTTGCTGAGGTTGCTGAGTTCGAATAAATGAAGATGACATTTTGAGTGATTTTAGGTTGTCTATGAAGGAAAACCAAAAGTAAGCAGCTTGACTGAGAAACGAAAACTCTCATTTTGACAAGTGATATCACATATAATTTAAAGGTATCCAGAAACTGAGCAAAGGCAAGACCCTTAATGCTTAACCAGATGTGTACCAGTCATTTGAAAACAGAAAAGTGAGAAAGCCATAATGCAGCTATATTAACTACCTGATTGGGTTAAAGGGTCATGCTCTTGATCAGTGGCCCAGCAGTCTGTCCAACTGTTCTGGGATTTGAACTGACAACCTTCCAGTCATGATCACTGAACTACTGATCCACAACTGTAATGAACACATATATAATGAATTGCATGTACAGTTCTTTGCCTTTTTATAGTCCTGCAGATAAACACATAAATGATAAATGTATTGTTATTATGATTACAGTAATGCAGTAGCTCTAGGTGTACCATCCTGTCTCTCTGCGCAAACGCCATGATACCTAGCCCTCGCTTCCTGATATTATCTATGCAAATATCATCAATTTTTATTTGTCTTCCTCTCTCTCCCTCTCTCTCTGATCTCTCCCTTGTTCGCTCCCTCTCTTCCTTCCTCTCTCTCTCTCTCTCTCTCTCTCTCTCTCTCTCTCTCTCTCTCTCTCTCTCTCTCTGTCAGCCACCACCAACTTGGACTCAGAGAGCAAGCGAACGGCCCACTTCCAATCGTCATGGCAACAGCATGTGAATGTGTTTGGCTCGTGGAGTAGGCCGGAGTGTGTGCAGGAGCTGCACCAAGAGGCTCAGCTCAACCTCCAGAGCCTGCTGCAAGGTAGGAACCTCCAGCCGCAGGGCGTGTGTGTATAAGTTTGTGTGTGTGTGTGTCTGTATGTGTGTGTGTGTGTGTGTGTGTGTGTGTGTGTGTGTGTGTCGTGTGCGCTTGTGTGAGGGGTTCAGAGGGATCTGGTTTTGATGATTAACTCAATGACATATGTTCAGATTACTGCGCATATTGTCAATTAGAGTGTGTGTGACTGCGCCTTCTATGCCCGCATGTATTTATTTCTATTACAAATGTCCTTGTGTGTGTGAGCGGTACAGTGTTTGTATCGCTCTATGTTATGGCTGTGTCGTCTTTACATCCTGCCTGCTTTTCTCTCCTTCTATATCTCTATGATTCATACTTCTCCTTAGTTTGTTTTGGGAGAAATATACAGTCACCTCTTGTCTGGTCGTTTCATTCTTACACTTGACTGAATGAATACATTGATGCAGATTCTTCCTGACGCTTCTCAGACTGTGTATGTGTTTGTATGCAGCTTGCATTTCCTTCTCTGGTTCTCTTCGTCCTCTGCTCTCTGTCAGTCTTTGCTCTTCACATATTAATGGATTAATGGTTAAGGATGAGCAGATGTTCGTCACGCTCTGTGTGTGTGTGTGTGTGTGTGTGTGTGTGTGTGTGTGTGTGTATGTGTGTGTGTGTGTGTGTGTGTCTGCTACAGTACTTGCTGAACCCTGTGTTACATTGAAAGCACAGATTTAGCTTAAACAGCAAAGAGTGGGTGGTCAGCGTGCTTATGCATGTGTCTATGTGGTTCATATTTTCATATCTAGACATATTTGGTATAAATGCTGTATCTTTAACAGTTGGTGAGCCATTAATGATTACAGTTTTGCTTTTATGAATGACAGTTTAAGGGATGCTCAGTTTGATGTTTAGTGTGTTTCTTTACTTAAGTTCAAGTTCAAGTTAATTAAAGCATCATTGCATGACACACCAGTGCATTAATTAAGCTGTTTCGGACATTCAAAAGACAACTAGCCAAAAGTAGTCTAAAAAAAATCTAATAAATATCAGACAATACAATCCATTATATACTGGATTATATAGTTCAAGTAAATATCACATATCACATTAGTGTAAGAGCAAATGCAAATAGTAAAATATGAAGAAAATGAATTGATATAATTGAAAAAGGACAACGGATGTCTCTTGTTGTGACTCAGTGGTTGCGCACCCATGGTTGTACTGTTCCATAAAGAGTAGTGACAGTTTGACATTTGACTGGTTAAAATTGTATGAAAAGGATGTTGCTAAGGATATTTTTGAACATTAGGAACTGAATATGTCATTCAAAATTAGAAGTTTGAAATTCTCTTTAATATTTTTCTCAAAAAAGTACATGTCTGCTCACTTATTTTGATTTCATTCTAAACGTGAGTGTCCTTAGAGCTCCGTCCTCCAACCTTCCAGTGAGTAGCTAAAATACTGCTGATGGAAATGTTTGTTTATGTTCGCTTTTGTTTGAATGAAAGTGCAACGTGAGTGCACTTACTGTAGTGCCCTGATGAACCCGAACTGACAAGACATCAAAGCCTCTTTGAACTTAGTGCTTAAGCGCCTGCTTGTCAGGTGTAGCCACAAAGATGCTCTCAACCTCTTAATGTGATGTTTGTGATGATGCAACATCCAAATCTTTGTCATTTAAATGCTTAACAGTATTTTGGCCTGCTATTGGTTAAAATGATCACAAGAATCAAGAAAAAAAAACCCACAAGATTAAAGATAGCTTAAGAAATTTAGAAAATTTTTGGGAACGCTTGTCCCCATTTTAGGACTCTTACATTTAAGAGTAATTCAGACTGCATGTTGGCATTACAAGCAGCTCCTAAACCTACAGAATGTCTGTAAGGGACTTCCAGAGACTCATACAGTATGTTGTTAAGACCAAATTATGAATAATTCTAAAAAATATAACAGGAATGCTGCTATAGGAAAATAATCAGTGATGGGATGGTGTGATGTGGCCTGATGTGAAGCAGAGCTACAGTTATAACCCTGAGGTTGATTATTTTCCAGTAACAGCATGTCCCAAAGTTTTTTATTCCTCTTAAACCACAGCAATTTGGCAACAATTATTATTTTTAATGTATTAATAAACAGCTCTAAACAGTCATTCCCTCACCAGCCTCCCAAAATACACAAATAGAAATTTAGCTTGTCTTGTTACTGAGGATCCAGAAAGCAGAAAGTCATCTGTCCTGAAGAGTTTCCCAATGTGGAAAACCTACTGACTTTTACAAAGTTCTGACACCTGGGACTCCTTCCATAAATGTTATATAAACATCTTTTTTTTTTTTCTTTTTTTTTTTTTTTCAGAAAACTTCACCATAACAACAATTGTAGGTTTTTTTCTTAATGGCAGAACAATTTTAATCTGTTTATTAATAGGCTTAGATTATGTGGAGCATCTGTTATACAAATCCCTGTGTAAGTTGTTACTAAATTATCCATGATGTGTTAGAGCAATTGCATTCATATAAACCTGTGATTTGGCTTGCAGCCGGTACTACTGTCAGAGCTGCTGTTTTAAAATTTAATCAACACCTTCCGACCAATCAGATTCAAGAATTCAAGAGCCCTGTGGTAAGGCTCTTTTAGTCATACTAAGAAAAGCAATGTGATAGTACATGAATTGGGAACAGGCATAGATAGACTGGGAAACGCTTAGCTGTTCTGGATTTCTGTTCTATATTTCAAACAGTAAATGATCTCTCCAGACAACATGCCGTCTGACAAGCCATGGTTACTGTGGCATATAATCTGCTAATTAAGAAGTCTGTTAAGTGGATGCTGTAGTTGAATGTTTATAATATTAAATACTGTCCTCTAATGAATTCACACATAGGGTGACACTCTTCGCTAAGAACTTTTATTTCAAATTTGGAGTCCACTTAATGGTCATTTTTGTTGTGAATCCAGCCCAATGGCATTACAAAATGGTACATATACTGCAAGTCCTTGTGGATACTTTTAGTTGTACATTTAGTAGTGCACTATGGGGCAGCTATCTGGAGAGATCTCTGTTCTGTACTCATGTAGGTGTTAACTTTAAAATGTTTTTTAACTTTAAAATGTGATTTTTTAAAAAGTTTAAAATAGTTTTTAGGACTTTTAATTTTTCAGTCTAAAAGAAATTCATATAGTATTTTAGCACTAAAATGAGACCTGTGAAAGCTTAGTTTCATAAGGATCCTCTGGACTGCTGAATCACAATCAATTGTAAAATTGCATTCATGTTTAGTTGTTTACAATTTATATTTCAGCAAGCTTTCGAGAAGGTGTTTTCTTACTTGTATTGCAGTGGTTGTGGAGTTGGTGGCGCAGGCAGACAACTCAGAACTCAGAGACAACTCATTTCTACTAAGAAAAGCAATGTAAGACAGGATTGAAGTTTTGACATCCCTCCACTGCTCAGCAACAGTAGAAATGTAGTTAAGCAGCACAGATGAACTGGAAATACCTTGCCAAGTAAATCAAACTAATGCTCTCTCCACACTGCACCTTATCCAAGTGTTATCTTTAGCTGTTTACTAACTACCTTGTCATGGTTAGTAAAACTGTAGCTAAATCTAAATTAAATTTATTCTTATTATTAAATACAATTTGCATGAGTCACACACATAGACTGACAATTAGATGATGAAACTTGACAAGTAGTAAGCATTTTGTTTTCATGTACAACCCCAGTTCCGAAAAAGTTGGGACAGTATGGAAAATGCAAAAAAAAAACCCAAAAAGAGTCATTTGAAAATTCAATTCACCCTGTACTATACTGAAAACACATTATTAACACATTATTTGTTGTTTTACTTTGTGAAATTAATTTATATTTGAAAATATACACTCATTTCAAATCTAATGACTGCAACACACACCAAAAAAGTTGGGACAGTCGACTGTTTACCATTGTGTAATATCACCTTTTCTTTTAATAACACTTATTAAGCGTTTGGGCACTGAAGACACAAGTTGGTTAAGTATAGCAAACAGAATTTTCCCCCATTCATCCATTATGCATTTCTTCAGCTGCGCAACAAGGCCTTCATTGCCTTATTTTGCGCTACATAATGCGCCACAAATTATCAATCAGAGGCAGGCCATGCCAGCACCTGCACTCTCTGCTCACGCAACCATACGGGCAGAATGTGGTTTGCCATTGTCCTGCTCAGGATGGCAGCATATGTTGCTCCAAAATGTGTACATATCTTTCTGCATTAATGGTGTCCTCACAGATGTGCAAGTTACCCATGCCATTGGCACTGACACACCCCCATACCATGACAGATGCTGGCCTTTGGACCTGACGCTGATAACAGCTTGGATGGTCCTTTTCCTCTTTGGCCCGGAGAACACGATGGCTGTTTTGTCCAAAAACTATTTGAAATGTTGACCCGTCGGACCACAAAACACTATTCCACTGTGCTACTGTCCACCTCAGATGAGACCGAGCCCAGAGAAATCAGCGGCGTTTCTGGACAGTGTTGATGTATGGCTTCTGCTTTGCATAGTAAAGCCTTAACTTGCATCTGTGGATGCAGCGGCGAATGGTGTTGACTGACAAAGGTTTACCAAAGTATTCCCGAGCCCATGTCAGGATATCCATTACAGACTCATGACGGTTTTTAAGACCGTCACGATCTGAGGGATCGGAGATCACGCGCTTTCAGAAGTGTTTTTTTGACCTTGCCCTTTACGCACAGAAATTTGACCGGATTCCTTGAATCTTTTAATTATATTGTGCTCTGTAGAAGGTGAAATGCCCAAAATCCTACGATTTGTCTTTGGGGAATGTTGTTCTCAAAATGTTGG
>CM042568.1:11526515-11886515 GCA_023630585.1 Cranoglanis bouderius
TTTTTCATTACTAATCCTTCTTACAAGAACCTTGGGATGGACCTGAAAGAGAGAGAAATATACAAAATGGCTACTTTCTACATTGCATACTGCATATTAATTAGTTTCTTTAAGTCTAACTGCTTCTTCATTAAGGAAGAGTCTGCGTGTGCTAAGACTAATGCTAGGCTGTTTGTGTGCAGACTTTGAGGAGCAGCTGTATGATAACAGGGTAACTGGGCAGACATTCCGGCACCCTTCCTCTCAGAGCTCAGAGGACACCTCCACTACGCTCAGCCGCTCTCCTTCCTCACTCAACAACAAGAAACCAGAGTTTGTCTTCCTGGTAATTATCTGCTCATTTTCTTGCAGATTTAAATTTGGTGTTTTGGTGTGTGTATGCTTTATTACATAGAATTTGTGAAAAGTTAACAGTAAACATGGGTAGGTGTACCCCACAGATAAAATGTCTCATTTCTGTATTCCAAACATGGAGGTTGACTGAAGTTCCTCCAAATTCAGGCATGATTATGTGACACAGGGGACACGGTGACTTAGTGGTTAGCATGTTTGTCTCGCACCTCCAGGGTTTCAGGTTTGATTCCCGCCCTGCCCTGTGTGCACGGAGTTTGCATGTTCTCCCAGTCCTTCGGGGGTTTCCTCTAGGTCCTCCGGTTTCCTCCCCCGGTCCAAAGACATGCGTTGTAGGCTGATTGGCATTTCCAAATTATCCGTAGTGTGTGTGATTGTGCCCTGTTATGGGTTGGCACCCTGTCTAGGGTATCCCCCTCCTTGTGCCACGAGTCCCCTGGGATAGGCTCCAGGCTCCCCCACAACCCTGCGTAGGATAAGGTTTCTTGTAAGGTGCCCCAAAACAGAGAGTCTCTTCTTCAGAGAGGGTTCCAAGTAGAAGCCATTTAGAAAGTTAGGAATGCTTAACTTTACAAAAAGCATGTGTAATTAATGAGCTGTTACTTCCTTCATGAATAATCTAATTCAGCTAATCCATTTTCCAATCTTTCTCCCTAGCCTGCGAATAAACAGGTGTGTGAGGATGAGACAACGTCATTAGGGATCCGGGCTCAGGACCCGGCTGCTTGTGGCTCAGACCGCTCCCTCCTGGGCTGGAATTCTTCAGTGGGACCCCCAGTTGCTGAAAAACCTCGCTGGCACCTGAGTCGACACTCTTCTGCACACCTCGTCCCTATTGATGTCACAGGTAACGGACACTTAACATATCCTGCTCTTGCACTTTACAGTGCAATTTGGTTTGATCAGCGAGATTTTCTGATTTCTCTGAGTCACAGTTTGCTTTTATCTGTTATTAGCAATAAGTAATATTTGCCTTTTTTATTAATTAAATTTGATCATTGGTCTTTATCCTCAGATAAATGAAAGGAAGTTTCCATTTAAAAACATTGAACATTTTGATAAGTGTGTCTAGGCTCTTAGTTGCTTAGATCTTAGTTACTCTGATGTCTGAACTGAGGTTCAGCCTGGGTCAGGCATTTTAGGATTTCCTACATGACATCATTTTCCTCATATTGTTTCCTTGCCACATTTCCTACTTGTATTTTCATGTTGAACCTTAAATTGCCCAGCCTGAGTGATATAACTTGTACCACATGCCAAATCATCTCATTTCCACTTATGGGTGCTGTGACATTTTTTATCCATGAGTACCTCCCACGTCTCTCAAGCTGTCACCCTGTTTTAGTCAGATATTAGCTCTTTATTTGGCATAGCACTAGCACGTCCGGTCTCTGGGTTCTCCTATACCCTTCTCATCATTCAATTCTACTGCTCATTCTTCTGTTCTGTCTCTCTGTTGCTCCTCTTCCCCGTATCCCTCTTCTCTGATTGTCCCCCTTTTTTGTTGTCCATTTCCACTTTCTGGGCTCAGTGCAGTAGAGTAGGCTGGGTCTGTAAACTCTGTTAATGCCATGCTCAGGCAGCCTGGGGTCTAATTTGCAAAGAGGTGCCATTCTGCCTAAGAAAATGAACAGGTAGCTGTTGCCATGGCAACGCCCAACTCTTCCCTCTTAGCTTGGTGAGGAGGAATGGAAAAGCTGCTCAGAGTGAAAGAAAGGGATGGAAACAGTGACAGAGAGGGTGTTTGACTGTAAAGGAGAAGGAGGGAGAGCCACTTTTCCCCTCCTCTTTTTGCATTTTCATGAATGGCACAAGCACACTTGTTAGGAGAGAGCAGCTTCCTTGGATGTTTTGTGAGAGAGCGGACAGAGTGGGTTTGTGCAATGTAGCCATGGCGGTTCAGTGGTTAAGGCTTGGGCTACTGATTGCAAGCTTTTGGGTTCAAATACCAGCACCACTAAGCTGCTACTGTTGTGTTCTTGAACAAAACCCTTAACCTTCAACTGCCCAGTTGAATCTGTCCCAGTTGTAAGTTGCATGGATAAAAAGATCAGATAAATGAGTAAATGCAAATGTGCAATATTTTCTTCCTACTGCATGATTCATGTGAAGGAAATAAATCGTGTTTTACATTAATCTTTTTTGCATCAAACATAGCCTTAATGCACCACTAGTAACTCTGCAATAGTAAAATTTACACTACAGTTGAATGTTTGGGAATGTATAGGAGTTGAGAAATATAATTTTGAGTAGGGCAGTTGCAGGTTTAAAAAGTAATTGCACATTGTTTTTGTTGGTTTTTTTCGTTCTTTTTTTTTTTTTTTTTTATCAGTCCATGAATATCAGCCCTATTATCAGAACCATTCACTCAGACACTGTGCACTGTCTACATGTCTAGTGTCTTATTCCATTTCCTAAATATCAACTAGGCACCAACAAGTCACGAGTAATTCTTCATCTCATGCTGGCCATACTGCTTGGTGGATATAGTGCTGTGAACCTATCAAATCAGATATTTTTAGCTGACATTTCTAGAAGGTACATGTCTAGAATATGTCAGTTTTGTAAAGTAGATGTACGTCTAGTGTAAAACCCATTATTAACCCTATTCAGCCTACTATTTGTCTAAAATCGTCAAAAGGATTTAACTCTCTGATCTGTTTGGTCAGGTGGCCATTTATATTTAAAGGCATAGTGTGCCTCAGAAACAAACTATTCGATCATTTATATATATTTTACACACATATATTTTGACAAAGGTCTGTCACTCAGATTGAGAAGTGGTATCTCATGTCTTGCCTCAGGCCAGAGCTTTGATAAGCACGCCAGCGAACTCCAGGCCCCCTTTAGAACTGAAAAGGCGGTTAACCCAAAGACCATCCGCCGCCCAAGGAGTGTGATCGCAGGCCCTGATGTCACGCTGCACTGCCAAGGTGACCAATAGGAAGTTAGAAAGTTCTGATAGGGACTGAGAGCAAGAGGAAGTAAACAAAAACAGCCAGGTCAATGGGCCACAATGTGTGCTTTCTTGCTACTACTGTATGTATGTATGTATGTTTTTTTTGCCTCAGTGGAAGAACGTATGGGCTTTCACACATTATTCAGTACAAAAAATTGCATGCTTCTAGAATTATGGTAAATATGTTTGTGCTCTTGGTTTCTAAGTTCAGTCTGTTTTATCTCTCTCTTAGGTGATGGCAAGATTCTTGCTGTTGATCTGATACAAGGTGCCTGTTCTCCTGACTCTTCCCAGCCGAGATCTCTGGAACCAACCACAGAGAATACAGGCGAGCAGAACATACCCTTACGGAAAACTCAGAGTGACAGAGATCACAGTGTCCCCCCATCCCCCAAAGCCCCCAAAGGCATGATGGACCATGCCACTCTTATGTGCCCCAGCTCTTCCTGGAATGGCCCAAAGGGTTCCACTTTCTCTCCCTCCTGGAATGACTCCTACAACTATGCCCTAACCCCAAACCCCGTTGCCAAGCAGCCTTTTTCCAAACCTGGAACATTAGACTCTGGTGGAGGTAGCCTCATGTGCCCTTCCCAAACCAGCTCTGCCATGTCCATGAGCACTGTATCACACTCTAGCTCCTTCACTTTCATCTCAGAACCTGCTGGGCATAGGACATATGCAGTCACACATGGAAATGCAATTAAAGGAAAAAGAAATGAGACTGAGGGTGCAGCATTCAGCCCAGCTGCCAGTAATGACCTCAACAAGTGTGAACAAGAGAAGAGATCAACGCGAACCAATGCTTTCAAGTTTCGTGAACGTTCCCTTTCAACACCAACAGATTCAGGATCTCTCTGCTCAACAGACAACATGTGCTGTCCAGGGGAGACAGTGCCTATAGTCAGAGAAGGTGAGAGCTATGCCTTGCTGTACCCTAGCAACAGCTCTGAGGACAACACCAGCACTGACAATGTGTCTGTAGCAACAGGGTCTGACTTCTTCCCAGTGAGTAGACTGAGGTCACGATCACGAAGCATCTCACTGAAGAAGCCCAAAAAGAAGCCACCACCTCCAGTACGCAGCGTGTCCCTAGTAAAGAACTTGTCAGCAATTGGTGGGATGGGCCCACACCATGGTGAAGGACATATCAGAGATGGTAGGCCTAAGAGCCTCTTCATACCACGAGATAATAATTTCCAGGATTCATTCCGGCCCGAGTTCCTTATGGCATCTAAACCAGATGAGGAGACACACAGCAGTTTGGAGACAGCCTCTGATACATCTCAGCCCCCTGACAGAGAAGTTGACCTAACCTTCCCCCCTCACTGGCAGCTCAGTGAGTGGAAGTCCAACAATGACCCTTATCGTTCACTATCAGGCTCCAGCACTGCTACAGGTACAACAGTAATTGAATGCATTAAAGTACGTGGAAGCTCAGAATCCCTGAATTCACCATCAACCTCTCGCGCTACTTCCCCTTCCCCACTTTCCATTGAAGCGGAGACTAAGGTCTCTCCATTCAAGCCTCCATGTCTTATGTCCCCTTCAAGTGGATACTCTAGTCAGTCTGAGACTCCCACCCCAACTATTACAAGCTCTGTCATCACTGGACTCACCCCAACAGCGTGCAAGATGCGCCCAAAAATCCCAGAGAGGAAGTCATCACTTCCAGCCACCTCACCAAAAGACAAATCTCAGTCTCGTCTCTCTTTTGAGTTACCTGTGAATTCCCCAGTAGACTTGTCGTCTGTCAAACCCAAACCTAAAGCTAGCCGGAGGCACTCAGACACATCTACCACCAGCAAACCAGGAAAATTGAATCAGTCATCACAGCCCATGGTTACCACAACAGATCTGCGAAATATTAGACTCCGTTCAGTAAGCCGCTCAGAACTTGAGGACAGTCCTGATGGCTCCTCTGACATCATAGAGGAGGAGCAAGGACGTGATATTAGCCCTCCTACCACCCCATGTAGCTTTAAACCACCCAAGCCACCAGTTGCAGTAAAGCCACCACTCCCCAAACGACCCATGAACTTGATGCTCAAGTCTCCCTCATCATCGCCCCATGCTCAGGAATCTCCACCAGCCTCCCCAATAGACCGACCAATGCCTGTAGGCAACATCTACATGGTGGTCAGGAAGCCTAAACCTAAGAGGCCATCCCAATCATCAATCAGTCCATCTGCAGTTACACCTCAAGAGCAGGTGCCAAGACATCCACCCCCTCTACCTGAGCTTGACCTAGAACATGGGATACCAATTGAGGAGGAATTTACCTTTCCTAGCAGTCCAGAGAAAGAGGACATAGGCAAGACCTTTCGTAGTCAAAGTCCCATTTCCTGCATAGCTGAATTGGACAAAAAGAAACCCAAGGTACCACCACCAGTACCCAAAAAGCCAAATGTTCTTCTATTACCTTCCCCTACTGTCCAGGCTCCAAGTAATGGCACTACAGAAAAGCAAAGCCTCCTACTTGAAAGTGGTTCTCAGTCACCTCTAGGCCCACCACCATTTGAAGCTGAGGAGGCTTCTTATAACGAAGATGACCAAGAAATACCTACTAACCAAGAGAGTCCAGGAAGTTGTGAGACCAATGCACAACATGAAAATCAAGGACACCTGGAGGTTTTAGGAAATGAAGAAAATCATGATACACCAGAGGATAGCACCACTAAGTATATTGGATCTATTCAAGATATTGACATAAAGGAATTCACTGCAGAAATAATAACAGGTATGTCATCTTTTTTAAAACATATGCTGTGATTTGGGTAACAATAACAATAAATAATAATTATAACATATAACATATGTACGTAGCTTATAATTGATCGAGCTTGTGTATTTTAATATGCATAGACTATAGAGGGTACTCAAGTAATTGTGTCTCTTTAAAAATGTGCTCACAGAAGCTCCACTGGAGGAAAACAGCTCTGTCAAAGACAAGACAGAACTACACATCACTGAAGAAACAGATGATGATGTGCTTGTCCACACACCTACCACCCATACAACTGAAGACCTTTTCACCATCATACACAGGTCTTACAAACACTGGTTCATTATAGTTATTGCCTGTTGACTGATCAAGTGCAGCTGTTACAAATATTAATAACAAAGCTGCTATACTTTAGTAATACAAAAAAAAAACACTGTACATGCTTTTTTTTTTTTTTTAGAAACAATCTAACAATGGGTTTTTCTTAACCAGATCTAAGCGGAAAGTCCTTGGCCGTAAGGAGCCAGCATTTGGCAGTCGTCAGAGCCTTGTGTCACCTGTGAAAAGCAGCAGCAGTGACATTCGAACACTGACACTGGGCAGCACTCCGAGGTCAAACTCTCGGAATGAGAACTTCATGGCTCTACTCCAGAAGAAAGGCAGCAAGTCAAGCAGTGGAACGCGGGTCTCTGCCATGGAACTGCTGAAGAGCACAAACCCTTTGGCTCGCCGTGTCACCGAGTTTACTCAGTCAGATCTGGATGCTGCTGGAACCGACCAATCAAAAATGGCTCTACCAGACCAGTGATTCCACTTGTAGAGAACCAAATGTAATGGCTGATTTTCAGTTAGTGCTCCACTGCACATCTAAATGGTTTTACTTCCCAGGATCTTGCACTGTCTGAAGTGAGTTGTTTTGATCCCTGGGTCTCACCTTTTTGTCATGTTGCTGTGGAGTGCTATCCATATCAAAGGAAAGGAACCCAGTGTTGATGTGAGGTTCTGAAATAGTTGGGTTAGCATTGTATTTTACCACTGAGAATGTGTTATATTAACTCCTCTGTGGAAATATACAAATGGTACAACTGCTCACCAGCCTTTACATGTAGTCAAATTTGCCAATGCCCATCTAAAATGCAGAATTATTGCAAGTCTAGGCAAGACAATATTTCTTTTGTGATTAGGATGGAGTTCACAAAACAAATGTGTTCACACAACAAAGCATGACTGTCCTAGTTAGAAAGAGAAACATTCCATATAGAAAATGTAAATCAAATTCTCTTAAAAAGCACTTTTTTTAAATTACAAAAGTAGTTTACAGATAAACTATTTGTCATTTTTGTTTGTTTATTTCCAAAAAAAGATATAAAAGGCACAGTTTAGCCTTCTGGGATTTATTTAACCCAGAAGAAAACTAAATATACAATATTTAAGTGTACGTTTAGAATTTTTGTGGCTTTCCTTAAAACTGCCTATTTTCGGCATGTTTACAACAAACAGGGACTAAAGTCACAAAATGGACAACCTTCATGCAATATTCTTCATCTGAATCTAAATTATAGATCTTCCCTCACTGCCAGTAGTGGTACATAGTGGGTAGTAGTGTTGTGTATGTGTAGCACATACACACAATGAAAAACCAAAACCACCACAGAGCAGATTATGAGAACAGTACCAAAACAAAACAAAGAAAGCAAGAAGAAAGAAATTATCAATGACTATAGGATTCAAGTCCTCCTAATGGGGTGTTTGATCCTGGTTGTCTAGTATGGAGAACCTGTCAAGGGGTTTCTTGTTCTGGCTAACAAATGAAGAGTCTGCATGTTTAACACGCAAGGAACCAAGGAAGGGAGTTGCCAAGGACTACAGATGGTAAAAAAGAACTTATTGTCGCCTCCATATCCTTTTGACCAGACCTTTGGGAGATGTGGTTCTGCAGACTGCTGTAATCATCACATACCCAAATTTAAAGCTGCAGCTACAATGTGTTCCTGAAATTTTATCTATGTCCACATTGTATTTGTCATTCACTATATGATCATTTCATACTATGCATCAAGGCTGGATGTGCTGCTTCTGTGCCAGTTAAGGCAAATTAGCAGTGAATGCCTATGAATGTCAGGAAGAGGGAACAAAGCTCAACAGTTTACTTTAGTTTTCTGGGTTTTTTTGTATAGTCATCGCCCATGTCACTGCAGAAAAGGAAATTTATTTTGATGTTATTATGCATAGACAGAGACTATCATGAGAAACTGAGACCTGTGTAGGTCTCAACATCAGATGTTTGGAGACAAAAAGAGAGAATCATTTGGTGAGCAAAGCATTTCCCACAAAGACTACTTGTTCCTTCCCATTCCTTTAAAATATTTTCTCCCACATGTGACTGTGCTTCTCTGGCTCACAATCAGAATCAAGAAACCTGGTGCTATTGAGCCAGAGCACCTTCTGCAGTCCAGGAGGGGAAGCACACCTGGCGAAAAATGTGTTCTGACTCTCCTGAACACTGAGGATGAAGATAAAATTTTATTATATCAGTCCTTCAGGTATTCTGATAGCATCTAAATATAACAAAGAATATAAAATATTACATTAAAATAGTGAGTGAAGCTTGTTTTCAGTATTTAGTGAATGAAAAAAAAAAAAGACAACCAGTGTTTGTTTGCCTTGTACTCTGGCGTCAAGCCTGTGTTTTTAAATGCCTTGGTAATGCACTTCTATAGAAATATCCAGAGTTTCTTTTAGTCTTTTTATGAATACTACTCTAACGGTCATCATTACTCTTGTGTACTCTGTGCTGCATCAATTCTTAGTCAATAATAGTATCAAAATTTCCAGAGGAAGGTGGAGAGGGAGCAAGAAAGTCAAAATGCTTAGATATACAAAGAGTGAAGTATGTGGGTGTGGGGGGTGGGGCGGGGTGTGGGGGGTGGGGGGGGACGGACGACAGACTGTTAGAAGCCATGTGTTGAGTCACTGAGAGTTTTCACATAAATCTAAAGACAATGTAGACTGTACATTCTGCCACACAGACCAGAAGGATACAGTGACCTACAGATTTGACAACCTACAGTGAAAACATATTCTTGCTTCTGTATTCTTCCTCCTTTCTCCCTCCATCTTAGCCTCTTTCCCATTCGCCTAATGACACCCACAGGAGCTCATGTTTGTGCACAGAGGAGATATGAATCCCAAAAACACCCCCAACAAAGTGAGACCACAGTAAACATTGAGAAATTCAGACCTTACAGGGTCTAGTTCCCTAAAAGCATTGTGCTTAGTATCAGCAACTATTGGACAGAGTGTTTAAAGTGACACTCATGCTCTAGTGATCTAACTTAACATTTTAGGCATCAGTCCGTCCCCCTCTATGCCTAAAAAGTTCTGCACGACAAATGACTTTCAGCCAGTGCCAAATTCAAAAACATACACTGTATATAACATGTAATTCTAAGATACAACTTTGTCAAATTTTATCACAGAGATGACTATAACAGAGGATTATTAAGATTATTAAAGATCAGCTTAGAGTTTGCTGACTCTCTGAAGAAAAAGCTTTATTTGCCCCTTGTCCTTGGGACAAAAACAGTTCGGTGGGAAAGAAATAAAGTACTGGGAATTATATTTTTGTTATTTTATCATTGGTAAGACGTATATAAAAAATCTGAATATTATGAGCCTCCCTCTCCAGCAGTAAGGATATGTAGCTGTGAGCTCTTCAAGCAGCTATGTCTTGCCTATGTGCTAAAAAAGTTACATAAATAAATTATTTTTCTTGCTTAAACACTCTTGCGTCTTCATTTTTAGTTAATGGTATATAGAGATAGAAAGACAATGTACAGGTATGATGCAGATTATTTACAAATTATTCAAATAGTTCTGATAGGTTTTATTCAATTTAAGGTTTGTATTATAGTTTAATAAATAAATATACGTGTGTGTGTGTGTGTGTATATATATATATATATATATATATATATATATATATATATATATATATATATATATATATATATATATATATTAATGTTCTATAGTACATGAGTACCAGATTAAAACTGTATTCGGAATATTGACTTTTTTCTTTTTCAAAACACTAAAGAGTGGAAAATTATTAATTTCATAGTTTATGTAATGGCACCTGGACAGAAAAGTTAGGACTGCATTGCCCTCTTGTGGATATCCTGGTGTGGGCCAAATGTCAGCAGCAAAAACAACAGCTTTTATTAAATAAATAAATAAATAAATAAAAATGAATAATAAATAAAAACCTAAAAGATTATGGTTAGATTTAGGTGTAGGCATAGCATTAATTAACTCTATTAATAATCATGTCAGTGGGAGGTCCTGACAAGGATGTGTGTGTGTGTGTGTGTGTGTGTGTGTGTGTGTGTGTGTGTGTGTGTGTGTGTGTGTGTGCGTTTCTGGGCCTGTGGAGTATAGGGTTGCATACATGTGGGCTGAATCTACATTAGAACATCACCATGGCCACAAACAATCTGAAGAATCTCTGCTCTACAGAATGAAGCCCAGATGCATGGCCTCATACAGATAGGTGTCAGGAAGCGTGTTTAACTCCCAGGATGTGTCAGGGGCAAGACATCATTACTGTCATTACTACACACCTTTAGAGACCCATAGTATTTATTGAATAAAATTTAGTAAACATAAATGAATGAATAAGCAGGAAGTTTAGGGGTTAAAGCAGATAGTCTACAAATTGAGACCCATATTGATATCACTTGGTTTTGTTTATAGTGAATATATCACATGTTTAGCAAACATCACTGCATTTTTATTTTGTGATTCTGTTAGATATGCATGACTTTCTATGACATGCCATGTGTTGTCTTTGTCATCCCGCCTCCCACTTATAAGAGGGCAACACATTTTGCTAATGATTACTTTTCCAAAAAGTAATAATAGCTCCTGTACAATTCTGCACAGATAAGGTGAACGAAAACAAACAAAACAAAATGGCATGAAGCAGTTATTCCGAAGTTACTAGAACTCAAATCTGTGTTTTCAGCTTCCTTTGTAACCTTAGAGCCGTCTGTGTAATGCTTTGGAAAGGGGAGGGAATGGAGAGAGAATCCCTGGTTGGTCCATGTGCTGAGGACTTCTGCTTCAGAGCAAGCTGAGCCCTGTGCCATCAGCCGAGCGTTTCCTGTTTCTGACAAGCACAGTGCACTGCTGCACGTTAGAGGCCCATATTTTATCAAAGTGGAACACACACACACACACACACACACACACACATGTGCACAGAGCGCCCTGCAGAGGAAAGCCTGCTATCGCTTTACAGATACACAGCCACACGGAGGATGTTCTGATGGACTCCTAGTCTTTGATAGTCCCTAGGTCAGGCATGTCTGTGGTCATGGGGTCCTTCCTCACACTGGATATCTGAGTCTGACCCTTCCTGGTGGTGGGCACAGAAGCAAGAAAAGTGGATTTTCATCTGTGGTTTAAATGCTCAATGGCATTGATGGTTTTATTTTTGGGATCTCATGGAACCTCATCTATAGTGATGCAGCCTGAGGAGCCTGTGCGTCAGGAACTGCAGTTTTATTATGTGGTGAGTTATTATGCACTACACAGTGGGTTAATGTCATTTCACTACTCATAACTGCCAGACTTTATCAGTCTTTATCGTGTCTTTATCAGTCTTGTCTGGGCAAGCCTTGGTTTTAGTAGGACCACACAATATTATACCTAATTTACTGTGATTCAAAGGTGCTTCATGTTTCTTATTTGATCATTAATTATACATTCCTGTTCAGAAACTCAGATAAGATTTTCAAAGATATACTGATTTCTATTGGTGACATTGCAAAAAAAGAAGCAAAAATGGTTTGCTGGTTTACTGAACTAATTTACTGTTATATGAGCACCTGTTAAGAAACTGCAATGTGTATTCAATGACTGCAACTTCTATGAGTTTATAACAGTGGCACATGACTCATCATGTAGTAGCTGTTCCTGAGTCAGGTTCATTATAAACTCTTTAAGCTTTAATGTCAGTACTAACAGAGTGGATGCAGTTTATAGATCAGAGATAAGTCAACCTTTTGTCTGTAACTGAGTCATACACACGCATGCTATAAAACATGTGGTTTCTGGGACTGAACTTCAGTCTTTATTCAGGCTTTATGATTTTAGGTATTGACAGTGCAAATGAATTTTATAATCATTGATGAATGTTGCTAAATCATGAAGTTACGTACAATTAAAAGTGCATTATTTGTGATTGAGTTAATATGAGTCACCAGTTCTGTGTTTCGTAGTTTTAGTAGATTTTTAAAATGGGTTTGATGGGAATTAATGAGAAAAGAACAAGAACACAGCTGTAAAATTTCAAACATCTGCATGCAAAGTTCTGGCATGCCTGCCTAGTCTGCTCCAGTCCCATTATATACATCACTTATACAGTCACATATAGTTCACATATGTGGACACACATAATGGTTTTAAAAAGCCTCTCAGACTCCTAAGATAGAAATAAAATAATAGGAATGCCAGGAGTTTAATTCTCACCATGATTGTGAGAAGTGGAAGTTGTTCAAACATCTGGTTCAGGAGGGTATTGCTCAACATGTTGGATGAAACACAATATAATTAAGACCACATGTCACAGGGGAAAGTAAGACTGTTCTCTTATTTGCTGCCATTAGCTTTATTTGTGGCTGTTCTGTAACACCAAGACAGCATTTTGCATTGCCAGGCGTAAAGTTTGTATTATTTGTGTCCATTTTACTCATCATGCAGTTGTGTCCTCAAGAATTCAGGATCCGGCTGCTTCCTCTGAACTTTTAATTGAGCACAAACAGTTTATGTAAGAAACAAAATGTCCTAAATGGATGCAAATTACATAAGGAAAGGTTCAGGTCTGAACTGCTGTGCCTGTTTGGCAAGTAACACAGCACATGACTCACTATTTAAATCAACAATATGTATTTTTTTCCCCCTCTTAAATTTATTACATGATTAATGCAAAGCATAGCTGTGTGGAATGTGCTGTATTCTTACTGTTTTCACTGAGTGCTTTATGGCACTGTCATTGCACAGCCATATCAGGATTACATCTGGAAAACTGAACTGGTGAAATTCAGACATGTGTTGAGCATAAATTTGTTCACATGTAAAATAAAAAATATTTATGCATACGGTATATTCCTGTTGAAAAATGATATCCAGAAATGAGGTTTTCACCAGGTAATGGCATTCTGGTGAAAAGCTGTAAAGTAACAGATCTGCGTATCTATCTGTGAGTCCTTATTTGTTGGAGCTTTAGAACTTTCCTGGATGTGCCCGTTAAAGGCTTAAACTAAGTACAAGGTGAAGTGTTTATCCCCTATTTACATGAAAACATAGTGGAAATGTGTTTTTAATTAAAACAAGCAAATGCACTGTTTTATATTTATGAAATGACTGATTCCCCCTTAAAAATTACAGCTATTAAATAGTATGTAAGGAATAACACAGTTTGCAATGCACTGTTACAAGAAAGTGTTCAACAATGGGGTAGTGTGAGGTATTACCCCCCAGGAAGTTGATTATTTTCCTAGAACTGCATGCCCCAGTGTGTTTTATTACTCTTTTTACCAATACTCATTTTGCCAATGATTATGTTTATCATTAATTAAAGAAGAGTCAATTACTTTTTATCCATTTGTAGTTATATTTAATGTTGTGGAACATCTGTGAGACAAGTTACTTCCTGTTATCATTTATGGTACCTTATAGCTGCTCTAAACAGGCATTCCTTCACCAGCCTCTTTTTTCTCTTTCAT
This sequence comes from Cranoglanis bouderius, assembly GCA_023630585.1. Taxonomy (NCBI): domain Eukaryota; kingdom Metazoa; phylum Chordata; class Actinopteri; order Siluriformes; family Cranoglanididae; genus Cranoglanis; species Cranoglanis bouderius. Next base: position 11,540,338 of record CM042568.1, read on the forward strand.
GAAGTTTATAAGTAAAAAAAAATATGATTACTGAGAAACAGAAAAGCCCTCCATCCTGAAGACTCTCTCATGGCTGAAAACTTACCTACTGTTACAAAACGCTGAGACTGGAGAGTCCTTCCAAAAAATGTTAAATAAACATCTTCTTAAAGAAAGCTTCACCATATTAGTGATTATGCATTTTTGTTTATTTAAATAAAAATAATCTGTTTGTTATTAGGTTTAGATTATGTTGAGCATCCATCATACAAGTACCAGTAAATGAGCTGTTACTCTAGAAAGAATAATGTATCAGAGCGAGTGCATTAATATAAACCTGTGAGTTTCCTTACAGCTGACACCACTGTCTCTTATAGAAAATACCTTCTGACCAATCAGATTCAAGGACTCAGCACTTCTGTTGTACAACCCCAATTTCAAAAAAGTTGGGACACTGTGTAAAATGTAAATAGAACATAAAAAACATATCAAATGTTTAAACTGAGGAAATGTACCATTTTAAGGAAAGGATAAAGTAATTTTGAATTTGATGGCCGCAACACGTCTCAAAAAAGTTGGGACAGGGCAACAAAAGGCTGGAAAAGTAAGTGTTACTAAAAAGAAACAGCTGGAGGAACATTTTACAACTAATTAGGTTAACTGGCAACAGGTCAGTAACATGACTGGGTACAAAAAGAGTATCTTAGAGAGACAGAGTCTCTCAGAAATAAAGATGGGATGGAATTTGGATGGACACATATGTTGCTCTAAAACCTGTATATACCTTTCAGCATTGATGGTGCCTTTCCAGATGTGAAAGCTGCCCATTCCATAGACACTAATGGACCCCCATACCATCAGAGATGCAGCACTGATAACAAGCCGGATGGTCCCTCTCCTCTTTAGTCCTCTTTAGTTTAGGTTTCCAAAAAGAATTTAAAATTTCAATTTGTCTGACCACAAAACAGTTTTCCATTTTGCCTCAGTCCATTTTAAATGAGCTTTGGCCCAGAGAAGACAGCGGCATTTCTGGATCATGTTCACATATGGCTTCTTCTTTGCATTATAGAGCTTTAACCAGCATTTGTGGATGGCACGGCGAACTGTGTTCACAGACAATGAGTTCTGGAGGTGTTTCTGAGCCCATGCAGTGATTTCCATTACAGAATCATGTCTGTTTTTAATGCAGTGCCGCCTGAGGGCCCGAAGATCACGGGCATGCAATATTGATTTTCACCCTTGTCCCTAGATTTCTCCAGATTCTCTGAATCTTTTGATGATATTATGTACTGTAGATGATGAGATATTCATAGTCTTCACAATTTTATGTTGAGGAACATTATTCTGAAATTGTTCCACAAATTGTAGATGCAGTTTTTCACAGATTGGTGAACCTCTGCCCATCTTTACTTCTGAAAGACTCTGCCTCTCTAAGATACTCTTTTTATACCCAATCATGTTACTGACCTGTTGCCAATTAACCTCCAGCTGTTTTTTTTTTAGTGACACTTACTTTTCCAGCCTATTGTTGCCCCCGTCCCAACTTTTTGAGACATGTTGCGGCCATCAAATTCAAAATTACCTCCTTTTTTTCTTAAAATGGTACATTTCCTCAGTTTAAACATTTGATATGTTTTCTATGTTCTATGTAAATAACATATGGGTTTATGAGATTTGCAAATCATTGCATTCAACTTTTTTGGAATTGGGGTTGTATAAGAAGGTTCATCAAAGCTATGTTTTGCCTCTGAACTCCCACAAGGGCAATACTGATATCTCACAACCCTAAAACAGGTTCATTTTCATCACCATATCTGTACATGCATGTTAAAATATCAGCAGATTTACTATGCTAATTTTCCCTCTTTGCCCTTCACCCGAGTCAAGCTTGTGTGGAGTTTTGAGAACATTAAAGCTCTTCAGCACACTGTCTGATACAGCTTTAACTATGATTTTAATTAGAACTAATACAAACACTTAGTAAGGGGGGATTTGTGTGTTTTTCTCAGGTCCTGCTTTTATATCAAAGGCCCCATTAAAGAATGTGAATGATCAGATGTCAGGCCGTTGCTGTCTCTTCCATGATTTGTGGAATTAGCAGAGGGAAGCTTAAGACTGCCGCAATATTTTCCAACTCAAAGATGCCAGATGCAGATGCTAGTATTGGTACAAAGCTCAATGTTCTCAGCTGTTCTGGTAGATTCAAAACTTTTCCAAATCATGAAAATATTGAGTGAGAGGATTCATTCTCATTTTATATTGGAAACTTAGGGGATGAGATATATGTAGGAGTTCAGATGTGAAGCAATTTTGCCAGCGGTGCAGAGAGCACTAGAAATCAGCATATATCCATGTTCAGCACCCAGCAACTCCTTTAAATTGATCTGTCTAGACAGCTGATGTTTGGGCAGATAGGCCTAAATCACAGCGGAAGGAAGAATCAGCGAATCAAAACAAGACAAGATTTTTCACGGTGTTGTCATGAGACCTGTGAGAGATCACGTATGAATGGCAAGCAGAAAAAAAGAAGCAAAAATAAATTCCACAAACATGGGTGGGGAATGTCCTGTTTAGAGAATCACAGCATCCCTGTGCCTGTTTTGGGTAAATAGTATTTCCTTTCCATGACCTCTAGGGAAGTTTGGAGGAACAGAGTGATGATATAATGAAAAAGAAGAAAAATGAAAGCAAACAAGGTTTGGCTTTATGGAGGGTTGGAGAAGAAAGAACATTAATGCCTTCCATGTGTTTTATATTTCTTATAGCAAGTGGACTGACAATTCACCTGTGCAGACATTCACCTGTGCAGACATTCACCTGTCTGCCCTTACATCCAGCTAACAGTTAGTGGACATCTACTGGGTAACATTATGCAGAAATGATAGAATGATGTTCTAGTTACTTTATGAATATTACAGACAGGTCCTATATAGTATTTTTCTTTTAAATGAGGTTGCAATAACATTGAAAGGACATTCAGTGATAGACATATTTGGTCTTGTGTTGGGCTTACATCAAAAAGGACATCTTTTGTAACATTTACTACAGATCAGCCATAACATTTATACCACTGACAGGTGATGTGAATAACATTGCTTACCTCGTTACAATGGCACCTGTTAAGAGGTGGGATATATTAGGCAGCAAGTGAACAGTCAGTTCTCGAAGTTGATGTGTTGGGCAAGCGTAAGGATTTGTGCGATTTTGACGAGGGCCAAATTGTGATGGCTAGACGACTGGGTAAGATCACCTCCAAAATGACAGGTCTTCTGGGGTGTTCCTGGTATGCAGTGGTTAGTACCTACTAAAAGAGGTCCAAGGAAGGAAAACCAGTGAACACATGACAGGGTCATGGGCACCCAATGCTCACTGATGTGCGTGGGGAGCGAATGCTAGCCCGTCTGGACAGAAGAGCTACTGTAGCACAAATTGTTGAAAAAGTTCATGCTGGCTATGATAGAAAGGTGTCAGAACACACAGTGCATTGCAGCTTGTTGCATATGGGGCTGCGTTGCTGCAGACTGGTCAGAGTGCTCATGCTGACCCGTGTCCACCTCCAAATCACCTACAGTGGACACATGAGCATTAGAACTGGACCACGGAGTAATGGAAGAAAGTGGCCTGGTCTGATGAATCACATTTTCTTTACATCATGTGGACAGCCAGGTGCGTGTGCGTCGCTTACCTGGGGAGGAGATGTGCACCAGGATGCACTATGGGAAGAAGGCAAGTTGGCAGAGGCAGTGTGATGCTCTGGGCAATGTCGTGCTGGGTCCTGGCATTCATGTGGATGTTCCCTTGACACGTACCACCTACCTAAACATTGTTGCAGACCAATTACACCCCTTCATGGCAACGGAATTCCCTAACGGCAGTGACCTCTTTCAGCAGGATAATGCGCCCTGCCACACTGCAAAAATTGTTCAGGAATGGTTTGAGGAACATGACAAAGGGTTCATGGTGTTGACTTGGCCTCCAAATTCCCCAGATCTCAATCCGATCGAGCATCTGTGGGATGTGCTGGACAAACAAGTCCGATCCATGGAGGCCCCACCTCACAACTTACAGGATTTAAAGGATCTGCTGCTCATGTCTTGGTGCCAGATACCACAGAGTCCATGCCTCGATAGGTCAGAGCTGTTTGGTGGCACAAGGGGGACCTACAAAATATTAGGCAGGTGGTTTTAATGTTATGGATGATTGGGGTAGATCCTACAAAAAATAAGGAATGAACAGTCTAAGGAATTCATGTGTTTTTTCATGTTAGATATTTTTGGACAAAATTCTGGTACTTTATTCAACAAGGTTCCACTGAGGACAGCAATCAGTAGTTATCTAGCACTATATTAAGGCCACATTATACTATATTCAGAGCTGTGCCCATGAGTCAGAGCTAGATGTCAAATGCAGCATTTATGATTAATTGTACTATAGCTTTTCATTTCCTCCTTGAGTATTAAGCATACATTTTTAAAAAAGTTTTTTTATTTTTTCAGATACGGATATGTAACAGTTGCTTTATTTATCTCACTGTATGCCTGCTGTTTGCCAATATCCCTGCGTCCAGTAGAATCTATTGGCAAAAGGATATGTTAAGGCAATCTGTGTTTTGATTTGCAGAACAGATGTTCATTTGAAAAAAATAATTAGAGTGCTTCCTTTCAATCCAGACTGATTGAGGTCTGTGTATGTAGAAGCTCTGTATGCACATTATGTGTTTCATAAGAGAAAACAACAGAAGTTAGTAGATTCATTCCCTCACTGCATAGCCCACATGCTCTGCGGACATCCATTGCGAAATAGGTGATTCCTCGAGTGCAGTGCAATTTACCCAATTATGTATCTATAATGGATGTACACACTGTAGGTTGTTGTGAAGGAAATTTTACCTGTGTTCAGAATATTTTTTAACCTTATTTGACATATATATTTGTGAATGTAATATCAGTGACACACAAATGGCGCACCAATCATGCAATCACCCAAATGTTTTCTGCTTTTGATCACCACTTCCTTTTCACATGAGGATGTTGTGCTGCCTACACCAAAGCCATTGTTTATTTTGATGTTGTGTGTGTTTATGATGAGAGGGTTTTATTAATGAGCCAGGCCTGGGTCTGTGGTTTGTGTTGCACATTGTGGGATTATCTGTGTTATTTTACTGGTTCAGCTTAATTGTGGTGTGGATTGGTACATGAATGGTATCTTGTTTTCTGATGGTAGGATCTTCACATATCCCTTGACACATATCCATTAATCCTTTCAACTCCCATTTTATTCATCATAAAGGAAGTTATTCTGTACCCACTATGAATTATTCAGTAACTACAGCAAAACTAATAGAAACATTGTGTAGTCACAAGAGGGAGAAATGCAAGTCTGGAACTGCTGATGGGTCCCTGGAGTTTAAAGAGCAAATGAACATAACCACTTTTTTTTTCTTTTCTTTTTTTAAGATTCTTAGGTTTTCTTTAGATAATATAAAAAAACAAAATCAGACTGTATGCCTGTTTGAATTATTTCTATGAAAAATCTGTACTGTAAAGCAGATGGTGCCTTATACTTTGGTCACTTGCTCATATTACCCTGAAGAGGGCAGTACAGTCTGTCTGGAGTTATAGGCGTGGCGCTGGTGAAAGTTGATCTCTTTCTATGTTATGAACAATTTAAGCATTTATTGCATAACCACTATATTATTGTTTATACACAATGAATGAGATTTTAACAATCGTTGGTGGGAAACTGGTTCTGACTCAGGGTAACAACAGCATTTGTAGATTGATGGAACTGCAGTATGAAGGCACAATATCATAGTTGACATATAGATTTATTTCCTCTAATACAATCCAGGCCTTGTGTCTAAGTCCAACCCATCAAAAGCCCCTCCTGACTCAATGATGTATGGTGAGAATTCCCTAAAGATGAAGATCCTCTTAGTCTCTGGAACATACTATAAGTCTTATTGTTGTCTGAAAGTTATGACATTCCAGGTTTGGCCCAAGTCCATGTGGCATGCTTCTTGCTCTCATTTTCCTTGCGTTGGAGTGATGTGGTCTGATCAAAGGCAGTGGAAGGCCCTCATTATAGAGACAGAGGTCTGCCTGTTAGACACGAGTCTCTAATTGACACCACCTTTAGTAACTGTTGCTTATAGGCGTTTATATCCTTTACAAATGTTTAGCTTAATAAACACAATTGCTTGATCATTATACATTTTTACATGAACAGTTTGCTTTTATAATTAGAAATATATCATCCTGAATTGTGCCTGTGGTCTAAAAACATTAAATAAAAAAGACTTTTTCATGCTGTCTGAATGTTTTCATTACATTACATTATTTTGGAATATTTAGTGTGTATGAGTCACCTACTCACCTCATACAAGTCTATTTTGGCCAAAACAGGATAAAAGGAAATGTGGGGTCAAGGGTCAAACACATGAAGCTGAGTAGCACTTCTTCCTTTATATGATCAGATATAATCATTCACACATTCATGGAAATGTATCCATCCACTGGGACAGTGGTCACCTTTTGTTTCATGTGATCACATGGATCCACTTGTTATAGGGTTTGTCTTGCAGTTCTTTTCTTTTAAAACCCTTTTTGGGGGGGTGGGGGGTGTCAAAGCCTTTAAAGGACATAACAAACTGATCTGATTTTTTTTTTTTTTTTTTTTAATGAATACATCACTTAGAATAAGGACTTCACTGGAGTAATCATTGCACCAGGTCCACATTCTGTTTCTGAAGCCAGTGAGAAAGAAATCTCTAGTTGGTTTTCATCAGTAAAGGATTTTCTGGCTGCTTGAATATTTTATGAAAGAATGATAGGGCAATACTTGAGTCTGAAGTTCAGATCTCTGACAGAGATAAGAAAGGCTTTAGAGGTCTTGGTTGTGCAAGTGCTAGACACGTCAAATTTCATACCTCACACTCCACACAACACTCCCCAGCTAACAATTCTAGGTTAGCAGAGCAAATTACGGACATCACATTACTGGATCTTCTGAGAGATTTTTTTTCAGGTAACACCGATAAATATTCCTTCATGCAAAATTTTGGTGGTATCATATATACATTTCCATAATGTTATTTTTTTCAACTAACTGGGTAGCTATGTGGTGTGAGCATTGCAGGAAAGTTATTTCTGTAATCCTCCAGACTATCCTGTAGAATACATTACTTAACGTTCTGATAATGTTCTCAGTCCGCTCAGTTTTACATTTTGTTTGACAGCTTCCTGTAAAGTTGATACTTCCTGGCTTGTGTCTGGGCATTTCTGTAACACTGTTGTATCACTCTCATGACAGCACCACGGATATTTATTCAGCATTTACATCATTTTAAAAAGAGGGTTCCTTGAGGTTTTTTTTATATGGTAAAAAGATTTTTTTGTACTAAATTTTAAGATACATTCATTGTGGCCTGGATTTGGCTTTATTTATTTATTTATTTATACTATTTTTACAGTATTTTTAGTTGGGATCCTTAAGTATAAAAACATTGCAAGACCATTATTATCACACACAAAAGCTAATAAAGGATGCCTTGAGTCATGAGTGACAAATAATGTGCACACACACACACACACACACACACACACACACACACACACACACACACACAGTGTTTATCTTACTATTCCTTTGAAGACCTTTCATTGACATAATTATTAATGCAGCTAATTAATGTAATATCTACACCTAAATCTAACCTTAACTTTAACATCAGAAAACAGAAACTTTCTGCCTTTTTTTTTTTTTTTAAATAAACAAACAAATAAAAGAATATATAAGTTTCCTTGTTTGGACCGCAAGGTCAAAGCTTTCAGATATGATTATACTTGTGGGGACATTTGGTCTTCACCAAGATGTAAAAACATGCCCACACACTGAGAAAAGTATTTTTATAGCTCCATTGTGATTAAACTCCTGTGGGATTCTGGTCATGTGAAAGAAGCAGCACTTATTGTCAGTGGAAAAGACTGACAAAGGAGTATGTACAGTGCTTTTGTTTGTTGTGTTATTGTGTGTGTCTAGGGTGTGTACGCTGACAGCATACTTCCATCCGTATATCTACAGGAAGCCTGCACTGGAATTTTTGAGCAGGAATTGTTTCTCACTCACTATGGCTTTTTATTTTCTATCCCAGTGTTAATATGAACTGTTGCTATCATTTCCCACATACTGCTTTTGCTTTTCAAGTTTTGCATACTTCTGTACTCTATGTAATTTGTTGTAAATGAACGAGGTCAGTGGTGCTCTAAGATGTCATCTGTGTTAAATGAACACCCACAGTGCAGTGGACATTTGACATTACATGGAGATTTGCTTCACACTGCAGGTGTTACTTTAAGAGTAATGATTACTGAGCAAGTCATTACAGCACAGAATAGACGAGAGAGATGGGATCAGGGGAGTTGCTTTGCAGATTGCAGACAAATAGGTGTCTTTCATGGGTACAAATGGACATACCTTTGAGTCGATATATCTACTCAGGGCATGTTGGCTTAGTGGTTTGCCTCGCCCCTCCAGGGTTGCGGGTTCAAGTTCCACCTCCGCCCTGTGTGCACGGAGCTTGCATGTCCTACCCGTACTTCGGCGGTTTCCACCGGGTACTTCGGTTTCTTCCCCCAGTCCAAAGACATGCGTTGTAGGCTGATTTGCGTTGCATTGCACTGTCCGTAGTATGTGAATGTGTGTGCGATTGTGCTCTGCGATGGGTTGACACCCTGTCCAGGGTGTCCCCCGCCTTGTGCCCCGAGTTCCTTGGGATAGGCTCTAGGCTCCCCTGTGTAGGATAAGTGGTATGGAAAATGGATGGATGAATGGATATATGGACTCAAGCATACACAAAGGTATAGTTTTTATGATTGCACTCAATGTGGTGTTCTGAAATATCCTGCCAAGTTAGCTTATGTAAGCCAACTAACTGCCATTAGCTATGAAGATTATAAACATTCATGAAGATGAGCTAAAGCTCCTCTCAGAAATCCTGTCAGGTTAGCTTATGTTACCTAATTTAATAGATTCATCAATGAAAAATATTTATGACCATTAGACATCTCTTAGCAATCCTATCTGGTAAGCTAATTTTACCCACTAGGCTAGATTCAGCAGTAAAATTATATATTATGAATTAGGAATATTTAAAAAATAAATCCTGCCAGTTTAGCTCATGCTACCTAATTGTCTAGCTTCATCAGTAAAGATTATGAACAATGTATTAGCCTACTTAAAATTCACATTGGTTTCTGAATTGAAGTAAAATTAATAATATACATTGTAGTAGCATTAATTCATTGCATATTCAGGCAAAATATTTGTCATACCTCTTCTTCCCTAATTCCCATTCAATCAAAAATGTTGTGTACCTACTGTTACCAGGCAGGGAGAACTCTGAGTATGTGGTGTGTGCAGTTATCTACTGTCAGTCTGAGCCTGTTTAGGCTCCTTTCTGCAAAAAAAGATCAACTAAGGATTTAGCTGCCATTGTCCTTCAAACGTCAGGCTTGTTCTAGAAAGAACCGCAAGTGTTCCATGCTGTAAATAAACTATATGGCCAAAAGTTTGTGGACACCCGACCATCACAGCCATATGCGGTGTGCGTCTTCCCCAAACTGTTGGCACAAAGTCGGAAGCACACGATTGTATAAAACGTCTTTATATGCTGTATCATTACAATTTTCCTTCACTGGAACTAAGAGGCTCAAACATGTTCCAGCATGACAAAGCCCCTGTGCACAGTGGAAGAACGCAAGAGTCCTGCACAGAGCCCTGACCTCAATCCCACTGAACACCTTTGAGATGAGCACCAACTGCTCCCCAGGCCTCCTCACCCAACATCAGTGGCTGACCTCACTAATGCTCTTGTTGCTGAATGAACACAAATCCCCACAGCGACATTCCAATATCTAGTGGAAAGTCGTCCCAGAAGAATGGAGGTTTTTTTATAACTACAAAAGGGGACCAAATCTGGAATGGGATGTTCAACAATCACATATGGGTGTGATGGTCAGGTGTCTATAAACCTTTGACCATATAGTGTTTCATAGTTATTGTAATTAAATGTGTGTCAAAGGTATTGGTTCCGGTTATGGCTTCGTTTTCAGTGTATTAATGCTACTAATGTTTTACTGGTTTGTGTTGTGTGCTTGTACTGCAACTGGATATCTCATCTTGATATTGTTGACATTTTTAAGGTGTCTTGCTTATGTTTAAAATAGTTTTTGATGGATGCTGCCAGAATGAGAATTGGTAGGACTTACTATGTCCTTACTATGAGTTGATGTTGTGCAAGCTTGCCACACTTTAGGCTTTTTTCGCCAGTTCACTCCAGTGGACAAAACTGTATTTTTCATGTTTGTTATCCCCAACTGTATAGAGCATAAATGAAGCAGATCCCCGGCGAAGTTCTTATTAAAGCTGCACTGCCCCTCCGCTCATCTGTTTCCTCCATCCCTTCATCTCCCCTCATCTCCTCCCCTCCCCTCCACATTTCTCCTCCTCCTTCCCTCTAGTTCACTCTGAGTGTTTACTTTGAGCTTGCACTTGGCTGCCCTGTGGCCCCGTGCTGATTTACTTGAGAAGGCAGCAGATGGAGAGAGCAGACCTCTCTCTTTCACACACACACACACATACACACACATTCTTCCTCTCTCTTTATCTCTTTCTCACTGTTTCTCTCTCCTGTGTGGATTTTGGTCTCTCGTGCTCCATTTGGACTGGTACTACCTGGCTGCGCACTGAGCAGAAGAATTTCTGCCCCACTAACATACACTGTCTGGCTCATATCCTACAGGTAGAGTGAAATGGAACTTGTGTGTGTATATGCATGGATGTATAAGTTTGTGTTATGATTGTATGTATGGATGTGTTTGTCTGTGATGTCAAGTTGTATGTGACTGTGTGTTTAAATTGTTTATAGCTGTGCAAAGGTAATATTTACGTGTGTGTGTGTGTGTGTGTGTGTGTGTGTGTGTGTGTGTGTGTGTGTGTGTGTGGTTTGAAATTTAGGTTTATAGCCATCCTTTTACATTACCATACCATATGTGTGCTGGGAAATCCTGTTTAACATTATATGACGTCTGTCCATGTGTCACATTTCTCTGTGTGTGAGTGTGTGTGTGAGAGAGAGAGGAAGAGAGAGAGTATTTATGAGATTAATTATGTCTCAATTAATGTCCCCCCCCCACCCTCCTTTTTTAAAATAATTAACTTAAAAACCAACACTGATCCAGCTGCGATGCTGGATAAATGTGATTGGTTTTGGTTTATTTATTTATTTATTCATTTTAACCCATAGAAATGTTCATTTAGCAGCTATAATAATGGTTTTACTATGATAATTAGGCTAACGTTGGATATCAAACTAATGATACTACCATGATTTTACTACAGTGATTTATGGTAACTATATTTACTCCATATTTGACCATGACTGTACTAGGGGTGTAATATGGTGCCCTTATGTTAGTCTACTTACATAATCTTACATATATTCATATTACATATTTTGTATTGTAGTTCAATCAATTTACTATGGTATTTAATTTAATTTAACTATAGTATGGTTGTTATTTTCTTGATACATTCCTTACTCTTACATGTTTTTCTAAAGCATGTTTTTTTAAAATCAGATTCACTGTTGGCTTTTCACTTTTTTAATGAAGATCCTTTGATCTACCTAGACAAGATCTTAAAGGATCCAGTGCACTTTTGCTTCTTCTATATAACCCTAAACACGGCTACATCTCGTGTCAAAAAAACAAAACAACAAGATTCCAGAAATGTTGCCTGCCTTCCATTTGAATGCTTTCACTGATTAGCTATTTTAACTGCATTACTCAAAAATGATGTCTCTACTCTCTGTCACTTCTCAAGAAAGTCTTTGTAGTTCCAGTGGTGGTTTAACTGCTATAGTGCATATCAAACAGGACCGGGGAATGAGGGAGATGTTGCTGAATTCAGCGAGAGATCTCAATAGAGCCCTTGTGCCTGGCCTGCCAACTCTGGTAAAGCTGAGAGTAATTGAGCAGCACATTTTTCATTGAAAATCCCAGTTTATGGTGATTGCTCTGCTCTGGTTCTGATCTAGGAGCGGTTTCAATCCATCATGGCCAAGTCAAGTGTTATTGTAGCAATCATCAGATATGTTGTGTGTGTTTAGGGTCGTCTAGGTCCAAGTTCATTAATGCTGACCAGCTGGGATGCTTTCTGAACATTGGTCTATTATAGCAGATGACACAAAACCCACTTGTTGCATTTTGAAGTTTTCAGACAAAGTATAATCAAAGCACTACAGTGTGGACTGTCTAAATATAGGGTTTTACGTGTTTGGGGTTAGGTTCAAGTTGCCTATTCTTTTGCCTTTTTTGGCTTTGGTTAATCAAGCATACCACAAATAAGGACTCACACACAAAATATTAGCCAAAACTTTTGAGAGTTATTTTTACAGGGTATCTGGGAGCTATTAGTGTTTGTGTAAATGTATGTACTTAGACTGAAATGTCCTCATCATGAAGTGCATTTCTGGTTCAGTCAGTATTTGTGTGGTGGCATTGGAAAACCCTTCACATGGTAAAAATTGATATTTTCTATGATTTCTGAAAAACACAGGCTTTTCTGAACTGAAATACTTTCTCTTTTACATGCATCACAGCCAGAAGTAACTTTATTTTATTTTTTTTGCATTTTTAAGTCTGTTTAACCCTGAAAGTGAAAAGGGGGAAAATTCAGTTTCAAGATTTCATTCTGACTGTGGTGCATGAGCATCACTGATATTTAGACAACTGGTATTAAAATGATTAGACTCATGTCTGTTTCGCTACACCATGTAATTATCCAACAACTTGCTCAAAGTGTAACATTCACTGCATGAGGAAATCACATGTAAGAAACAGAGTTTTAGACATCTTTAGGCAGACTGTTTATATATACTGTGTGTGTGTGTGTGTGTGTGTGTGTGTGTGTGTGTGTGTGTGTGTGTGTGTGTGTGTATGTGTGTGTGTGTGTATATATATATATATATATATATATATATATATATATATATATATATATATATATATATATATATATATATAATATAATTACATATATATATTAAATATATTATAAAATATATTTATAGTTTCCTAAAGTTGGAGTAGCAAAATTGTAGGCAGAAAAAAATCTGCCTACGAAAACCCCCCAATTTTTCATCTTTTTTTGGCCGTTTACCAGTATTCAGGCACAGTGACATCTGATGGGTTTTCCAGGCCTGCCTCACATTTCAACACTCAGTGGCATGCCAGGAATCTGACAGTTAATCATATAACCTCCTAATTTTACTGAGCACTTAATCAGGCCATAATTCAGCTGATGATTGGAATGAACCGTTAGAAGGAACATGATGTTAAAATGAGAGATTGCTGTTCAGCCAGTGGTACAACAATCTGTCTGTTGCTAGCAGCATTAGAGAGCTTAAACAGTTTAGCCATGTTAAGAGTTCATGACCCCCCAAGACTAAAAGCCGTATACTTTGCTTCCTGAGCTCTGGAATCACTTACTCACCTTTGTGCACAAGACAAATGTGCTCTGACTAATGATCCGATATCTTAAAGAACATCATATGCTGCTTTAGGCTATTGGTTTCACCGGGTTTGTGTGGAATGCACTATTGTCCTGCTTGCGTTGAAAACAAACACATGAACCCTGTGGCCCATCCTGCCATATCCAGTTCCTCTAAAAGCAGCATGCTGGAGGGTGTTAACTGATCATGGAGCATCTGACATTCAGAACAATAATCTGAACCTTCTGAGTAATCTGAAAGTCTGGAGTTTCTTTGACTGGAGAATTGAAGTGTGGTCAATTAACTGGTTAATCATGTATCTAAAACTTAATGCAGGGCATATTTTGAGTGAATCCAGAGAAATATTGCTATGTAGGGAACATGTTTTGAGGGTGCATGCCTTCATTGTTTGTCTGCATAACCTCAACCATATGAAAAACAATATACATCAGTTGACTAGTTTTCTACTTTTTATGTAATTCAAATATTCAAATGGTTTGCATTATGCCATTTAGAGGCAGAAAAAAGTAACATAGTGCTTGTATGTTATTTTGATGCAGTCTTTGTGTACTAGAACGGGGAATGTTTTTTTATCACCACACTAACAAGGACCAATTTGGCTAATTGCAGCCTTGAGTACAGAACCAAGATACACAGTATTACTCCTGTACACAATTATCGCATAGTTTACGCAGAGTATCTGAAGGTCTGTAAAAACCAGAGACATGTTTTCACATATAGTTTGTGGCCATTTCCATATTCCCCCATAGTCATGATTAATGGTTAGGAGTAGCTTCATACTAAAAGGAGAATGATGCAACTGAAATTTAATATATATTAGATGTCAAAAGTTACCCTATGAACAGTTGACTTAGAATTAAAGATGACACCGCACTGGGTCAGTTCATATTCACTGATTCTATATCGCAGCAGAGAAAACAGCAAGGACACAACTTTTGAACTCTGACCTATAACCCGTACAGCTCAGCAGGTGGTGTGATGATGACTGTAGCGGAAAGTGACCCCCAAGTGGGTAGCGGGAAACGGACATGCCGATAATCCAAAATAGAGTGGGTAATACTCAGCAGTTTCTGATCAAATGGACATCCTATTTGTCTCCATCAAGCTTGTGTTAGTGTATCAGATCACAGTTGGCATCCATAGCAACAAAATGTATCCAAGTCTTAAAAAGTCTTGATGAGTCAGATGAGGTTATCTCAGTCATTCTAAGTAAAACAAAAATGTGACGTTTAATAAGCCCTTTGAAATGAAACCGTTTTATATCTTAAGAAGCACACTGCTCACCATTTTCTTGCTTTTTAATTTTTATATTAATCTCCCTGCAAAACTTTTGCAATATATTCTACTATGGTTTTACCCTCTGCAGAGAGGAAATCTGTTAGTTTTCCATTATCCCAAATTCCTTTACCAGCAACAGGGGTTTTATGATTCACAAATGAAAAACTAAAGCTCTCTCTTAGTTGGAAACCAAAAAATAACGAGAAAACAATAAAATCTCAGGAGATAATAAAGATACTATGAGGAAAATATGTCAGCAAAATAACACAACTTTTTGTTGTTGTTGCTTCATCCTTTTATCATTTAAATGAATATTCCAGAGCTTCTTTCTTTCATGGTGAAATGTGGCCTGACAAAAGGATCCCTTTCACCCCAAAGCCCCAGAGCATGACTGATCTGCAGGATGCTCATGTTAGGGTCATTACCATGTTCGTCATCACTTTCATCCCAGTGGATTGAGGCTGCTCTTTTCCTCTGTGTTTACTGCCTGTCAGCCTCTCACTGTCTCTCTGAGCCTGAGTCAGGTTAATTCAGCTATGACGGTCCCTATGTACTCTGTATCATCCCTTTCTTTCGTTTCTAATTTAACACCTTAAGCTCACCAGGAGCTGTCAGCTGGTCCAGACAAACAGTACATTCCTGACTCTTGTAACTGCATACCTTTCCTATTAGTTTACCCATCGTTATTGAATATATTTGCAGTATTTCAGAATAGTAACCTTTAAGATGAAGAACTGAAGCTGGAAAAGGAGTTAAATGATTATCTTTAACACACTTAGTGAGTGTTTGTAGCCAGTAACACAGGTTGCATAGGTGATCTAAATGTGTAATTTCTGGTATCATACTGTCAGATTATACAGAATAAGTTTAATTGCTGAGCACTATTGCTTTTATTTATGAAGTAATACTCAGCAAATGTCATGCTTAGTGGCAGTGGCAGAAGAAGCCGATGACTGTGTACTTTTGTTTCAGTAAGTCTCAAACATACACCGAGACATATAAACACACTTCACACAGCCTTCGCATGACTCCACACAGGATGTATACAGCCATGGGGTCTATGTGTGGGCAACAGATGCCATTTGTTTAAAAGTAGTGGCGTGATATGCATTCAAATTAATAGCAAATGGGGTAAGACTAATGTTCATTTTTGTGTCATAGATATTTATAGATGTTTTTGCAAACCCACAGTAGGACTGAGGAACTTTCTGGATAAGCAGGAACTTTCTGGCTGTGTGTCATTCTCTCTTAAGTACACTATTTGTGGATCATGAGACTGTCTAGACTGAATAGGACCCAGGGCCTTTTTTTACTCTCTCTAGAACATGGAATTTTACTGTGAAAATGTCTTGTGCATGGAAATATTCTTCCTTTGACTGTTTTTATTTTATTTATTTATTTTTTTAAATCGACTTGATGGTTGATTTGAGAGTTATCTTAATGGCCTTTGTATCCATCAAAGGAAATTTTATTTGTTTTTTTGCCAGGGATTAACACTGAGCTTTTCTTTCATTGTACCTCAGCTTCCCTCTCTTGTACATTGACATGCTTTTAAATAATCTATTCCCCCTTCATTTCTAATTTTTCTCTCTCTCTGCCTGTCTTTCAGGGTGACCACACGTGGGCCACTATGTTGGGGCAGAGCGTGAAGCTGCAACCGGTGGCCATTCAGAGCCTGTCAGAACTGGAGCGAGCCCGATTACAGGAGGTGGCCCTCTATCACCTGGAGGAGAGAGAGCTGGACTTCAAGATCAGCATTCCCAAAGGTGTGTACACATACTCTATTGTACACAGTATACACCAATTGTCATTGAGCCTCTCTTTTTTATATGTAATAATCACTCACATGCCTCCCAGATCTGAATTTGTGGAGCTGAATCTTTCAACTAGTATTTGGGCTGAGACTTAAATATTGTTGTAATTTCAAGATAATAGTAGCCTGGAATTTGCAGAAAGCTCCGTAAACACCACACTACAGTGGATTCATCAGAATCCAGAGTTACGGTAAATCTATTGGGTTCAGTGTTTGAGGGAGAAAAGAGGCTGTCTGTGAGTATGAGAGATGAAAAACAAAAACGGGTTCAGGAAAAAGGCTTTGGATTTCAGGGCATGTCTATTGTTATATAAACGAGGAATGTGAATGATACAGGTCATGGCATTAAAACAACTTGCCTGGGACTTGCATCTGTTTGTCACATGAGAAGATGCATTAAGAGTTTCCTGTGAAATACACACTCTTTCAGTATCTTGCATTCCTTCAAATTTCCTAAGACCTACATTCATTAGCAGTTCGATTGCAGGCCTCACTTTTTATGAGTGGGTGTTTAGTATGGTGTTTTCAGGACATGTGTGAGATTTCTTTTTTGCAACCTGTCCCACATCAGAACTAAGCAGCCAAGCCAAGCCAGTGTGAGCTCATCCACAAGGTACTGATCAGTGGAATGTAACCATTCTTCCATGGAGCTGCTTTTTAGCTCATCCTCCTAATCGTGCTCTCCAGTTGACGCCTACGAAAAGAGACCAGTGGGCTTTGTGGGAATATTTACAGAATGCTCTCTTTCCCAAGAGGAAAGCCATCAGAATTCCCACCACAATGAGACTGTTACTGGGAGATTTTGGTGGCTTATTTGGAAGTTGTACAGGTTATTTTGAAGTCATACCTTATATGACTTTGTTTTGGTCTTTCATGCTCCTGCCTGAATTGCTTCCATACTTTGCTTTTACTCTCTAAGATACCTAGGGTGAACTTTTTTTCCCCCTTTCTCTCCGTTCTCTCGCCAGAGCGTTGATGGGAGATTAGCCCATGATGCCTCGGGGTGTGGTGAGGGGGGAGGGAGAATTGCTGTGGAAATAAATGCTCATTTCCTGTAGTCATGGGAATTTGACCCCACCTAAAGCTTCTTCACATGATGCTTGAAACCCCAGTGTGGTGTCATAGCCTCTCTCTTCTGTTTCTCTCCCTCTCTCTGTTCTTCTCTCTCTCTCTCTCTCTCTCTCTCTCTCTCTCTCTCTCTCTCTCTCTCTCTCTCTTTCTACCTCCCTCTGGACACATCACAGCAGTAGCTTTCACATGTGGACCCTGCCTGAACCACACTCTCAGGAAAACTGGAAATGTCTCAGTATCTGACACAAAAATCAACAACAGCTATTTTGGCCAGTCTGCAGGGACAAGGCTGTCCTTTCCAGTAAAACAAAAAGACGAATAGTTATATTCAGTATTCGTCCCAGCACGTTCAGCCCAAGAGCAGACCATCTGATGTGAAAAGAACCAAAAACCCCAACATTTCATTACAGGATCTGATAGCAAGTCTTGAAACTGTTGGTGTCAAAGTGCATGCTTCTACAATCAAAAAGCACAAATCTGACCTGCATGGGAGGCGTGCCAGAAAAAAAAGCCTTTGCAAGACTACAGTTTGCCAATGAGCATATAGACAAAGACCAGGCCTTTTGGAATAATGTGCTCTGGTCAGACAAATCAAAGATAGAGCTGTTTGGCCACGGTAACAGCAGACATGTTTGGCGCAGACCAAAGACAGCTTTTCAGGAGAAGCACCTCATACCATCTGTGAAGCATGGTGGTGGAATTGTTATGGTTTGGGGTTGCTTCACTGCCTCAGGGACTGGAAAGCTTGCATCCATTGATTCAACTATGAATTCTGCATCATATCAAAGAGTGCTTGAAGATAATGTGAGGCCATCTACCCAAAAGTTGAAGATGAACTGAAAGTGGACCTTTCAACAGAATAATGATCCTAAGCACACTAGCAAATCCACCAAGGAATGCAAGGAATCCAAGGAATTGCTCAAAAAGAAGAAATGGAGGATTATGGAATGGCCTAGTCAAAGCCCGGATTTGAATCCCATTGAAATGTTGTGGGATTTGAAATGGTCAGTACATGCAAGAAAACCCTCAAACATCTTGCAACTGAAAGAATATTGCATGGAAGAGTGGTCAAAAATTCCAGCAAGCCTACAAGAAGTTATTTCTGCTAAAGGGGGCAATACTAGCTTCTGAGGCCAAGGGTGTACTTACTTTTTCTACAGAAGAATATCACATTGTGGAAATTAATTTACATAAAATTTAAATAAGAAAACACAGAAGACATGTTTAAAAACCACGGTGTAGTTTATTGGGCAGGATAGTAGTGGAAAACAACAGACTCGTCGCCGTGCGTCGGTGTGCACGGCTGAGGAGCTCCCGGGAGATGTTGAGGTCAGTTTGTGATAAAGCCATAACAACTGCAGCTGATAACGCATGTCCACGAGAGGCTAGGAAAACGGGGAAAAAACAACACGTGTTATATTATATTATATTATATTATATTATATTATATTATATTATATTATATTATATGTATTGTAAATAAATAAATATATACATGTAAAAAGCACTATGAAAGCATAATCCTATAGCAGTGAGCATAATCTTAGAATCCGAGCAAATATGTGTAATCTCAAGACTTAGATTATAATAGAGCTTTAAGTAGTGTGTAAAACACAAAAACATGTTAAAATCATGCACAGAATCTGTAATACATAAAAACAACACTTACCCATGTAAAGAGATAAAACTGAAACGAAAAATAGCAGTTTAAACCAGAGAGAGACCTCAGATTCAGGTTTGCTTGTCTAGATTGCTGGGAGACATTTTGGTAAATTGGGCCACAGAGGTCTTTTATAGGGGGCGGGGCAAGAAGGAAAGACGGAGGAGAGTGTATTTTTTTTCTTCTCGTCTTGAAAAACCTGGTTTTAATGGTGGCTGAAAAACCTGCTTTTTTGATGCTAATGGTAGCTGAATTTTCTATTTTCTGGTGCTAATGGTAGCTGGATTTACGGAAAACAAAACATAATGCAAAATTGTTTGATATGAAGGAGGGGAAAAGAGTATAAATAAAGACCGAACCCAGGATAGAGCAGATCATTCCTAAATTTGACTTTTGCTTCTCTCATTCACTGGGTTGTGAGTATTATTTCTTCATCAAAGTTTTATTGAAATGATAGTGTTTTGTGCAGAGGCTATCTTATATCCAGTGGCGGGAAAAAAAAACAAAAGAACGCCACAACATCTATTGATAATTCTGCTGAATAAATGATTGGAAAGGCTAATTTTCCTTGTGGTTTTGTTCAAGTATATCAACATTATTAATAGGTACTGTTTCAAAGATGATCAAATGTTTGCTTGTCCAAATATGTAAATAAATAAATAAATAAATAAATAAAGCCAACAATTTCCATGGGGTGTACTTATTTTTTCACATGACTGTATATAAGATGCAAAAACTTCATGAAAGTTTAAAGAAACATAGATTTTATTTTGCTTCCTTGTTTCCTCCCACAGGTTAGGTAAATAGTTAATTCCAGATTCCAAACACCATGTGGGCAATGAGTTTTGTGTTATAGTTACTCATTTTTAGTACTTTCCAGCTAAGGATGAACTGCTCTTTCTCGGTGGTTAAAGCTAATCATCACTACAGCATCCAGCAAGGAAATGTTTTGATTTTGTTAATATTGGCTTAAGCATACTTTGGTATAATTTCCCCCCTCTTTCAATCCTCCTAAAACAAAGCCTTTAATAGTAACTTAGACTGCTTGCTCTGCCAGTCCACCATATTAGCCTGGGTATGGACCCCATTTAAAAATACTCACTTGTGGTGGGCATTTATATTTATATTTTGTTGAAATATACAGTGGATATGAAAAGTCTACACACCCCTGTTAAAGTTGCAGCTTTTTTTATTAAAAAAAAAAAATGAAACCAAGATAAATCATATCGTCTTTTTCCATATTTAATGGTATATTAATGGTATATCAACCAAAAAAATTAAAGTATTCAACAAATAGAAATGAAAAAAAGATCTAAAGGAAAATTTTGAAAGTGGGAAAAAAAGAAAAAGAAAGAATGTACAATAAAGTGGTTGCACAAGTGTGCACACCCCTTATTAATACTTTGTTAAACTATCTTTTGCTTGTAATACAGCACTCAGTCTCTCTTGCTAAGAGTCTAATAATTTAGCACATCCCGATTTGGCGATTTCATTTCACTCTTCCTTGTAAAAATGCTCCAGATCTATCAAATGCAGAGAGGATATCCTGTGCACAGCCCTCTTCAAGTTATTCTACTTCCATTTTAGATAGAAATTAGATCTGCGCCATTCCAAAACAATCTTCTTCTTCTTCTTCTTCTTCTTCTTCTTCTTAAGCCATTCCTTTGTTGACTTGCGTTTGTGCTTTTGGTTGATGACATAAAAAATTTCCTCCTCTTCAGCTGTCTAACAGAGGCCTGCAAGTATTGTGCTAGAAAGATTTGCCATTTGGAGCTAGCCATGATTCTATCTATCCTGACTCCAGTCCCAGCTAAAGAGAAGTAGCCCCATAATATGATGCTGCCAACACCGTGCTTCACTGTGGGTATGGTGTTCTTTTGGTGACAAACTGTCTTGTTTTTTGTGCCAAACAAATCTTTTAGAATTATGCCCAAAAAGTTCTACCCTGGACTCATCAGATCATAACACTTTTTGTCACATGGTTTGGGATGATTTAGATGGCCTTGAAGGTTTATTTTTTTGTGAATGGGCTTCCATGTAGCCACCCTACCCAATAGCCCAAACATGTGAAGAATACAAGAGATTGTTGTCACATGCATTGAGTGACCAGTACTTGCCAGATATTCCTGGAGCTCCTTTAATGTTGCGTTAGTTCTCTTGGCAACCTCCCTGATAAAATTTCTTCTTGTTCTTTCATCAGTTTTTGGAGGGATGTCCTGTTCTTGTTAATGTAACACCTTCCAAGTGTTCCATGTCCTGTCCTGTTCTTGTAACACCTTCCAGGTGTTCCATGCCACATCTAAAGTTTTGGAAGCTCTTTTGTACGCCTCTCTTGATCAATAACTTTCAACAATGAAATCCCATACACGCTTTGTAAATTCTTTGCAGACCATGGCTTTTAGCTGTCGGATGGAACCAAGATGATGTCAATAAAGTCTTACAGAAACTTGAATTTTATTGATTGCTACTGACATGATTTATCTTGGTTTTATTATTTTTTTTACATCACAAAAGCCTGCAATTTTTAAACTGGGGTTTATATACTTTTATATCCACTGTATTTTAAATTTAAATGCAGCTTAACATTTTAAATGAGCAACCAGCTTTCCACATTTCTGCACAACCATTTTTGATAGGAGTACCAGAATATTGCAGGCCGATTTACTCTTGTAAGAAAGTTTATACCAATCATATTTGTGAAATTTCAAAAATGTATTTCCATGAGTTGCTTAGATTATCAATAACCTAACCAAACTTTGTCTAATGTATAAAATGTAATATGTTTTTATGTTGCTTTCTAATATCAGACATATTATACAGTACTGTGCAAAAGTCTTGCACATGCAAAGAAATGCTGTAGAGCAAAGATGCCTTCAAAATAATGAAATTAAATGTTTCTGCATTAAAAAAAAAAAAAAAAATACCGTAAAGAGCAGTAAACATTAGTAAATGAAACAAAGTCAACATTTGGTGTGACAAAAAACTAAAACTAAAAATAGTAGTCTCCGGTATAGTTTGTGCAGTTTTATAAGGAAATGATCTGGTAAGTTTTATTGAGCATCTTGCAGAACCAGCCACAGTTCTTCTGGAAACTTTGACTTTCGCACTCGCTTCTTATTTTTGCAGCAAAACCCAGCAGCCTTCATTGTGTTTTTTTGTCTGAAAAGTGTCTCTTATGTAATATGCTGCTTTCTTTAATGACATACAAACATTTTTTCTGTAACTATATTTAATTTTGTGCTAGAAAACTAATGTTTGGGAATCTAAAATGTTTTTTGTACTGATTTGATAATGCAGAAGTCATAAAATAAAAAATCTATAACAAAGATTGTACTAAAAAAAATAGGGTGCCTAAAACTTTTGCACAGTACTGTATCTACAGATTTATGAGCACTGCATAAAGTATTTTATTAAATTGCATGTAATTCTTACATATGATCAGGTATATGTAGTGCTTACTAGTAATGCGCTAAAAAAAAAAAAAAAAAAAACATGTTGTATGCCATTTTGTGATACTGTCTCCTTTATTTTCTATTCAGAGATTCGGAAGATGAGGAAGTCACTAAGAAGAAAATTTGATTCCTTTTCCAAGGAAAAGAAAGAAAGAGGTAAAGAAGAACAGTATTTCATTTTTTTTCACTGAGATTGTTTATTTATTTTTTTGCAAGTGCATCTTTCTTGAGTGATTGAAGCATTTATTCTCTTATCTGACTTATCTGGCACCTACCAAAACACTTTTGACTATCAGTTTTTTTCACAGTTCACAATTTTTTACTTTTCATCTCGCATCAAACTGCATGGGAAGGAGAAATAATTGAAGTCAGTTGAATCAAACTTCTATCACACCACACATTCCATCCTAATCTCATCACTCCCATGCATTGTCTCTTCAAAATAAACTATCAAAAAATGCCTGTCTCAACAAAGACTGTAACATTTCATTAACCTTTCTGACCAAAAGCACTTTCTTCTCTTCTCTCTCTTCCTCTCTTGAACTCTAGAACGTCGTGATGATAAAGTTGTGAGATAAAGAGACATTCCTGCTATGACCATAATGTGCATTTGTACATGTGCATGTGCACAACCCCTGGGAAATCTCCTGTAGGCCTTTGAGACATGCTACTTATCCAGCTTTAGTGCCAGCAGAACATTGAGATTTGGCACGGTTTTCTATGCCACTGAGGGTTTATCTTCTACAATCTGTGCAGCCATGTGCTATGGACACGTTTATTTTGTGCAAACTATATTCTGTTCTTTTGTAATATATGAGTGGGTTACTGTAGCTAGTTTGAACATAAATTCATTAATGGATACAAATGAAATATCATGCACTCATTGTTTAGTCCTAACAGTCATGTTAGTGAAGATCAATCTAAGTCTAAAGATACCAACAACCTAAGATACTGCCAGAAACATAAGTAGAGAAGTCCAGAGGAAATTCTCAACGCATGTCTCCCTGCTGTCTTTAAGGGTGATGGGTCAAGTTGAATCAAACTTGTGAGCTACAAGGGAAAAGGGATTGGAGTACATTTTTGGATTTAACCGTTGCTATCCAGTAGTGTGTGGCTGCTCTGTTTTTAGTTTTGTAGTCAAGCATTTAAATCTAAAGGAGGCACAGCAGTGAAGTGACATGAGTGAATTTAGACAGAGATGTCAAACTGCTGTTTCAGGACCAGTTGAAAGAACCTAAAGTCATATGACAGAAGATTTTCCTGGAACAAGAGAAGATGAGGGAATAAACAAGGCATCCTTGGAAAGAAATTGTGGAATCTTCTTGCATGGCCAGGTATAACATTAAAGGCTTGTGAACTAAATGCCTTCTAAGTGTGTTTTTGTCCAAAGTTAGGACGAAAACACACTCCAAGGTTTGGATGGGAGTCATTTTTTTGCCGTCTTAATTTTCTTCTTGTCTACTTTAGTTATGCTGATCTAATAAAGATCACAGTGGTGAAGCAGGTGCCTCACAGCTCCACAGTTTGATCCTGAGCTTGGGTTCCTGTCTGTGTGGAGTTTTGCATGTTCTTCCTGTGTTTGCATGGGTTTCCTCTGGGTTTTCCAGTTTCCTCCAACCACTGAAACATGCCAGTGGTTGAACTGACAACTAGAGATGTATGTGTGTGTGCATGGTGCTCTGTGATGGACTGGCATACCATCCAGGGTGTATTCCTGCCTCGCGACCGTGAGTGTTTTCAGGATTGACTCCAGATCCACCAAGACCCTGACCAGGATGAAGCAGCTACTGATCTAGGATCTGAGATTCTAGTTGATCCTTAAAGCATGAGAGTCTCAAATATCCTTGAGTGTTAGATGTTAGATGCCTGAGTCAGTCAGCATCTGTCTGCTGATGTCTCAGGCAACCTGCCACTTCTTACTTGGCTACCATCCTCAGTTCCCCATGCTAGATGACAGCAAAATAAGGGAAGGCTGGATGGAGGGATAGGAGGAGTTGGATTGAGGAGGAGGGACAGAGTGTGTTTACAAGAAGACTTAATTCTTCTATCCTTACAGATTACTGGCAGGTCTCCAGAAGTGGGTCAGAGTAGGCTGACCTGACAAAGTGCCTTCACACCTCAGACCTGAGTTTAGATGGACAGAGAGCAAAAGAGATAGAGGTCAGAGAGTGTGAGAGAGAGAGAGAGAGAGAGAGAGAGAGAGAGAGAGAGAGAGAGAGAGAGAGAGAGAGAGAGAGAGAGAGAGAGAGAGAGCTCAGGCTGTGCTGCAGGCATGTGAGACAGGTGGCATGCCAACCACAACAGATGACTTAATCCTTTCAGAGGCTTAAATGTAAAAATAAAAAAATTAAAAAACAGAACCAGTACTTAACTAATTTAGGAGATGGCATTAGCATGCATCCAGACTAACTGCCCAACTTTCTGTTGTGAAAACCTTTGCCTAGAATGACAGCAAACTGAAATTATATTTAAGAGGCTTACCTGCAGATAGCTAGGAGAGAGACCCTGTTAAACACTGACATAGGATTGCATCAAAACTTGTTTCCATGACGTGTGCCTCGGGCTAAAAGTGCCTCATGCTGTCATTAGAGGATTGTCAGGTTTGGAACCTGGAGTTCTCAGTATCTGTGCTGGGTTTCTATTTGTAGCCAAGTAATACAATTAAGTTTCTTTCTTGTGTCAGTCAACTACAAGGTGTAATAATATTATAATATTACAGTTTCAAATAATAATATTATAATATTTGTTTTTGTGGTATTAAATTTACAAAAGGCCACATTTATTCAAATAAATCAGTTATCTGTAATGCAATCTTTAGTGTCTTTTCTTTGCTTCACATGAATTCAGTATATTTTTTGTGAATTCAACTCAATTCAGAGTTCAGTATGGAGTGCACTGTGGTGGATTAATAAGGAAGCAGAGAGTGTGGGCAGCATATCTGTTGTTGTGCTCAGTAAGGGCATTGTGGGTTGGATGGGATGGACTGAAGACTGGCAGAGCAGTATCTCTGAGCCCAGAGACTGATATAGTTGAACCACTTTCCTGTTTGGAAACAGTACAGAAGAGAGCCAGTATGATGTGCCAGTGAGTCAGCCAGCAGTTCTATGCTGTTGTCTCAGGCATCATTTTAACTTCCTGTGACCCTCCACCTCACTCTGTCAGTCCATCGAGCGTTTCAATATTGTGTCACTGTAACACATAGCCATTGCATTATTGTGTGTGATCAGCATTTTGAGATGAGCTCTTTATAAAACTGTGCAACGTTTCAAAGCCACATTCTGGCCTAAATTGCGCTTAATTAACATCTTTCACAAACTCCCTTCCTGTTGAAGGAGCTTGGACTATAAATACACTTTTCCTATCAGTCAGTTTGACCACAGAAACAGAAACTGCTCCATATAAATAAGAAAACATTTCAATTGAAGGACACCATGCCTTCATGAGTAATAGCTAGAGAAAAATTATTTATATATTTGCACGGTACTGTGCTGCCAGTAACTTTTTTTTTTCCCACATAAAAAATGTGTTTGTTCATGTTCTTGAATTTAGTAAGATGTTCTTATCTGGGATCCAGCTACAGCTTGAATTATTATAGTAGCATTTGTTCCATCTCAGATTAGATATATAAGACAATATTGAATCAAAGCATTGCTAGTGCCAAGAACAGAATGCAAATAAATGGTTTTATAATACTGAAATTCAAGGATCACTGAAATTTTGTGGATCATTCCAATTCTGTTTATTAGCCATAGATAGAATTTCTCCAACACAGTGATGTGAATATTAAAGTATAATAACTATGATAATATAGCATAATAAATCTAGGTGCTTGAAACCAAACCAGAGGATTGTATAACCTTACAACTTATTTAAAACTGAAATCTAAGAATTGTTTTGTCTCTTTTCTTTCCTTGACCTCAGAAACAGCCCCCAAGGCGTTTGGGATTCCTCTCTCACAGGTGATCGCTAACGATCGGGCCTATAAACAGCGACAGGACGCTCTGAAGGAGAGCCGCCGGGATTGCCTGGAGTTGGAGGCCAGCGTCATGCACTTCCGTGCTGAAAAACGGCAGCAGAATGGAAGCCGGCCCCTGGTCAGCACAGCCTCGACCTCAGGCGATGCATCCTCATCTCTTCTGGAGCTCCACAGCAAGCCACTTTCACCAACATTCCTGGACAACAGCTCTCGCAGCCACAGACGGGTAAGAGGATAGAACATTGCTCTGAAATGAATTGCTTCCTTTTGAATCTGAAGATTCTCAGAGACTCATTCATTTCAGTAAGCACTTCTTATGTGATTAATGTAGCCACGGTCCCTCACATTCAGTAATGGATGACAGTCACCATGTCTCGAGTTTATTCACATACTGTACTTACAGTGGGGGAAAAAAGTATTTGATCCCCTGCTGATTTTGTACATTTGCCCACTGACAAAGAAATGATCAGTCTATAATTTTAATGGTAGGTGTATTTTAACAGTGAGAGACAGAATAACAACAAAAAAATCCAGAAAAACGCATTTCAGAAAAGTTATAAATTGATTTGCATTTTAATGAGGGAAATAAGTATTTGATCCCCTATCAATCAGAAAGATTTCTGGCTCCCAGGTGTCTTTTACTCAGGTAATGAGCTGAGATTAGGAGCACTCTCTTAAAGGGAGTGCTGCTAATCTCAGTTTGTTACCTGTATAAAAGACACCTGTCCACAGAAGCAATCAACCAATCAGATTCCAAACTCTCCACCATGGCCAAGACCAAAGAACTGTCCAAGGATGTCAGGGACAAGATTGTAGACCTGCACAAGGCTGGAATGGGCTACAAGACCTTCGCCAAGCAGCTTGGTGAGAAGGTGACAACAGTTGGTGAGATTATTCGCAAATGGAAGAAACTGTCAGTCTCCCTCGGTCTGGGGCTCCATGCAAGATCTCACCTCGTGGAGTTTCAATGATCATGAGAACGGTGAGGAATCAGCCCAGAACTACACGGGAGGATCTTGTTAATGATCTCAAGGCAGCTGGGACCATAGTCACCAAGAAAACAATTGGTAACACACTACGCCGTGAAGGACTGAAATCCTGCAGCCCGCAAGGTCTCTGCTCAAGAAAGCACATGTACAGGCCCGTCTGAAGTTTGCCTGAATGATTCAGAGGAGAACTGGGTGAAAGTGTTGTGGTCAGGTGTGGTCAGATCTCTTTGGCATCAACTCAACTCGCCGTGTTTGGAGGAGGAGGAATGCTGCCTATGACCCCAAGTCATAGCGCCATCCCCACCGTCAAACATTTAGGTGGGAACATTATGCTTTGGGCGTGTTTTTCTGCTAAGGGGACAGGACAACTGCACCACATCAAAGGGACGATGGACGGGGCCATGTACCGTCAAATCTTGGGTGAGAACCTCCTTCCCTCAGCCAGGGCATTGAAAATGACCTTAATGACTTGGAGAGGATCTGCAAAGAGGAGTGGGACAAAATCCCTCCTGAGATGTGTGCAAACCTGGTGGCCAACTACAAGAAACGTCTGACCTCTGTGATTGCCAACAAGGGTTTTGCCACCAAGTACTAAGTCGAAGGGGTCAAATACTTATTTCCCCCATTAAAATGCAAATCAATTTATACCTTTTTTGAAATGCATTTTTCTGGATTTTTTTGTTGTTATTCTGTCTCTCACTGTTAAAATACACCTACCATTAAAATCATAGACTGATCATTTCTTTGTGAGTAGGCAAACGTACAAAATCAGCAGGGGATCAAATACTTTTTTCCCCCACTGTATGTACTTTTATATATGTTATTTGAGTATACAGAACTGTCTAGTGTGTTTGGACTGAGAAACATGAACACATTTATATGTCTATTGGGGTTGCATTCACCATGTAGATTCCATATGAATGGCCTTCTCTTGTGGTATTCAACTCATCAGTGGCCATTAAATATGAGCTTGCGGTCAATGGTAAATGTGAAAATAGATTCATTTTATTAGCACTGTATTTTTTCTTAGCAATTTACCAACACATCTGAGGGAAATGTTGGTGTTCTTGATGAGTTTGTCTCATTTCCACTGAGACAAATGTATATAAGTATTTCTTGTATAAAATATGTACCAACTAAAATGTTAGCTTAGGTATTAGCTGAGTGTCCATATTTCTTATGCAGCATTCAACTAGAAGTGGGAAGATAGAACTTGAAACTATGTCATTTTCAACCTGGGTGTTTTTGAGTTACAAAGTGGAGAAAAAAGCTAGCCAGCTAAAAAGTTCATTTTTAAGGTTCATGATATAATTACAGTGGTATAAACTTTACAGATTAATGTTATTAATTGCTAAACACCTGTTTATCAATAGTAAATATTAATTAATAGTTTTATAATTATAAATAAATGTAAATATTATATTAATAATTAATAGTAAACACCTGCTCCACATTCACACCTGAGAACTTGTAACACTAACGAGTCATATGACACCGGGGAGGGAAAATGGCTAATTGGGCCCAATTTGGACATTTTCACTTAGGGGTGTACTTACTTTTGTTGCCAGCGGTTTAGACATTAATGGCTGTGTGTTGCGTTATTTTGAGGGGACAGCAAATTTACACTGTTATACAAGCTGTACACTCACTACTTTACATTGTAGCAAAGTGTCATTTCTTCAGTGTTGTCCCATGAAAAGATATAATAAAATATTTACAAAAATGTGAGGGGTGTACTCACTTTTGTGAGATACTATATATATATATATATATATATATATATATATATATATATATATATATATATATATATATATATATATATATTTATTTATTTATTTATTTATTTATTTATTTAAGCGCATGCCTGTGTGTAAGCATGTTTGTTTTCTGGGGGGTTGGGGTAAACTGCTAAAGCTGTTTAAGTTTTCTCTTATCAGTGTTTGCTTTGTTAAGTCTTAGACTTGATTATTTGAAGTGGTCTTCTTCTTGTCAGATGAAGAAGAATGTTGATCCAAAATATAATCTCTTGTGTAGATACAGATGGGAACTGCAGAAATGCTTTCAGTGCCGATGTATATTTATGTATAACACACAGGGGAGCAGTTGAATTACAGCCAAATAATGTGATAGATGAACAAAGGAAGATAAAGTGCATAAAGATAATCTAATTACTAATCACTATTTCATTTGTATTACTTACAAAACACATACCATAACTAAAGATATTGTTATCCTGACCAACTGCAGTTTTGATTAACTTATTGAGGAAGTATGCAAGGCTGGTCGTGGCAATGGTACCTGAAAATTGATGTCCTTTAATACCTTAGCAATTTTCCTAATCAATTTTTTATTTACTAAAGAATGACATCATACTTTTTTCCAGTTAAAGTTATGCTTAATGTTGTGGAAAATGATGTCTATGAAATAAGACACGTCCATTAAAACAGTTATAAGCAGTCGTTCCCTCACCAGTTAAAAAGACAAGAAATTGTAGCTTGTCATGTTACAGACAAACTGCAGAGTCCTAACTCATAAAGACTTCGCCGTGTCAAAAAACTTAAAGTTAGCAGCCTTTCCTTCTGACTGTTACACAATACTGACACTGGAGACTCCTTCCAAAATGCTGAATAAATCTCTCCTCACAGAAAAGACTGAAAAAAAAAATGTTCATGTGGAATGTCTGCCATAAAAGTTCCCTGTGAATGAGCTGTCCCTATAAAAACAATAACCTATTAGAACAAGTATAAACTTGTGACTTGCCTTACAGCCATAACTACTGTCAGAGCTGATGTTATAGAAAATGAATTAAAGCCTTTTGGCCAATCAGATTCAAAACAGCGCTGCAGCATAAAACATAAAATAAAATTCAGTCTATTAATTCCATTATATATCACTGCAAATCAGTGTTGCTATAGAGTGAGAAAAGCAGGCAGTGGATAGTCGGTAGGTATTACGTGGTTAAAATAGCTCCTGTTCCTGTGTGGTGCCCCCAGCTCAGTGGGAACGGAGACTGCCCCTATCTGGGTGGCTGCTACACAGCGTGAGCGTCCAAGATCCGTATCTGTCTTTCCACTGACCTGAATTACACGAGCCCAGTCCTGTAAACTAGAAATGGGAAAGAGAAAATGCTGCACTAGTGATGAGTTAGAAGGGCCCTTCTGAAAATGTGTTTACATTCCATCATATGAACTTTTTGTGACTAAAAAAGGATTTGCACTAATTGCATGCTGATGTATTTTCCATTGCCTTTTCACTCAGACAGCCACTTATGGAGTGATAGCTTTGTTATGTACTGCAAAAACAGAGTGAAAATCTTTTGGCCATGAAGCTGCTGCAAGAATTTACAGTACAAAACACTTTAACACAAACTCACAAATATGATGAATGTGTCACTTCATCACAAATGCACAAAAAAACCCAAAAACATTTCAGCTCTCCCCCTTGTGCAATATTCTTGTTTATATTACTTTCAGCGTGATAGATTAAATGTGTGTTATCTGTGTTAGGAAATATGTGTTTTCTATTTTAACAAATTCAGCTGAGCCAAATTCAACCAAGTCAAATTTTCATTATATACTAGTGCACTTGACCAGTAACGCACAATTCTGAGTCTGACTCGGATTCTGACTCGGATTCTGAAAAGATAATCTGAGGAGAAAAGAAACAGTATTTGCTCTGTAGACATATTAAACTGAGAATGGGAATGATCTGAATAAATGACTCACTAATAAATTGCTGAATAAATCTTCTTGGATTAATGTGCACTATTAAACAGTAGAGAGAATTTCACTCTGTTTACGTTAACTCTGTATATAATTTCTCATTCTCACCATACAAATGAGAAACAGTTGGATGAAATCAGTTGAAATTTCCAGTCTCTCTCTCTCTCTCTCTCTCTCTCTCTCTCTCTCTCTCTCTCTCTCTCTCTCTCTTTCATGCCATGTTTTTTTTCTCTGCATGACTTTAACATTTTTGGGTGAAAAGTCAAAAAACTCTTCTCAGTTTCATCTCATGTCTCTCTTGCTGTCAATCTCCAGGGAGGATTGTCAGTGGACTCCATCTCAGACTTGGTGGAAAGTCAGTCCAGGTTGCTGGAGGCACTGCAGCTCTCTCATCCTAATGAATTGGACATCAAGAAGACGCCAGCGGGCCGCACACAGACCAAGCTGAGCCTGAACCCCATTTACAGACAGGTACCACGTGTCATGGAGCGCTGCTGCCAGCACATACACACATACGGTGAGTACCGCAGGATATGGACAGGCTCTCAGTCATCAGGACTGAACCCACACACCCACTACATGCTGAAATCAATGTTCTACAGTGTATATTGAGCATCAGGCCCCTTTTTCCCCTGGTGCAAAAGGGAACACTTTCATGAGACTTCCCTCGCAGCTAGCACCAGACTGTACAATTCTGTCCGTAGCGCATCTGTTAAGTCCACTTGGTAGTTCGTCTCTGCACAGTTTACTGCACTTTATTCAGTTCCATGCTGCACAATGACATTTTCTGCACACTGCCAGAACTTTGGTTTGAAATTCTAGGCTATTTTGCACATTTATAGCCCTATACATACTCATGTACTGTACATATACAATTTTTTCCCCCTAAAGTTTATACACTTTTATACATCTGAAAGTTTTTTTAAAATCATTTTAACTTATGTGGTAATACCTTTTTACTGCTATAGTGTCTTTCTTATATTAGACAATAATGTCTCTTGCCTGCCGCTGGAACTCTGGAATTTCCCACCTGGGATTAATAAAGTGTTATGCTATTTTATCTTATATAAACAGACTTCAGAGATTGTTTAAAGGTGTGGTCAGTGATCTTTAAAGTCAGAGCACTTTTTGCATGTTCTCCTCATATTCTGACACTGTTATAAGATAGCTACTTAAACATAAAACTCAGGTCTCTGTGGTGATCCAGTCTTGGAAAATAAGAGCAGAAACAAAAGCTGTGGTTCAACAAAACTTTGCCTTTTAATCATGTTGCCTGTCAATTCATAAAGGTCCTCTTCCTGTGCAAGCATTCAGGCTTTCTATAAGAGCTGGATGATATCTAAAAATAATTATCACAGTATTTCCTTATTAAAATATTGTGATAATCTATCATATCATAGCTTCCCAGATGTAAACTGTCACTAATACAGTATCTCTATTGAATCTTTCCCCCCATGCTTCATAGGCGATTACCTCCTGTCAGTCATCATCAATATTTGATTATATCACCCCATTGCCCATGTCTACTTTCTACCCCAAGCAGTGCATGCGCACGCATTTTGGGGATGTGGCTTTGGAGGGAACAGTAAAGGGAGAAGCTGTATTTGTCTGAATTATGAGTTCAGGAGGGCTTCAGCAAACGTCCACCAATATCAGGCTGTGGTGGTTCAGTGGTTAAGGCTTTGGACTACACATTTCTGCACCACCTGGTCTGCCACCGAAGGTCCTTGAGTGAGGCCCTTACCCCATAACTTCTCAGTTATCCTGACTCATTTGTCACTTTGGATAATGAAATCAATAAATCGATCAAATAAAATAGCTGTAAAATAGCTGACTGCACCTTTAATTTATTCAACAGGATTTTTAATGATCTTACCTGTGTATTTTTACAACTTTGAACTTCACAAATTGAATTTTTATCTTTAGATGTAATTAACTAGTGATATATTGCTAAGCTCTTCATTTGGCTTTCTTCTTTGCTCTCCAGGGTTGCAGACGGTGGGGATTTTCCGAGTAGGAAGCTCCAAAAAGAGAGTCCGCCAAGTGAGTCTCAACACACACTACCCCCTAGTGTCAGTCTAGGCTAAAGCCTGCAGCCTCCTTTTCAACCATGACACTCAAGCCATCAAATACGTTTGCTATAAATGTTATATATTTACTTGGAGTTTATCTATATTTACATTGTATTTTATATATTCAGTGTGTGTAGTTTCTTCCTTGGTGCATTTCCTCAGAGGCTGTCCATAGTAAATGTGTGTGTATATAAAGCATTTACAGCATTTAACGATGCACTTCTCTTACTAACTTTGTAGTCTCCATTAAAAACTTATGCTCATTCTAATATAAAAAAGGTCAGGGTCTTAGAATGGTATAGAATAATAATTATATATATATATATATATATATATATATATATATATATATATATATATATATATATATATATATATATATATATATATAGTCCCTGAGTGTCATCATGCCAAGATCTAAAGAGTTCTGTAAGGCCTTCAGAAAGAGGTTTTGGATGCCTGTGAGTCTGGCAAGCAATTTAAAAAGATCTCCAAATTATTTGAAGTACATAATTCCACCGTAAGGAAAATCATTTGCCAATTTGTCCAGGACTGGCCATCCCAGCAAATTCAGCCAATCGTCTGATGCAAAAAGAAGTCTTCAAGAACCCCAACATTTCATCACAGGATCTGCTAGTAAGTCTTGCAACTGTTGGTGGCAAAGTGCATGCTTCTACAATCAGAAAGAGATTGCAAAATTTGGCCTGCATGGGAGGCGTGCCAGAAAAAAGCCTTTGCAAGACTACAGTTTGCCAATGAGCATATAGGCAAAGACCAGGCCTTTTGGAATAATGTGCTCTGGACAGATGAATCAAAGATAGAGTTGTTTGGCCACAGTAACAGCAGACATGTTTGGCGCAGACCAAAGGCAGCTTTTCAGGAGAAGCACCTGATACCAACTGTGAAGCACAGCGGTGGAAATGTTATGGTTTGGGGTTACTTCGCTGCCTCAGGGAATTCTGCTATGAATTCAACTATGAATTCTGCATCATATCAAAGAGTGCTTGAAGATAATGTGAGGCCATGAAGTTGAAGTTGAACTGAAAGTTGACCTTTCAACAGGATAATGATCCTAAGCACACTAGCAAATCCACCAAGGAATGGCTCAAAAAGAAGAAATGGAGGGTTATGGAATGGCCTAGTCAAAGCCCGGACTAGAATCCCATTGAAATGTTGTGGGGGGATTTGAACTGGGCAGTACATGCAAGAAAACCCTCAAACATCTTGCAACTGAAAGAATATTACATGGAAGAGTGGTCAAAAATTCCAGCAAGCCTGGTGGACAATTATGCAAAATGCCTACAAGAAGTTATTTCTGCTAAAGGGGGCAATACTAGCTTCTGAGGCCAAGGGTGTACTTACTTTTTCCACAGAAGAATATCACATCTATTCATACTTCTGTTGAATAAATGATTGAAAAAGCTAATTTTCCTTGTTCAAGTATATGAACTTCATTAACAGGCACTCTTTCAAAGATGATCAAATGTTTGCTTGTCCAAAATATGTCAAAAAAGCGAACAATTTCCATGGAGTGTACTTATTTTTCCACATGACTGTATATGGTGGTCTATATGGTTTATTGTTCATTTGCATCTTTGTTCATCCATTAAAATATGTGGTCCGTATGTGTTTGTTCTCAGCTGCGTGAGGACTTTGACAGTGGAACAGATGTTGTATTGGATGATGAACACGGTGTTCATGATGTGGCAGCACTATTAAAGGAGTTCCTGAGGGACATGCCTGACCCTCTGCTGCCCAGAGAGCTGTACTGCGCCTTTCTGCATGCTAACAGTATGAACACACACACACACACGCAAACGCATGGATCTGCACTCAGTTATGTGTGCTTATATATAAACTTGCCATACACATGCACGTTACAGATTTGTTGGGTGCTGATCAGTTGACGTACCTGCAGCAGCTCTTGTACCTGCTGCCTCCGTGTAACTGTGACACTCTGCTGAGGCTGCTGAGTTTATTACACACAGTTCAGGAGCACGCTCATGACTCCGTCGGCCCTGACCAGCAAGAGGTAGCACACTTCTCTCTTTATCTCTTTCTCTCTCTGCCTGCTCTTCAACACCTTGATCTCTGTAGTCCTGCAACCATCATTACAATAGCTTTTAGGCAATTCCAGCATTATGGATATGGCATTTGAACAGTGCCTCACTGCCTGCACAACTTCACATTAAAGGTCGTGTGAACTTTCAGTAAGATGCTCATGTACATATTGTACATATGATATGTAGCAGTATCAGTGTTATGAATGTGACATCACATTAACAGAATGTTTTAGGAGACCATAATTTCGACAAACTGAGAACTTTAAAGACTTTTTTGGCCGTTTTGTTTCCATTATTTTCTTATGAAGGCTTAAGAATCACACTCCTCATTGTTTCCATGTCTATAAAACCCAGAGAGTGGAAAGTAATAATTAATCAATGCAGTTTTACATTTCCTTGCTATGCTTTCCTCTCTTCATACTTGCGTCCTATTCAGATCCCAGGTAATAAGATGACAGCAGGTAACTTGGCCGTGATTTTTGGGCCCAACCTCCTGCAGAAGGAGAAAGGATCAGATAAAGACCTGAAACCTGAGGCAATGGGCATCGAGGACAGTGCTGCCATCATCTCAGTCACCCTGCTCTTTATACAGCACTACAAATATCTCTTCACGGTGAGCGTCAGAGACTCATAAAAAGAGATGAGTGTTGTAGCAGCCTGCTCCTGTCTCAGTAATATACATAATAATCATATAAAGTTAGAAACTGATTCTGAGTCAGTATTCTCACGTGTTGGCTGGCTGTAGGTTTCAGCAGAGCTCCAGCAGGAGGTGCTTATGAGTCTCATTCAGACTGATCCCGACATCATTGACTACCTGCTACGTAGGAAACTCAGGTGAAGGAATAGGATGGATGAAGCTCTTTATTGATCCTCTGAAATTCATATTTTTACCTTAGAAAGATTTTTTTTCCTGACAGTTTCATTAAAGGCATAGCTGAATTTCTTATGACAAAATTAAACAGTTCAGTTAATGTATTGAAGCTTGTAAATTAATGATGTTTTGGTAATATTTTGTGTTTATAATCTGAATACACCTGTTTTACAGTGGCAGCAGTGTGGAGCCAGATCTGGGACTACGCAGGGACACTCAGACGTCTCTGGACTCAGTGGGTCAGTCCAGTGATGACATGTCACCTATTGAGCCTGTGTCCCCTTTGTTCAGAGACTCAGCTGGAGGAAGCAGTCTGAGCAGCGAGGTTTTTTTCAACGCATTACGTCTCAGCACCAACAGCAAATGTGAGTCTCACTGCTGGTTCCCAGATCAAATTGGATTGTTTGTAAAGGATTTTGCATTTTTTTTGTTTGTTTGTTTGTTTTTTTGTGATTGGTGTGACCAAAAATGCTTGATTTTGCTGCAGTTTTTTCAAAATTTAAGATGCAACTTGCAGAGTTTTTTGTGCTTTTTTGTGGAAAACTACAGTGCCCTCCACAAAAATACTCTGCTCTCATGGATATCAAACAATTGCAAACAAAACATAGGTTTATCAAAAATATATCTTTGTTAAATATAGGTGTGCAACAGTTATTGGCACCCTTTTAGTCAATACTTCTACCTCCCTTTGCCAAGATAACAGCTCTGAGTCTTCTCCTATAATGCCTGATGAGGTTGGAGAATACATGGCAAGGGATCTGAGACCATTCCTCCATACAGAATCTCTCCAGATCCTTCAAATTTCGAGGTACACGCTGGTGGACTCTCCTCTTCAGTTCACCCTACAGGTTTTCTATGGGTTTCAAGTCAGGGGCCTGGGATGGCCATGGCAGGACCTTGATTTTGTGGTCAGTAAACCATTTTTGTGTTGACTTTGATGTATGTTTTGGATCATTGTCCTGCTGGAAACTGAAGATGCTTGAGTATTTGGATGAGAGTAGAGGCTTTTTTCTTGAAACCCTTCCAAACAATTTGTGGTGATGTAGGTGATTTTGAATTGTAGTTTTGGAGGCTTTCTGACCCCAAGACACAACTAACGTCTGCAATTCTCCAGCTGTGATCCTTGGAGATTTGTTGGCTACTCGAACCATCCTCTTCACAGTGCGTTGAGACAATATAGACACACGTCCAATTCCAGGTTGATTCATAACATTTCCATGTTGACTGGAACTTCTTAATTATTGCCCTGATGGTGGAAATGGGACTTTTCAATGCTTGTGCTATTTTCTTATAGCCACTTCCCATTTTGTGAACAACCTTTTGCCATACATCACAGCTACATTCCTTGGTCTTACCCATTGTTATGAATGACTAAGGGAATGTGGCTATAAGAAAATATGTTACCTCATATTTATACCCCTGAAGTCATGGTTGAACAATTTCCTGTTCCTAGTCACCCACAATATATATATATATATATATATATATATATATATATATATATATATATATATATATATATATATATATATATATATAATTTTTTTTTATAAACCTGTGTTTTGTTTGCAATTATTTGATATCTATGAGAGCAGAGTATTTTGGTGAATTTTTTTAACAAAAGATCAAAAGGTTAAACAATAGAGACAATTTTTCACAGCCTTCTTTGCTCATATTTACCAAGGGTGCCAATATTAGTGGAGGGCATTGTACATGAATTGACAAAATCGCAAGTGCATGAAATTGTTTTGCACAGACTTTTGCAGTGATGTTTGTGGGTAAATGAGACCTTTTAGTTGTACTCATGTTTGACGCACATCATTCGAAGAGGGCTTTGGCTGAATGCATGTTGTGATGATGTCACATTACACATCTTGCCCAAATCTGTCATTTTGAAAAATTGCAAGCTCCTCTGAATATTGCAGAGTTTGCATTAATTTCTGCGATCGAAAAATCCTGGAGGGACTGATTGGAGTCCCATTTCTACTGGCTGCTAATGGGAAATGCTCGATTTTCAGCCTTTTAGTGCTGTCATTTGTTTGGCTATCTTGAGTTGTCATTCATTCATTTATCTTCAGTAACCACTGTGTCCTGATCAGAGTTGTGGTGGATCTGGAGCCAATCCCATTAAACATTTTATTAGTTTTATTATTGTAACTAGAGTGAGTCAAGCACATATATTATGTTATATTATGTTAGAAAGGTTGTTTTTAGTTTTGTTAAAACAAAAAAATGTTTAATGCTAATTTTGACCCAAAATGAACAAAGGTTAAGTGCTTGTGTTTTGTGTGTATGTGTGTCTGTGTGTATTGGTTTAGGCTCTTCAGACACCCCACCCAAGTCCATAGCAAAGATGCGACAGTTCCATTCCCATCACAACCTGTTGAGTCTTGTCCAGCCCTCGACCCAGCTCCAACCTGATGAGCGAGAGCTGCAGGGGGGCACGGGGCTGCCCAATCCAGTCGAGGGTCTACAGTACAGTCTCCAGCCTCAAGAAGACACCTCCCAGCCCCAGAGTTTGAAAGAAAGGAGTGTGTGGGTGCGACAAGGTTCCAACGCCTCCTCCACCT
Source organism: Cranoglanis bouderius (assembly GCA_023630585.1). NCBI lineage: Eukaryota > Metazoa > Chordata > Actinopteri > Siluriformes > Cranoglanididae > Cranoglanis > Cranoglanis bouderius. Next base: position 11,579,430 of record CM042568.1, read on the forward strand.
CAGAAGACAGCAAGCAGCCAAGCAACTTCTGGGACTTTTTCACTGGCAAGGTGTCGGGCTCAGAGACTGTAGTATGACCTCTATATGGGTTAATGTAGTGTGCATAGTGTATGTGGACTCCTTCACCTGCTTCCTAGAGACTGAAATACTCCCATAACACAGAAACACACCTTATAATAGAATACCTTGTAGATATTATATATATTTTTGTAATCCTCACTAATCCTCCTGCTCCCTTTGTTTTGAAGTTTCCATGCAGTGCATGTGCAAATATGGCTATGTTACAAACTCCAGGAGAGAAACGAAAGCACTGTTTACCAGAAATATATAAACCTAAAGAAACGATTACGCGTAAAAAAAAAAAAAAAGAAAGAAAAGAAAGAAAAGTGTAAAATGTGTAAAAATGAATGTGACCACAGAGCTCTAAAAAGAGGAATTTCACTGCAATGAAAGTAAGGCCACATAAGGCCCGTTACCGCAGAGATTCTCATTAGAGTATATAGTACATATATCAGGCTGTTCATTATTCACATACGAGGAGTATATTTTACATACAAGAATTCAAGCATTCATTCTATGAAGATTTTTTTCTAAATGTCCATAATGAAATAATTCCCACAGAGCTGGTTTCTCAAAGGAACCTCAAGTGCCCAGACCATTTCACATCACACAACCTTCTAATACCTACTCCAAGCTTTCACACTACATGAGCTGTGATGTTTTATAAGTGCAATTCCCAAAACCGGCGTCTCAGACTCTTTTGGACTAAGAAGTCTGACCGAGTTTATTTATAGCTTGAGATTTAGCTAATGAGTTGACTAAGGTGTTATAGCTTAGGAGAAACATTTGAATTTTTGGCAAAAAAAACCAAAAAACATTAATTACACAAGTTAGAAAAGCCTCAGAGAAATAAATATATGTAACAAAGCGGTAACACTTTACATTAAGGTTCCATTATTTACAACAAGAGTTAACGTGTTAACAAAGACTGTAACACCTGTGTTAATTTATCCGAATGCTAAGTAAATTGTTACATCTGCATTAACCAGGGTTTGTTGCAGCTATGAGTTTAAATTAAATCCTCAATGCCCAGAACTAATGACTTAATACCTAACGAGTATTTGCTTTTTTAATGTAAACCTATTGTTACTCATGGATGGAATACATTTGCAAAAGTATTGGAACAGCAAGGCCAATTTTTTTTTGTTTTTGCTATACACCGAAGACATTTGGGTTTGTGATCAAAAGATGATTATGAGGTGATAGGTCACAATTTCAGCTTTCATTTCCTCATATTTATCTAGATGTGATAACCAAACTTAGAACATGGCACCTTTGGAGGCACCCCATTTTTAGGTGAGCAAAAGTATACGAACAGATAGTCTGAAAGTAAATTAAATAACACTTAATATTTAGATGCATATACCTTGCTTGCAATAACTCCATCAAGCCTGCAACCCACTGACATCACCAAACTGTTGCAGTCTTCTTTTGTGATGCTTTTCCAGGCCAGACTTTTACCACAGCGTCTTACAGTTGTTGTTTATTTCGGGGGGTTTCTCCCTTCAGTTTCCTCGTCAGGAGGTGAAATGCATGCTCAACAATTGAACTTTTTTCTCTTGATGAAGTCGTTTGTTGTGTTGGCAGTGTGTTTTGGGTCAGTGTCTTGCTTCATGGCAAAGTTCCACCCAATTAAATTGGATGCATTTCTCTGTAAATTAGCAGACAGAATGTTTCTGCAGACTTCTGAATTCATTCTGTTGCTACCATCATGAAGGATTAGTGAGCCCAGTCTAGAAGCAGCCATGCAAACCCAAGCCATGACACTACCTCCACTGTGCTTGACTGATGAGCTTCTGTGTTTTGGATCATTTAGATCCTTTCTTTCTCCACACTTTGGCCTTTCCATTACTTTGGTGGTTAATCTTGGTGCCAGAACTGTTGTGGCTCATTTCTGTATCTCTGTAATTCTTACTGCTGATGAGTGGTTTGCATCTTGTGGTATGGCCTCTATATTTCTGCACTTGAAGTCTTCTTCAAATGGTGGATTGTGATACCTTCACTCCTGCCCTGTGGAAGTTGATTGGTGGTCACTGACTATTGTTTTTGGGTTCTTCTTTACAGCTCTCACAATGTTTCTGTCATCAACTGCTGTTGTGTTCTGTCATCAACTGCTGACCTGTTCCATGTCTGATGTTCAGTACACAAGTGATTTGTTTTCTTCTGAAGATTACAAATGTTGTATTGACTATGCCCAATGCTTGTGGAATGGCTCTGATTTTCCTTCTTTTCACAGCTTCAAAATAGCTTGATTTGATCCCATAGACAGCTCTCTGGTCTTCATGTTGGTTTATCCTTTTTAACAAAAAAAAATGCAGTCTTCACACGCAAAACCCAGGGCTCAAACCAAGAGTACACATTCAGAGCTATTAACTGTTTAAACAATCAATCTAGCAATCAATCTAAAATATCTAACAATATTTTTAGTCACTTGAAAATGGGTGGGTTCAAATGAAAGGTGTCATGATCTAAGTTGTTTAAGACATCTAGATGTAAATATCAGGAAATGAAAGCTGAAATTCTGATCTATCGTTTTATATTCATCTTTTGATCTCAAACCCAGATGCCTTCAGTGTATAGCAAAAACAAAAAGAATTGACCTTGTTGCTCCAATACTTTCAGAGGAGACTGTAATTCTGAAAACTACAGACTTTCCTGAACTGAGATATGTTTCTCTCTGCTCACAACCACAAGTAAAGTTTCACTTTAACTTTTAGCACTCTGTTTCTGCCAGAATTCAGACACAAACATCTGACAGGTTTATCCAGACAGCCACAAATATTATGTAACGCATGTCTTCAATTCAAAGGGTTGTGGGGGGGGGGTATTGTGGCAGCTGTAGCCCAGGTGGTAGAGCAGGTTGTCCACTAATTGCAGGGTTGGTGATTCGATCCCTGGCCTCTTCTCATGCCGAAGTGTCGTTGGACAAGACATTGAATGAGAAACCGTCTAAAATGCTTTGTAGAACCGGTTAAAAGGTGCTATATAAGTGTAGACCATTCAAATCAAATTTTTTACATCAATGAATTGCAATGAAGTGTTAATTGCTTTGATAACACTACCTAGATTATAATAATGCCGAAATAATACTATAAATGAACTCAGTTAATGGAACCTGCATGTAAATCCACCAAAGCTGTGAAGAAATTCCATTTCTTCGTAAGAAATATTATAAAGCTGACTCTACATCAGTGCACATATTTATATATAGAATACTCACAGGTTTAATGGAAGAGTGCATTTGGACTCTAAACCGGATAACCATAATTTGCAGAGTTTAAATGAAATTAATGCCAGTACGCCTTTGCAGTTTACTTTTTCCTGCACTACTTTGAAAGTTTTTATTATCCCATGGCTGTATTTCAGTGCATTTCTGGTTTCCTCCTCATTTCAGAAACTCTGTGGTCTTCTGGCCAAGGCAGCTGCTTTTATCTCCTTCAGAGATTGAGATTTGTGTACCGATATGCACAATGCTTTCAAATAAAAGTATAATCGTAATGTTTGTCCAGTGATTGTTTTTTGTTTGTTTTTTTAATATGAACCAGATGACCAAAAAGATGCTGTTGCACTTTCCTTACAGATGATCCAGAAGGCCTTCTCTCCTAAACTTCTTCAGCGACCAGACTCAATGTGCAAAAAGTTGAGCGGGAAACAATGGCAAGGTGAACTTTTTTTAGAGATCATATAAGCATTTTTCTAACATTCACAGGTTTTTTTTCTTTGGGAGAATTATTTTTTTGTGCAAGTGGAGTGGCACAGTCAGCAAAGATGAACACAGATGGCGTAGTAGCACACTGAACCACAAGGAGGCAACAGTTACCTAAAAACCTCTCTGTTGATGGGTGAAAAGAGAATGTATGGACACTGTGCATAATCCTATAAAAACTGTCTTTACCTATACATAAAATAAAAGTATCATGCTGTTAAAAACTCTGATGGTACAACATACTGTACTGACACTATATCAATAAATATAATCCTTTATCAGCAATGCAAACATGGCCAATGAACTTTTTTTTTCCTGAAAACTCAAACTGTTGCTTATTCACCAATACAATACTCACACCTAAAAGTAGTTGATGTCTTTTTTTTATTTATTGGGAACCAACAACATAATTCATTTAGTCCATACACTTCATATTTCAGTCTATAACCTTTTTTTCTTACAATCTGTACATTGTCAAAAGTGCAACATTGACGGGCAGTGGTTTGGAGGGGGTGGGCGGTCACATGACTCACAGAGCTCCGGTGTTGCATTACACACGCTTGCACGTAACATTAACAAACTGGCGTTTAACGCAAAATCTAATCAACATTCAATTACTATGATCAGTGCTTAGAGGTGTCATTAAACAAAACAATCATTGGGATGCAGCATACAGCATTTTGGAAAAGAATCATACATTTCTGATCATACATTTCTGTAGCAACAATGTGGGTTCAAGTCCACGGCACCAGTGGCATTCCATATGAAAGAATAATTAGCAAAACATACATATGAAAATATAAACCTAGATTTTATATAAATTATTAAGTAGACAAAAAAAAAAAAAAAAAAAAGACTTTCAGCTTCACCCTCGTTCCATTCCTCTGTTTACTTAAATTGGAGATATAAAATATCCCGTTACTGCACTAGCAGTTTTAACATTAATAGTTCAATTAAGGCTGCTATAAAAGTAGTATAAAATGTTATAAATACAACATTTCACATTACGTCAGTGTACATAATTGTACATGCCTTAAAGGCATTTCACAGTGTTTTCCCCAATCTCCCTACGTATGCAGTGCATGTGCATTTACTACAGACAAGAAGTGAGAAATTAACAAAAAAAATTTCTGGAATAATTGCCCTTAGACTCCCAATAGAAATTAGTTTCATTAAACATGTTTGACTTTTATTTCTCAGTACAGAGAAACATGTCGGAGTTCTTGTCCATGGCAATCGCACTGGGTTTGAAAAACACTGGAATATTCCTTTAAAGTGTGGCATCATCATTTGCAAAAATTCCTGTTCTTACTACCCATTTATAACATTTATACAAGCTTTATAACAGCTGTAATACATATTTCTATATGATTTGTGGAATTCAGTCAGCAGCACAGTCAGTTTAAAACTCTTACAGATAAGTAGTCCAAAAGGAAAAAGTGAAATGAGAAGCAACGAGAAACAAGTGTATTCATTGAAATTCTCCTGGAGCCCATATCTCAGTGAAAGCACACACTGAGTTAATATTAATGTGCAGGGAAGAGGTCTAGATGAACAAAAAGGACTGGGGAAGTAAATTAAGCTGCAAGGTAATGAGGGCATTTGTGCCTTTCTCTGTCAGTGGAAGATTAACAACTCTAAAAAGTCTGGTATGTGCATGTTCCTGTAGATGCGTTTATAAGCCACAGGTCGGCTCATGGAGCCTATTAAATCAGCTGGGAATCAGCAGAGTGGGACAGGACTCACCTCCGACACCCCCTTAATGTCAGCGACTGGAAATGTTTACTAGCAAAGCTGCAAAAAAACAGTCCACAACAACCAGGGGTTATATTTACCAAATGTTATCTATGCTACAATGATCTCAGACTGGGATTACTGCAAATGCACATCAGCATTAAAAACAGCTCATATTGTCACATGACTATGCTGTTCTTTGTACTTCAATGCTTTTTTGAAATCCAGACATGGCTGGTTGTGGGAAATTTTAGCTGTTCTGGTGACTCATAACTCTTCTCTTTTGCATTTTCAGAGCAACATTTGATTTGATTGCTCTGGGAACATGTTTCTGGCCACACCATATCAAATGACCTGCAATGCTTTGCTTCACTTCCTTTCTCCACAGACATCCAGTTAAATATTTACTGAGTACAAAGAGAAGGAGAAAACAGTGGCTTGGAGATAATGAGTACAAGATTCTAGCTACTCATTTAAAGCCATGAAATGCCCAGGTCTTTGAAATCGAAGTCTGGATCCCTTGTGAAACACTCTCACTGAAATGAATCGTCAAACACAGGACTATTCAGCAACAGCAATAAATAATCAAGTGATGCCTTTGTATCCAATTGTGCCGTTACCAAATCCAAGTTTCATATTACAATCTACAAAGTGCACACTGTCGTAGTGTGTGTTCCATCAAGTGTGCACTCCATGACAATCAAAGCACTGCATTCGCTTGTCTGAATGTAAATGGCTCAATCCCAAAAGCTAAACTCAAACCAATCTTATTACTAAGTATAGGCAGTATAGGCACTGGGCCCGTACCCACAATCCACTCTGTTCCACAATGCTGGCAACCCACAGGCTTCTTTCCCAAAGAACATCCTGTGAATGATTGCTTACGTCTTTCCAAAGAAAAACACAGTAAAATAATATGACTCTAAACCAGCCAAGCCATGTCACTGAGAGGTGCATCATATTATTGCCACATAATGATAAAACATAATATTGTGAAACCTACTCTAGTTATAAGAGATGATCATAAATAGCCGGACACCTAGTGGGCAAACAGCGTGCCGTGTTTTCACAGCGGATGAAGGTCTAATGAAAGAGAGTGTCTTCAACCTTTTCAAGATGTTTACAGGTGATTACATTTATCATAATCTGCTCTGCATCAAAATAACATCAGCTTTTACTTTACACACCTGCATGACAAAGCATAAAGCAAAGTGTCTTGCAGAAAATGAATTCCAAAACATCAGACCTCCTCATATCACTGGTTTCACTTAAACCATAACCTTAGTGCCCATTGGTATGCCATCAGAGTTTTTGTTTTTCCTTTGTGACTGATGGAGAGTGTGTGTGTCTGTGGGATGACTGATGATTGAAAACCTCCAAACTTCCATTACACCTGTATGGAGATGAATGTGCCACTCACATCACTCTGGAATCAACTGCTCCTGCCTTCTGTTTGCTGGCTGCTCCAGTGTAAAGGCTCACCTGGATGACTTGGGGCTCGGCTGATAGGGTCTGAAGTGGGGGCGTACGTAGCCCAAGCCCTGTCTTCAGCCTCAGCCTGACTTTCACAAAGCCAAAGCGGACCCATTCGCGCACTGCCACTGGCTCAATCCCTGGACTGGTAAAAGAGGATGTAGCCTGACTCTGAGTTTTTGGAAATGTCAGACGTCAGCCCGTAGAACTCTTCTATCGCCTGGGCATCTATTTTCTAAACACAAAGGAACATAGAGAGATCAAATCTGAAACATCACTGTGAATATCCTTTCAAACCTATTGATGTCGAGGGTTAAATAGATAGCAAGACAGTCTCAGGACAAAACAGAAACACAATCAAGCAGGAATGTAAGAAAATAAAAGAGTGGAAACTGGCAAACTGATGTCTACCATCAGCATGAGGCTAGCCTAGTGGAAATAAATTGGATCTGCAAGGAATCCCAACAGACTGGTGGCATGTACACTGTGGAAAATCCACTTCCAGCTCTGTTAGAAAGACGGCCCACAGTGGAAAAAAGCTCATCTGTGTTCTTCTTCTAGTGCACTCTGGAGCCTCGCTAATCCATTAAGATCAGCACTAAGCAGCCAAATGACTCTTCACCCTCAACAACACAATATTTTCACCTCCTGCATTCACAGCAGACCACTCCTGTGCTTCGCCACAGCTTGTGTTTGAAATTGCTTGAACATTTATATTGCTTGAACAGCTTGTGTTTGAAAACAGCTCGTGTTTTTGGATTCATTCATATAGTCGTCCTTCAGGCTTAACCTGCAGACTAGACATGACAGTTTTTCCAAGACAAAACAACCACGCACATGCAACATCGTTTGCCGTAGGAAGTCCTGTCTCAGTCTACGGTTTGGTCTACCTTGCTGTTGTGGTTTTGCTAAAGCAGGAGACTAAACAATTAATGTGCAGAGTAGTCACAAGAACGCAAATAACAGATGGTGTTTCTGAAAAAATTCATACCCATCACCTGCGTACTGGTTGCTTTTCACTGCATGAGATACACACTTTTCTGCCAATATGCAATTTATGTTACCTGATCAAAGGCAATAAGACAAAAAAAAAAGCAGACATTTCAGCACGCTGTCTTATAATCCATCATTCATCAATTACAAATAACTCAGGAAGAGACTGGAAGGATTTAGTCCAGAACACAGCCTAGCATTGGTCTGGACTACTAAGTGAGGCTGAAACCAATCAATCCTAGTCACATGATGCTGAGGATTACGTGTCTTTTCCTACTGTTCAAACATTTAACTGCATTCTATCAACAATTACACAAGTGGCACAATTACACAAGGGCAGCGGTAGCTCAGTGGTTAAGACGTTGGGCTTCTGATCGGAAGGTCGTGATTTCAAATCCCAGCACCACCAAACCACCACTGTTGGGCACTTGAGCAAGGCCCTTAACCCTCAATTGCTCAGATGTATAAACGAAATAAATGTAAGTCGCTCTGGATAAGGGCGTCTGCCAAATGCCATAAATGTAAGTGTGCGCACACACTTAAGGTGTAACAGAGTTCCACCATTTAAATTTGTTGAACAGAAACCACCATTTGCTTTAAAGCAATTCATTTCTAATGCTCACCTACCACTTCCTTTTTTCAATTCACAGAAAAGTATGAGTAGAAAATAGACTTCTACAGTATGAAAAGGAAATAGCTTGCATTCAGTCTTACCTCTACAATATCATCATCAAACAGCAACCAGAAACCATGACTTTTCACTATAGTGATGTAATGACCACGATTTGGACCACTGAAAAAGAACAAGGACATAAACTCATTTGAAAGCAGTCAGACTGTATAAGCAAAGCCATAATTCTACAAAGCACACTGATCTCGTTTTTTATCTTTTTTTTTTTTTAATGGCAATGATGGATGCCATGGTGGTCTTGAATAAATTCCTACCTCCCACAGTGCACTACCACAGCCACAAGGTCATAGAGACGGTCAGGGTTGGTGGCGTCACCGGAGGTATTGAAGAGCCTCAGCTCCAGAGGGAAGACCACGCGGTAGGACAGTTTGGTGTAGCGATGCAGCTGGTCCATATACTTAAAGCGCTTTAGGTGCAAGGCAAGGATCATGGGTAATTTCTTCACACACATCCTGAAGAGAAAGAAAGGGTGATAGGTAAAAAAAAGGGAGTTCTTCCCACAGAAATCCTGTGTTGCGTTTTAGCTGCTTTGAATGCTGAGGCACAATGAATGCAAGCCTAATGGGATTTACACAGTTGCTGTGTCCAGCTGCTGCACAGACACTGCTGAGTTAAGAAACCTATAAAAGACTGTATCTGTATCCAGATCAAAAACTCTGCCTTACCTTTTCTGTGCCTCCTGCTTACTCCGACACTGCTCACAGTAGTACTTGTATTCACTGCATAACGTCTCTGTGTTACTGAAGCCCCTGCACAGAGAGACATTTCACAGATATTACATCAGTAATGACCCCTGCTTAAAACCCACTGAAAAATGACAGCTCTTTATTCTCATGTAAACACAGTGACAGCCATGAGCCAAGACAGTACAAGGTGGATAATATGGCGAAAATACATTACTGCAATACATGAAGACATCTTCGCTTTTGAGAACACAATATGGAACTGTGCTAAGATTTTGCTAACAAAGTGGCAACAAAACAGTAGAGACATATTCTTAAAACTATAACATCTGAGATATTAAACATTTACAAAAATCAAGAAATGGAGGACTAGCACAAAAATTGATTTTTAATGTTTTCTCAGTTGTAATCACTTTTCACAGTGAGCAGCAAAATTTATAAAAGCACTCACGATATACAGATACTCAGAAAAGTGTAGCACGTTAGGGTCAGAGTGCAGGGTCAGCCATGATACGGCACCCCTTAATCTGAGAGGGTTAAGGGCCTTGTTCAAGGACCCAACAGTAGCATCTTGGTGGTGCTGGGGCTTGAACCCCCAACCTTCTGATCATTAACCCAGAGCCTTAACCGTGAACCACCACTGCCCACGCTCTTACCCAAGCTGTGTTCAATGTCAGGTTCAGAGACGGGTAGCACATCACTACGTTTACACCATTACATTTACTCAAAGTAATTATTTGAATAAACTATAAGAGTAAACTTATTGGGGTGGTGTACATTTTATTCTTATGCAAGTAAATTTGTAAAGACATTCTGCTACTGTCTACCCACTACATTTTTTTGTTGTGATGATGATGTTGTTTTGGTCACGAATGAGCCTTTAGTTTGTTTTGCTCTCCACTGCCTGTAACGCTCTCGCATCTCAGGGCGTTGAACTTAAGCCTACAGCAGCTAAGACGGATGACATCACAGGAAGGAAACCTGTGACCAGTTAACAGGAGGTTTCTTTCTGCCTATGACTTATAACAATGAACAGCTTTACATTGTGCTGCCTAGCTAGTACCCCAAAAAATGTGGACATGAGAAAACATAAACCTGTAGTGGTATGTTTTGGTTGTGTCTGTGGGATTGTTAAAAGCTAACATTTGCTAGCTAGCTAACAGAGAATGCTGTGCATAGCATCAAAGTGCTTTCTGTATGAAGGAATGTAACAAGTAATACGCTACTGGATGTGTTATTCTCAAGTTGCTATGCAGATATCTTTAGCCACTGGCTGTCCAGGTGGCTGGGTTTACCTGAGACAGTGCGTGATGGATGTGTTCTGCTCCACATCCACAGAGAGATCCAGGAAATCCTCGTCTTTACTGCTTACCTGAGGGGTAAAAATTAAAGTAACCATCAACATATTTCATAATTCTATGGTTAAAAAAAAAAAATCGTCGACATCCAGTCACAAGATGAAATATAAGGGATATGAAATTAAATGTTTTTACCCAAGCATGGATGTCTTCCATCTCTATAACTAAACATTTTAAGCTTTATCTATTGAATCCTCTTTAAATAGACTTCCACAGTCTTCTACTATGCTGTTCAGGAAGCAGGGGCTGCCCTGGGTGCACTATGAAATGTTAAAACTGTTCTTTCTAAATGATGGGTAATTTTAAAAAATAAATAAATAAATATAAAATAAAATAAAATAAATTAAAAAGATACATCCACTCCCATTTGTCAGCTTTAATGAGTCAAAATTTAAACTAGCCCAGGAGCAGGAAGCAGGCAGCTCTCTGGTAGACAGCCCGTTCTCTTCAGCTCACCGCTTCACAGTTGAGGCAGCGTGTCTCGTTGGTCAGTGTGCCCTGGAAGATCTCGTGCACCCACGTCTGCTGGTTCTTCTCGGCTGATTCTGCCTCTCCTGTGTTGCTCCCGCTTCCTCCTCCTCCATTCTGTAACACCTTGCCATTCTGCTGCCGCTCCTGGCTCTTCTCCTCCTGCAGCAGGTCGGCGATGGTGTTGAGCAGGTAGTTGAGGAACTCATGAGCATCTTGCTGCATGTAGTTGTCGAACAACTCTAATACAGGAAACATATATACGGCAGAGTGATGCGTTAATTCAAACACAATAAAGTGTCATGTAATGAGAGGTAATGCTTTCCCGTGTCCTTTTACCTTTACAGTAAGGTTAAAATTATATAATAAAAATGTCGAATAGCCTGGTTGGTTGGTTGTATTTGTGTCACTATAGACAACATTGTGTTGTTTCTCAGCCTGCAGTTTAATTTGTTAAAACATGACAGTGATTATTTATAGGGCATAAAAGCAGCATGGCTAATATTATCCAACTACACTGGGCGCTGACTCATTTTAGTACATCTGCAATGTCCCTTCACAATGTTATTTTCGGTTCTTCTTATTTTTTATCTAGTGAGTCATTTTAATTTCATTACAGTGTGGATCTTTCCTCCTGTCATTATCGATGAGCCACCACTGAACCTTTTTGTCAGAAATATTAACAACACCAGCATAAACTATATGATTAACCAAACAGTTGGTAAGACAGTAACACGTTACAATGTTGATGTGAACATTTCTTCCATGTTGAACGTAATGCTAGCATCGCTGCTCAATGAAATTAAAACGTCAATGAAAAATGTGATCGATCTGGTCAGTGCGCAAGTTGGTAAAAAATGAACTAGAACCTCTATTGGGTGTTTTGGGCCAGTTATATTTTTTGAATGTTCAGTGGAAAAATAGATCAGATTAACTTTAAACCAGTTGGTTTGTTATTAGTGGTTTCACCCCTCCACTACATCAGCTTCATGCTGAGGGCTAAAGACCTGGTCTAGACAGGAATGTCACTCTTAAAGGGACAGTTCACCCAAAAATGAAAATTCTGTCATCAATTACTCATGCTCATGTCGTTCCAAACCCATAAGTCTTTCATTCATCTTCGGAACACAAATGACATTTTAATGAAACCTGGGAGATTTCTGTCCCTCCATTTATAGTCCATGTGACCAAAACTTTCAAGCTCCAAAAAGTTCATAAAGGCATCGTAAAAGTAATCCATGTGACTCCAGTGGTTTAATCCCAATCTTATGAAGCGACACGAATACGCTGTAAACAGTGTAGCACTTCCAGGTCCCGTTGTGTCGAGAGAATGTCCGCTCAATACAAAGGGACCCGGAAGCACTGCACTGTTTACAGCAGAGGAAGAGGGATGCTGTACACAAACTGAGTCACATAGAACAAGCTTTGTAACAAAGATGTCTGCAGATTTCGACATAGAGGAGGACTAGCATTTTTTTTGTCCACTCTCGATAAAAAAAAATGTCCGCTGTCGCGTCAACACGGTACACATACGTCATGGTTCTCTCATGAACGCGTGTCGGAGATCTATGTGGAAGTGAAGATATTTTGTTAATTCTAGTTTTGCTGCCCACACAAACCATTTGTATTGCTTCATAAAATTGGAATTAAACCACCGGAGTCAAATGAATTACTTTTACGATGCCTTTATGAACTTTTTGGAGCTTGAAAGTTTTGGTTACATGGATTGTAAATAGAGGGGCAGAAATCTCCCAGGTTTCATTAAAAATGTCTTCATTTGGGTTGCGAAGATGAACAAAAGTCTTATTGGTTTGGAACGACATGAGGGTGAGTCATTTTTGACAGAAGTTTCATTTTTGGGTGAACTATCCCTTTAACAACAATTTAAACAACATTTATACGTTACCGTTTTCCTTCCTCAGCCGTGAGATGAACTTCTTAGGAGGGATGACTCCTACTTTCTTCTTCTGAGTAGCGATGCTGTTGAAGAGATCTGCCAGGCAGGTCAGCAGGCTCTCTTTGCGCCGTGGCTGCACCTTGTAGGCCAGCACTTTCTCCCGGAACGGCCGGCAGAAATACAGAGCCTGCAGCACTGAGTTACAGTAGCAGGTGTTGCCAAACTGCAAAAAAATAAAAAAATTAAAAATCCACAGGAAGGCCAGAGAGATGACGAAGTGGTTTTAAAAATAAAAGCTAGTTAGCTGCATCTAAGGGCTTGAACTTTCATTTAGTAAGTAAATATTAAACATAACCTGTCATCAGTTTTAAAGCAGGAGGCTTTAACAACCAGATAAGCTGCTAGGTGTGTAGACAAGAACAAGAATTAAAGGTCTTTTTTTTTTTTTTTTTTTTAAATCGGAACTGTTAATATGGTCCAGACTGCACCAGATTCGCATATGTCAGTGATATATTTAGCAAAGCTTTATGGTTAACCTACACAGTGATGCAAAAAAAAAAAAAAAAAAAAAAAAAAAAAAAAAAAAAAAAAAAAAAAAAAAAAAAAAAGGTGGTCACTTACATTAACCAGACCAAAGTAGTGTTCATTTACAGGGAACTGTTCTGGTCCAATCTCCTTCTCCAAAGCTGAGGCATTAGCGCCCTGAAAAACACAGCCACAAGAGTTATAATCTCAGGCTCTCACACTCTCACTCTTGTAAGTTACTACCTGACAGGACTGTCCTGGTAAGATGAACAGGAACATCCTGCTGGGGGAAAGGCTCGACATTAACAGGATGTAACATCCACTGGGAAACACGTGTTTAGCACTAACAGAACACCTGCAAGAAGCACAGCAGATATAAAGCACTGTTCTTTAGGTCTAAAAGGAAACAACGGCTGGTCATCTAATGTCTAACACAAAGCTAAAGTATAGCCTGAGGATGTATAGCTTGTGCGACACTGCATGGAGTCTAGTCCTGATGTCAGTGACGCGGTTTGTGCAGACGGTAAAGCCGAGTGATCCGTTATAATGACGTACCATTCCTACTCTTATCATTTTCAATTTTTACCGATATCAGAGCTCCGAGTATCAGCTGATACGTGATCCCGAACCGTTACTGATAACCAAGCACGAGTCAATGTGCGTCAGTCAGTGTAGTACGCATTCATGGCACAAAACACGCCAGTACACAATGTCACATAGGATCTAAAACCAGTGCAGCATTTCAGGTCAAGATAAGTCACAATGTTCATTGTCTAATCAGTACATCCCTAATTACAAGAGAAAATCAGGGATCAGAAATCATGGGCGTCAATACTACAGAAGTAAAGGTACCAAACTGTTTCTTGTGTATTACCATCAAAGGTACATCTTGTGTACCTTTAATATTTATCTTTTTCATGGGAAGCTGCATGTGGTGTACCTTCAATTTGCTTTTAGAGTCAAGAAGGTCCAATTATGCGCCTTAATCTACCTTTAAAAGGTACGCTATACTGACCCAGTGATAAGGAAAAGTAGAATTTGGTAGCTTTATTTCTAAGAATGTATGACCTTGGATGTTAGGACAGACAGCACACACTCACACTCACACAGACGGACACAAAGATTAAGTTATGTAACTAAACATACAGAGTAAAAAGTGAAAAGGACCGTTTAAGTGAAGGGGTTAAGCACTGAATCAGGCCACTTCTGTCTCCAGTCACAAACAGAAACAAAACAACAAGAAGAGAGCTGGAGCAGGATGACTCACTCTGAATTAGCGCTTCTGCCGTGTGAGCCGATGCTAGCCGTGACGATTAACGTGTTAGCTATTTAACGTAAATGAAACGAAATGAAATGAAATGAAACGAAATGAAATCACATCACAAGGTAGATAGTAACTGCTTTGTGTTATAGCGCTTTGTGTGGATGTGAAGTTAGGAAAACACACACAGACACAGCAGAGTCAAATAACCTTTTCAAACGAAACAAATGATATACTCCTATGTTCCTAAAATCAGTGTGTTCACCAATAGAACATCTTTATAATGTCAGAAATAGGTGTTTTTAGATTTTTTTATTTATTTTTTTTTTAAACAAGACAGTTTACTACAGGTTAAAACCTTGTCATGGAGACGCCCTGGCTGAATCATGCACGGACACAGGCTGGGTCCACTAAGCTAATAGCTCAGAGGCTAGCCGTAGCTTGCTAACTAGCTTACTTATTTTCAGCTTGATAAACAAACTCGCTAATTAATATATTTAATTTAAGGCTCCAAATAGCTAAAGAAGTTACTCAACAAATATTCCCTTAAGCGGAATTACAATCTCAGCAGCGCTGTCTCAGCAATAACGGGAAGTCGCCTGCTTTGCAAACTTTGAGCAGACATTCTGCGCTAGGATGATACAGTTTCTCTGCTTGCTAACTGTTTACCTTCCTGTGCTGTTAGCTAAACCAAAACACCGGCTACACGCAGTGGACAGCACACACACACACACACACACACACACAGTCCAGCTACACACACTAGCAGGCTAACGGCTACAGAGAAACCTCGGCGAAGAAAATCAAACCCACCATCGTACATATCGAAGCGATCTTTCGGACTGTCATCAGTATTTCCATCCGTCTGCCGCCATACTGGACCAAACCCCAGCTATAAAACCGTGACAGCCACAAAAGGCTGGATTTCCGGTGAAAAGCTTTCGCCTGTCCAGCAGCTGGACACGGAACGAGCAGCAACCGCCTGTCACCGCAAAACCTGCTGCGTCCCTGTCCGGTGTGCAGCACGCATGCGCAACATCTTTACGCATGCGCAGTACACAGGAGACGCAGCTCAGTGAGTGTATCTGTTCTGACAAGGAAGCAAGTGACCGACTCTCATAGAGCTAGAGCTGACAGGGAAAAAAACACCATTTTAAAAATGATTAAGATGGTTAGGTCGTTCAAATTCAAATAATTAATTAATGGAAATGTATAATAATAATAATAATAATAATAATAATAATAATAATAATAACAACAACAACAACAATAATAATAATTATTATTATTATTATTATTATTATTGTTGTTGTTGTTGTTATAATGATGATGATGATGATGGTGGTGGCATGTATGTGTGGGGTTTGCATTTTCTCCCTGTGCTTCGTGGTTTTCTCTGGGTACTCCGGTTTCCTCCACCAGTCCAGAGACATGTGATGTAGGCTGATTGGCATTTCCAAATTGTTTGTAGTGTGTGATTGTCCCCTTCGATGGGTTGTCACCCCACGCCTTGTACCCCGAGTTCCCTGGGATAGGCTCCGCGCTCCCTCACGACCCTGTGTAGGATAATCGGTACGAAAAATGGATACAATGGATGATAATGATGATGATGATATGGTGGTGCTGGTAGTAGTAGCAGCAGCAGTAGTAGGTTATATATTTGTTTGTTTGTTTGTTTTGGAGGGATATTTATGCTTGTCTGATTACTTTTGTATTATATTAATTTGTAGCACAATTTTTTTTTTATATTGTAAAATTAGTTCTAATACATGTGTATTATAATATTCGAGCAACATACTGATTGGGTATATCAGTAAAACTATTTGCTCTCTTTCCTTTCCCCTTGAGTCCAGTCCGGATGTTTCTGAGTTCCGGATGTGTCAGAGCGCAGTGTTTCAGAGCAGTGTGCTTTGTCATGGGTGTCATCCGCCCCTCTGCTCTCTCAACCCCGCTCAGCTCTGCTCAGCTCTGCTCTCTCGTGGATCCACAGACATAAACCCACCGCTGCACTGAGGAGACACCCCACTTTCTGCCTGTGAGCGCAAGTTCATGTTCTTTTGCTATACGGATTTTACTGACATCACGAGTATTTGAGGAACAAAACCGCCGGAATAAAAGCGCGTGTCCGGAGTGGTCCTGGACTGTTTCTCATTCAGAGGATTTGTCAAGATCATTTCCTTCATGCGGGCACAGTCATCGGCACTCACATTATGAGAAAGACTTTGGAGAGTTTGGAGAACTGGGAGAGGGCTGTTGGGAAAAGTCTAGGATCTGCCATCAGTTCGCAGGCACTCGGATGAAGTCGCCGGGTCTCTAAATGCGTCTTCCCGAGCAGCCGAGAACAATGAGCACCGGCTCTGGCAACTTTCTTCTAGTCCCCATACCGGAGTACCCGGGCCTGGACTGTGTGCCTAATAAAAATGTGAAAATAGTCGTTCTTGGAGCTAGCAACGTCGGGAAAACAGGTACCAATAAAGCCTTTTCTGTTCTTATATCTCAAACATTTAAAAGAAGATACCTAGATAACTATTGGTGCAGCAATCAAATTGCTGCTTTTGAGGGATTTGATATGCATCAGCATCTCTTATCATAACCTTTGTGTAGTGTGTGTTAAAATCCCTACACAAAGCACAAAGCTTCAACACAAAACTTTAATGTGAAAGTTTCTGAATATCAGGCAGGTTTGAGGAGAAGCTGTCCTACAGGGGGCGACACACAGATGTTTATTTTCATGCTTGTGGCTAATTATTTGACCATTTTACCTGTGAATTCACCCCTTTCTTTGTTTTGTTTTTTGTTTGTTGGTTTTTGTTTTGTTTTTTTTTTCAATTAAAATTTGCAGCCTTAATAGTACGATTTCTGACCAAGAGGTTTATCGGTGATTACGAAGCCAACACAGGTAATACCCACTCACAAACACGCATTCAAACACGCACACTCATTTATAACTCACATATCACATAAACCGAGCAACCATAACAACACAAACCTGGTTATTCATTTCTCTAGGGGCCTTGTATTCAAGAAAGATAAATCTTGATGGGGAGCAGGTTTCTCTACAAGTGCAGGACACTCCCTGTGTCTCACTGCAGGTAATTCAGCGCATCATGAACGTCTGCTTCCTGTCTCGTTCCATATCTTATCTACGTGTCATGTAGGTCAGGCAGTCCTTACTTCCCGGATCTCCGCAGGCCTCTGATGAACCTCGGGGGGGTCATTTTAGTTCAAACATTTTGCCTGCAGGCCAAGAATGTGGGAGTTGAGATAAAGAGGGTGTTCTGAGTCAGCGGGTCATTATAGTGAGAAGGGGGAGAGAGTGTTTTTAAGCTCCGATCACAGTTTAAACCTTTTTCTGGTCCGGACTCCCTTCTTAATGATTATTCCTCAGTTGAAATGCCTCATTTTTCAACACATATCAGTATATGCCCCCAAATGGACCCGGTGCTGCAGGATGTGTCAGTTCTGACATTAGACAGCTTTTTCTAGCAGTTTAGTCAGTTTGGTTTTGCTTGTCTTGGCATATTTTAGGTTTTTTTGACTTGCTGTGTTGAAGCACAAATGCGATGTTGAAACACAAACAGACGTGGATATACAAACTTGTGCAATCATTAAAACAAAGTGTTCCTCCAGAATGTAATGTTTTTCTACACTGCTGCAGCTTGGTAGTAGTCTCTCTCAAACTCAAAGCCATTCTTTTATTCTCCTTTATGTTTTTCTTCTGTCTTTCTTTCTCAGGATGATGCAGAGGGTCTGTACTGCCAGGAACAGATTAACCGCTCCATCTACTGGGCAGACGGCTACGTGCTCGTCTTTTCCATCACGGACATGCACAGCTACAGGACCATTCAGCCACTCTATGAGCATGTGCGTCGCATCCATCCAAGCGGCAACATCCCCATCATCCTGGTAGGCAACAAGAGTGACCTGCTGCGGGCACGCCAAGTACCTACAGATGAGGGCCAGGCTCTGGCAGCCGAGCTCGGAGGACACTATTTTGAGGCTTCAGCCCGGGAGAACCATGAGGGTGTGCAGGCAGCATTCTTGCACTTGTGCCAGGAGGTAAGCCGGGCACTGGGAGGGGTGAATGGAGAGAAGAGGAAGGGAGGACTGCACCTTGCACGGCCGAAGAGTCCCAACATGCAGGAGCTGAAGAGAAGATTCCGGCAAGTGCTCTCTTCTAGAGGGAAATCGACAACTGCAGTGTGATGATAATGTAACGCCAGTGATTGATTCACAGACCCGTTAATGGAATCAGTATTGGCTGAGGAGTCAACAGGTCAACTTTAATATGTATACTAATTTTATTTTACACTGCAGTATTGACTAAGGGAGCAATAAATGTGTTGCTTTTCATACAAAGACAACCTTTGCCTGGAAGAACATTAATATGTAGAATGATATGTTATGATATATCATTATTGATGTATCATAATAATATATTAATGATAAATAAAGATACAAAGTTTGTTATATCTTTTTTGACAATTTGTGATTTTAACCCATAACTTTGTTAGAGATGTTTTATCATTCATCAGAAATACAGTGATGATGTGTGATGATTGGCTAAGAAAATGGCCTAGGCTTGGTTTTTCATTATTGCTGTATAGTATAGTAAGCTTTTAGAAAAGTAGAGCTCTTAAACACCCTTAGATGGAAAATATTATTTTGTATTTGGAATAACTGCACTTAATGTAGAGCAATTATTTTTGGTTATAAGGTTATTCCCTAGATTCCCTGATACCCATATATAGGAAGCATCTGGTGGTTCTCATGAACTTTGACCCACTTGTGGCTGTGTGAAGCCAAAGCAGAGGTTGGGTGAATGTTTTATATTTAATTTACTCATTCTTTTATTTATCTTTCCCAACTTGTAAGGGGATTACAGCTCGAAGCTGCTTTTCTGTGAAGGAAATTCTGGAATGTGATGTTCATTCACTGAAAACAGCCTTTGAACCCCAATCCTGTTCCTTTGACCATTGACCTTTGATTTTCCTGTCCTGATCAGAAGCAGATTTCATTGCAGCGTGTCTCATTTTTCTGTCTGATATCTATTGTAAACCAAGAAAATGTGTAAGTAAAAGTGACATTTTGATACATTTTGTATTTTAATTTCTCTTCCTTTGCATAATTGGAAACACACAGGCATTCTTTCCCAATTATAGATCTTTTTTTCCTGCTCACATTATATGTAGACTTGTGTATAAACAGAATAGGGTTATAGAGGATTCTGTAATCATTTCCATTTTTTAAAGATATTATGAGACTTAGGCTTTTCCTGTTCCTGCATTTAGTGTTTCTTTCTCTGTGGGCTGTCTACTGGCACTTATCTGAAAAAGAAAGGCTTCATTTTTATTTTTAAAGATTTGGCTGATTTACGCCATGTGTATTATTTGAAACATACATAATCACGGCCCAAAATTACAAAAAAATAAATATTTTTTTGAGGTCTGCAACAATGGTAAGTTACAGTCTCCCCAGATTGAGCTTGATAATGAACAGATGAGTTGAAATTCGTGCACTGCAGTTTGAGTTCCAATGAACTCTGTGTGTTTGTACCCCGCAGTATGTCTCACTGAAGAGCACATTCACATTTTCACCTTTGTCTGACTGTTGGCCTTAAACCAATATTTATGAAATTAGTATTTGCACAGATGTACAGGGCTTCTGCAGATCCTTAAAGACGACATTTCTCTAAAATGACATTTTACTATTAAAGGCTTTATTAAGTGTTACATTTCTCATTTTATTTTTACAAAGATATATTGTGTTTCCCACCTCATACCACAGTACTGTTGAATTTTTCTTTCTGATTGGTCAGAAGGTGTTGCTTAATTTTCTATAATGGCAGCTCTGAAAGTAGTCCCGGTTCTAATTCAAATCTCAGGTTTATATTAATACAGTCTTCCTAATATGTCATTGTTTTTATAGTAACAGTTAGTTCACAGTGAATATAAATTATAAAAGCAAATTATGGCAAACGCTGCACATAATTTACCATTAATAATAGATTTTTGAAAAATATGCTGTTATTTAACATAGAAACACATGTACAGTTTCTCAGGTGTTAGCCCTTTGTAACAGTCGGTAACTTTTCCACGGAAAGTCTTCAGGATGAGACTTTGTGCTTTGTGGTTTCTCTGCACAATGACAAACTGTTTTTTTGCCTTCAACAGGGAGGAAAAAATGACAGGCTAGTAAAGGAACAACTGTTTATAGCTGACATAATGTAAGTGAATGCAAGGAACTAAATTTTTTCACAGACATTCAACAACATTACATATAATTATAAACTGTCATTCTTTAATTAATAAATAAAATTTAACTGTTGGCAAAATGCTATATAGTACTATGTGCTGTTGTAGTAAAATAATCAACTTTGGGTTGGCACTTCGCATCGGGAAGCATCACATTACCCCATCGTTGATTAATTACCCAAAACAGCATGCCCATATTTAGACTTATGGAGCTATGATGCAGACGTCATCTTCATCTCATCATTAGATACAGGATTGAAGCAAATGGCTCAATTACACCACATACATGTTTATCAGAAAATAATTTATAACATTCAATTCAGTTATAAAAAAAAAAAATTGTTTTTAGTTTTCAAACTCAAAACAAAATTCTGGTCACAAATGTACGTTTGTGACTGGTAGAATTAAGAGTGTAAATTATTACAACATGTTTTCTTCCAACAAGATGGATGTCTCTTGACATCATGGTAATGACTTCCTGTGCTCTGATAGAGCTTGGTAACAACAGCTACTTGCAGAAAAGTTTACTGTGGTGATCGCCGTGCAGAATGGGAGAGTCAAAAGGTTGCGGATCTTTGTGAAATCGTGTTTTATGTGGAAATGCTTATCTGGGAGATGTGACTACTCAGCACTGAACACTGAACTTGTGAAGAAACAGCTGTGGGGGAGGAACAGTTACAGGACATTTTCTCTCCCACTGTGTTATCGCCAAGTCAGGAAACTTGAGCAAACACCTCCCAGTGGAGAGGGCAGAGCTAAAGAGGAAGTGGGAGAGAAAGAAACTGAACTGAGAAAGAAAGTGACAGAGAAGGAGAAACACAGAAGGAAAGAAAGATTGGATGTTGAGGGTCATTATTTGAATGGAATGACAGGAAAGGTCCTGGGGCTACTTTCCTAAAAACTAGACGAAATGAAGTCTGAGTTAAGTGGAGTCATATGTGCATGGCTAATGATCATCTTCCTCCCCCAGTTGTAGCTCATTGTTTAGTAAGGAAATCATTCATATTCTGCTTGTCCTAGGCTCAGGGTGTTTTACGATCAGGCATGATTAATGCGGATAGAACAAAACTGGATTTATGATGCATGCAGTCTCCAGAGCTAGGCAAGCTGACTGACGTCCATGCTGGAATGACATTATTTAGCCTGCCTGAGTTTATTTCATGTTAATAATCTGTGGCCTATACTGTTTCTGTTTTAGGTTCTCTGGAAGCTTGCTTTACTTTCTTTTTGATGTATTCCAGGTCTTTGCATTTGTTCCAAGAACAGCACTAAACGTCTCTGAAACATGATGGACACTGATATGCAGGCGATTTAAGTACAAACATAGGAAGACACATGTGCCTACACACACACACACATACACATACACACTTGTTTGTCCTACTGTGTTTGTGAGGACCTAAATATTAATGCAGCTAAATAAGGCTAAACTTACACCTAAATCAAACCTTATCCTTAACCTCAGTAACCAAAAGGGAAAATTTTGGCTCATTTACGTTTTTTCCCTGCAGTTTTTATGACAATGCAGTTTTCCTCATGGGGAGCAGCCAAATGTCATAATGTCACAAGGTCATAACAGTCTTTCACACACATGCAACTGGGCAGAAAAAGAGAACAGCCAGTTCTCCATCTCTGTCTGTATTTGTGAATATTGATGAAACGGTTATTCTTTAGCCACACAATGTATCTGGTAACAGAAAGCATTTGAAGTTCCACTGCTTGGCTTTGGTTTTATCTGGTATAGCAAAGATCATGCAAGTCCTGCCACAGAATAATAACTATAATAATAACTCCAGGATGTTTCACCACTTATTTTAATGAAGGATGAATGGCATAATATTGCTGTTAGCTGTTGACTTGGATCACTTGAAGTCTTAATTTGATTAATAGCTGTTTTGATTTCAAGAACTGGTCTGGCATAACTGACAGGTATTTGTGATGTAATTTAGTGAGTTGGGTCAAAAGTTCCTGAAGTTCTGCCAAAATAACCTTTCAGTATGTTCATTTTGCTCTTATTTTCCTACTCTACAAACAAATCAAATAAACTGTGGATGGACATTTGCTTGTTCTTTCAGCAGGAACAATTCAGGCAAGGCCTATTCTTAGGACATCTGCATTTACAGCCCCAATTCCGAAAAAGGTGGGATAGTATGTAAAATGCTAATAAAAACAGAGAGGAGTGATTTGTAAATGTACTTTGACTTGTATTTAAACAAAAAATGTATAAAGACAAGGTATTTGATGTTTTACCTAATCAACTGCATAGTTTATTTTGAAGAGAAACGTTTATTTTGAAATTGATGCATGCAACACGTTCCAAAAAAGTTGGGACAAGAGCAATTTAGGACTAATAGCGATGTGACAAGTTGAAATAAGAAGGTGATGTGAAACAGGTGAGGCAATCGTCTAATCATAGTATATAAGGAGCCTCCAAAAAAGGCCTAGTACTTCAAGAGCAAGGATGGGTCGAGGCTCGCCAATCTGCCAACAGAATAATCGAACATTTTGAGAACAACATTCCCCAAAGACAAATTGGTAGGATTTTGGGGTATTTCACCTTCTACAGAGCACAATATAATTAAAAGATTCAAGGAATCTGGTCAAATCTCGGTGCATAAAGCGCAAGGCCAAAAACCACTTCTAAATGTGCGTGATCTCCGATCTTCGATCCCTCAGACGTCACTGTCTTAAAAACCATCATGAGTCTGTAATGGATATCCTGACATGGGCTCGGGAATACTTTGGTAAACCTTTGTCAGTCAACACCATTCGCCGCTGCATCCACAGATGAAAGTAAAGGCTTTACTATGCAAAGCAGAAGCCATACATCAACACTATCCAGAAACGCTGCTGACTTCTCTGGGCTCGATCTCATCTGAGATGGACAGTAGCATAGTGGAATAGTGTTTTGTGGTCCGACGAGTCAACATTTCAAATAGTTTTTGGACAAAACAGCCGTCGTGTTCTCCGGGCCAAAGAGGAAAAGGACCATCCAAGCTGTTATCAGAGTCAGGTCCAAGAGTCAGGTCCAAAAGCCAGCGTCTGTCATGGTATGGGGGTGTGTCAGTGCCCATGGCATGGGTAACTTGCACATCTGTGAGGGCACCATTAATGCAGAAAGATATGTACATGTTTTGGAGCAACATATGCTGCCATCCAGAGCAGGACAACGCCAAACCACATTCTGCCCGTATTGTTGCGTAAGCAGAGAGTGCGGGTGCTGGCATGGCCTGCCTGCAGTCCTGACCTGTCTCTGATTGATAATGTGTGGTGCATTATGAAGCGCAAAATAAGGCAACAAAGGTCCTGTACAGTTGCGCAGCTGAAGAAATGCATAATGGATGAATGGGGGGAAATTCTGTTTGCTAAACTTAACCAACTTGTGTCTTCAGTGCCCAAACACTTAATAAGAAATAAGAAAAAGTGATGTGTCCCAACTTTTTTGGAGTGTGTTGCAGTCATCAGATTTGAAATGAGTGTATATTTTCAAAAAAAAATTTAAATTTACAAAGTAAAACATCAAATAATGTGTTAATAATGTGTTTTCAATATAGTACAGGGTGAATTGAATTTTCAAACGACTCTTTTTGTTTGTTTTTTTGCATTTTCCATACTGTCCCAACTTTTTTGGAATTGCTGTTGTATTTATTTATGTATTTCTTTTCGTATTTCCTTCCTTTCTTCCTTCCTCCTTCAATACCTACCTTCCTTCCATTCTTCCCCATTTGTTTGTTTGTTTCCATCCATCCATCTATCTATCTATCTATCTATCTATCTATCTATCTATCTATCTATCTATCTATCTATCTATCTATCTATCTATCTATCTATCTATCTAGCTTAACTTTCTTCCGTCTTCCCTTCCTCCCTTTCTTCCTTCTGTCCCTCTTTTATTTATTTATGTATTACATATTTATTTCCTTCCTTCATTCCTTCCTTCCTTCCTTCCTCCCTCCCTCCCTCCCTCCTTTCTTACTTAAACCCTCGTTTCATTCAGAACTGTTCTGTTGGTCTAATCTCAACAGCACTTACAGAATGATCTAAATTGTTTTTCAGCCATATAGGCATATGTACAGTATGTACTATGTTATCCCAGTCATCTGACTAAAAGTGTCATTGATGATGTCCACAGAAAGTATTTGATTTTTCAAGCTGACTGTCACATAAACCAAGATGTCCTGCACACTTCATCAGCATTTCCAAAAACTTTTTTTGTAACACTGTTTTTTTTTAACCTGAGTTGCAGTGCAATGAGCGCTGGACTTGAAAGAATGCTTAGAGTATGTTTTATAGCTTCTATATCAACCATGCTGTGAGTAGTCACAAAATTCCCCCTGGATGATTAACAGCATGATGTTGCTTCTATATTTAAGAGAACAAAAAAAAAAAAAAACACTTTACTCACACTGTTTACAAACTAAATAATTGCCTTCCTCCATTTATCTTAATAGTATGCTATTATACTGTACAACAGAACATGAATGAATAGAGAAAATGATGCCTGAGAAATTGATCCCATTGTGGACAGGACCTCTATGATGGTATAGCTTCATTAAATAATATTCAATTTTTCACAGATCCATGTTTTTTTTTTTCTTTCATCTGTTGGCGAGTATAAATAAGTTACTGTACTTCTGGTCCTGATTTGTCCATAACAGATACTACACATATCCTACAGATATCCAAAGCACCCTTAAAAGTTCTTAGCTTCCTAAAATGGTTCTACTTGGAATCTTGTCTGATAGGGAAACATTCACACTTTAAAACAAACCTGAATCAGAAGCAGATCTTTTTTAAGACTCTTACCCAATATGGTCACTGGGTGTTGTGGTGATGGCTGTGATTTACTACAGGGAAAAGGGCTAAGTTTCTCATGTGATGAATCTCAACATCAGGGTGAATTTGTAGTAGAATTAGGACAGAGAAAAGGAAGTACTGAGAAAGTTAAAGAGATAAGGAGATGACTTCACTTATATCATGTATTAGTGCAGTCAATTTCTCTGTATATCTTACTCACCATGGAAGACATGGAAACACTGAAGCATTGCTGAATTATTATTATTATTTATTTTATTTTTTTTAGATTTCCAATATAAAAAACAATGTGACACAAGCCTAATGTTTTGCCAAACAATTACATATTTCAAGAATTCTCACTGATCACTACCAATATAAGAAAATATTTACTGAGGGAAAGTATTTGTTCATGCTTTTGGATGGGTGTGATGAAGAGAAAGCAGATATCAAGGTTAAAGTTCCAGGTTGGAGAAACCAGCTCAGTGGATGAAAATGAAAATGAATATATATATATATATTTTTTTTTAATTATATATATTTTTTAAGTGACAGTTTTCTTAATTTTATATTCTGAATTCTTGAACCGCAGCATGAACTTGGCATCACTGTTAATTTGAATCCTGGTGGAGCTCCCAAGACTATCAGAGTTCATGCAGTGCAAATCTGTATTCTACTGCCTCCATTCTGTATATCAAGGCACTGCAAGTAGATCTGAAAACACTCAGTAGTGTCTAACACGGAATTTTATGAATTCCGGCTGCCCTAAAACTTTGATCTGACATTCACCTGCTGCCATGAAATTCTGCATAAATTACCTTAACCTTAAAAAAAAAGAAGCAGTATTTCAATCCCAGAACAACATGTTCAGGTTTGTCAGGAATTTTAAAGCAAAACACGTGGCTAGTAATGTGCTAATGTAAATAGTTGAGTTTTTTCATCCAAATATCAGGTGGATCAATAAATAATTTTTTATATATATATATATATATGAAAAGGCCAGGCTTAATCTATAACCAAAAAACTGATTACTGTTACTCAGAATACTTCCAATCATTTGCTTATGAGAGCCTGAATGGTGACTGGATGTTGGGTGTGTGTGTATGTGTGTGTGTGTGTGTGTAGTATACTTACTGTTCATTTACCTTGACTTATTTGTGATGCCTGTAGTTGACATTACTGTCAAGGCATTTGTGCTGTCTCAGGAAATGCTTGTGTTACTTTGACAGGCCGTTGTTGATCTTGTTGAATTTGAATGGCTCTTGTGCATTTACAGGTAATCATGAGTGGTTATCTAATGAAGTGTTTGACCAGATCACTCACAGTGGTACAACCTGTGATCTGCCAAACATTGTTTATGTACCAGCTCTGTTCATATTCCACAGCTAATAGGTCTATGTGTCCCTGCCTGCCTCCTCTAGCTTTATAAGGACAATGAGGTTGCAGGCACTCATGCTAGTAGGCCATCTGGTTCTGCTTTAAGTTGGTGATTTCACATGCTC
This sequence comes from Cranoglanis bouderius, assembly GCA_023630585.1. Lineage (NCBI taxonomy): Eukaryota > Metazoa > Chordata > Actinopteri > Siluriformes > Cranoglanididae > Cranoglanis > Cranoglanis bouderius. The sequence continues at coordinate 11,606,829 of CM042568.1, forward strand.
CTCAGGGAATACACTTAACATGTTTCCAAAACAATTGCAATAATAGATACTAATAGGATCATCTGGTTGATATGGAGGATCAACTCAACTGCAAGACCATTGCAGTGCAAGACCACCCACTCGTTGCTCCATTAAGCCACTCAATAACATTACTGATACAGCATAATACATAACCTATATTTGTTATAAAATTGTTTTGACACCTACTATATATAAGCTTTGTCTCACAAAACACCCTTTGTATGAACATTAAATGTTTATCGTGACAGTTTAGAGGATTATGCCATTTCAAACTTTACTTCAAACTACATTATGAGTGGATTAGGGAGTACTCTGAGATAAATAATAAAAAGAAAGAAATCACTTGGCTCAAAATTGGATTGATATAATCTTCAGGTCACTCACTTGAGGTCGGCTATGCCGTCACTTCAGGAAGAGGAGACTTGGAGAGGATTAGAAATGTAACCTAATGCTGGCTGGAGCCCCGTTAGGGCCTCTGCAGCACCAATGGCTTTCATCTGAATACCTTTCTGTTCCTGTAGTTCATATTTAGATTCATAATGTCAGTAAAACTACACCAAGACAGTTTTTCTTGGATTTTAATTCATGTGAAATGTTGGTGGCCTGCAGGATTACGCTTCATGGTTGAGGATAAGGTGCTATGGAAATGATCAGCCAAATTTGCTTTATCAAATAGAATTGGTAAGTAAACACTATTTGTATGTCTATGTTGTGTGTTCTAGTGAATGAATTGATAACATTTAACTGATCTACTGCAATTGAATTGCAGTGAGCAACCCAAGACAGTAAAATTTGGTTAGAAACCTACATACTTTGAAAATGGTGATTGGTGCATAGATGTATACCCACATCTAGTAGGAAACAGCCCTCAGCAATAGCTGTCACATATTTTAATATACCTTTGTAAGGGAATTATCAGGCTTACTGTGCCAGTATTTTGGTATATTTGGTATTGATAAGAAGGATTAGAATAAACTCCACAGATATAATTAGATAATCCTACTGTAGTTTTATGCAGTCCTGCAATTAGTTCTATAAGCAATGGTTCAGATACTATTTTGAACAAATAAACAAATGCTGAATGTCTTTTTAATAAGACAGATGGCTCTAATTGTATGCGATAATGGGGATGCTTAAAGGACAACATCTTAACATGCATTCACTGCTTCATTAAGACACTCAATAGCTCTTCTATGATATGCTTCAGAAAGAAGCCACCTAAACCCTCAAATAGCTTCCTCCTTCAATGTAATTCGTGAATGAATGAGTGTAATGTCTTAGAGCAGTATATAGTTATATGCTGATCCAATTCTTATCCTTAATACCTCTATTACTTACCACAACATGGATCTGGATAGGTTTTTACAGCACATTTCTAGATAACAGTTATAACCTCTGGAAAATCAACCATTTATGTAGAGCTGCTCTCTACCACAGCATACAATCTCTTTGATTTTCTCTTTTCACAGAACTATGGGTAGACTCCAACGATGACACCTCTGATGTGACACCTAGTGGGCTCCAGAGCACACCAATCTTCCTGAGCGGTAGCCCTGAGATGCGACGGCGGTTCTGTGCCTTCTATAATTTACCACCAAAATGGGCCAGCCGAGGACTCCAGACCAGTGATCAATGTTCATCTTACCCCCGTCAGTATGGCCATCTCTCCTCCTGCTCCACTTGGCACTTATGGGGCTCTGTAATCCTGTTGTGCCTCCTTTATCCTGTGCCCACCGCTGCTGCTATCTTTCGAGTAGGGGTGGTCGGGCCATGGTCCTGTGACCTACTTTTTGCCAAAGCTTATCCCAGTGCAGCAGCACGACTAGCTGTAAGTCGTATCAACCAGGACCCATCCCTCTATCCTGGGGTCACTTTTGATTATGTCATCCTGGAGGAGGACTGTGAGACATCACGGGCTCTCTCCCACTTCCTTGGCTACTATGTGCGGGCATCTGCCTTTGTTGGGCCAGTCAACCCAGGTTACTGTGACACAGCATCCCTGCTGGGGAAAAGCTGGAACAAAACTTTGTTCTCCTGGTCATGTATTGGTCATGAGCTGGATGCCAGACACAACCACCCCACCTTTGTCCACACTATGCCCCTGCCCACACTTGTGTTGATGCTTCTCATGCGGCACTTCCGCTGGGCTCATGTGGGTATCATTTCCTCAGATAATGATATCTGGGTAGAAACTGCAAGCAAGGTAGCCAATGCTTTGCGCAGCCATGGTATGCCTGTTGGCATAGTGGCATCTATTGGGAAGGATGTGGCCAGCATGCGCAAGACTCTAGCTAAGGTCAAGAGAGTAGAAAACCTACGCTGTGAGTTAAAAGTTCCACTGGTACAAATTTACAGTAATAATGCATGCCATTGTCTTCTCTTGCCAGTTCTCTATCATTCATTTTATCTCTCTTTCTCTCCCACTGTAGTGGTGGTCCTCTGTATGCATTCAGTCTTAATAGGGGGTAAAGATCAGCAGATACTTCTTGAGATGGCCCATGATATGCGAATGACAGATGGCTCCATGGTATTTGTGCCCTATGACACTCTCCTGTACAGCTTGCCCTACCAGAACCTTTCTCAATACATCCTTCCCAACAATAGCAAGCTGCAGCACGCTTATGACGCTGTGCTTACCATCACTGTGGAATCTCCAGAACGGCACTCATTTTATCAAGCTTACACTGAGGCACAGACGGGCGGAGAGATTCCCAAGAACATTAAACCCCACCAGGTGAGAGGACAGTGAGAGTGGGTTGAAAAAAATCAAGTTGGGGTCATTCTCAAAGTATTTGTGTTTATATTGATATTTAGATAAAGGAATTGGTTTAGCATCTGGTATGAATATAAATCTCAAGTAAAGTATCAATTTAAAAGTCAAGTAGATTTTATTGTCATTTTTACATATAACTTGTATACACTGAAACACAAAATACTGCTCTAAGTGCTGGTGAGCAGTGATAATCAAAGGGGTGTGTTGGAAGGGTTTTGATTAGTTTAAGTGGGTGTTGGGGGGGCAGCGGTGAGTTTAGTAGTCTGATAGTGGCACAGATGCTCTAGTACCTTTTGCCAGACAGCAGGAGACTGAAGATTTGGGTGGGAGGGGTTATCCACTATGCTGGTGGCCTTGCAGTGCTTCTGGTAAGAGGTGTCGATATTGGGAAGAGAGAACCCAATGATCTACTCAACTGTTCTCACAATCAGTGCAGTGCCAATACCACACAGTTAAAGTCACAGTTAAACATGGGGACACTATATTGTTCCCATGTAGAAAGTGATATGGATTGAAGTGGAGCAGTTTGCTCTGTTCTTCCTCCTCATTATGTGAAGACACTACTGGTGGTATTGAGAGTCCAGGTGAGGTTATCCATGTTGTGCATACCAAGGAAGTGGAGGAGCTTTTAAATCTCTCCACTGTTGTGCCCTTGATGTCCAGTGGAGAGTGATCACCAGGGACATCAACAGATAAATTTTTGTCCCTCACTAGTCTGAAAACCACTCCCCTTCCTCCTTGTATGCTGACTTGCCACTGTTGCTGTTGAGTCTCACCACTGTAATGTCATCAGCAATCTTGATGATGCAATTTGAGCCAAAAGCAAGATTATATGGCATCCTCTGTGGAATGGTTTGGGTGATAAGTAAACCGAAATGGGGGATAGACTGCTCTTTATGTGTTTCATGACCAGCTGCATGAAGCAATACATGATGATTTGTGTGAGTACAACAGGCTGGTAGAAAAGATAGGAGAGACAGATTTCTTTGGCACAGTTATGATGGTAGTCAGAGACAACTGCCTGGCTCAAGCAGAAATCATAGATATTGTGCTTGTGGTAGAACATTTTGATACTTTTCCTTTATGTTGTTCCCTGGTGTAGAGTTATATTTACGGTACAACTTACAACTGCAATCCGAGTAATTCAGGGTAAAGTGCCTTGCTCAAGATTCCAACAATATCTTTCTGCCAGCCTTAACCACTGAGCCACTATTGCCCTAGGTCTGTAGAACGCTTTGGTAAGCAAAACATCTTCAAGATTATGCTACAACGCTAGTGCCTTCGGCCTTTTGCTTTTTACACGATTAAATTGCATGAATGACTGATACACTTTTTAGACATATTAAACATTTTTAATCCTACAGGTATCCCCTCTCTTTGGTACCATCTATTCCTCCATCATGTTCATGGCCCATGCCATGCAGAGTTTGAGAGCATCAGGACAGTGGATGTCTGGTGATAATTTTGCTCAGCATGCACGTAACCTGACATTCCAGGGTTTCAGTCACCCCATCCGTACAAGCCATTCAGGCTTGGGTCTACTGGATTATGTAGTGCTGGATACAGATGGCTTATCATGGGAACTGAGGCCTTGCTATCGCATAGAGATGGAGACGGACATGGTACACTTCCTTGGCCAGTCCATTCACTTCCCCGGATCGGGGCCACCTAAGACTGACTCCAGCTGCTGGTTCACACAAGGAATCATCTGTGGTGGAGGTGGGAGAGCGCACACACACACACACACACACACACACACACACACACAGGCATTCATATCCTTTACTAGATACACTGATGTTTAGATCTATGAGTAGGACTTGGTCCAAAAATTCTTTCCATCTTTCAACAGGTGTGGATCCTTTCCATCTGATTATTTTCTTCATCTGTGTCTTTCTACTAATCTTCTCTTTTGTTGCTTCTGTTTACTTTATAAGGTAAATTCATGCTGTCATATAGTTCTCTCTTGTTTTATCTACAGTGTAGTCTAAAATATTATAAGAAATATAAATGTGAGTTAACACATAATGTAGATTGACATTTGATGACATTTAATGACATTTTTCTTATTTTCATGTCTCCTAGGCGACGACTCAATCAGATTCAATTAGTCCGGGGCCCAAACAAAATCCTACTGACCTTGGCTGATATCACCTTCATCAACCCATCACTGAGTAACAAGGTAATTTTCCCAGGTTTTTATACAAACACAAACAATAAAGATACACACTAATGACTGGCACACCTTCCCAAAAGCAGAAGATGAGTTTGGAGGAAAGCAAAACCAGCGATACAAGAAAAAGCATCTCAGAGCGCAGCCACAACTCTCCATTCTCTAGTCAATCTCCAGCCACCTATGAGAATTCAAATGTCGCCATCTATGAGGTATAGCATATTCAGTGCATATTTCAGAAAACATAACCGAAGATTGAAGCATTTAAAAATTGTTAATATTTTAATCCCACCTCTTGTTTTGTAGGGAGATTGGGCTTGGCTAAAAAGACTTCCCCATGGAAACTTTCGGAGTATCAATCCAAATACCACTGACGTGTTTGAACTGGTGAGCCACAGCTAGATTTTTCCATTTCTAAACACTTAAAGTTCAAACCTTACACTTAAAAAAAAAAATTTTTTAAATACAATTCTTATCAAGCATTAGTCATTACCAAGTGCACTTTTTCAAAACCTCTCTATGTACACACACAAACTCCGGATCATCACACCCCTATGTACTTCTCAAATATCCTATTTCAAAACAATGGGCATTGATATGGAGGTGGCCCCTCTTTGCTGCTATAACAGCCTCCACTCTTCTGAGAAGGCTTTTCACTAGATTTTGGACCGTGTTTGTGGGGATTTTGTGCCCATTCAGGCATAAGAGCATTATTGAGATTGGGTACTGATGTCAAACAAGAAGGCCTGGCATGCAGTCAGTGTTACAATTAATCCCAAAGGTGTTCAGTGGGGTTGAGGTCAGAGCACTGTGTAGGCCACTCGAGGTCTTCCACTCCAGCCTTGGCAAACCATGTCTTAATGGATCACACTTTGTGCACATGGGCACTGTCATGCTGGAACAGGTTTAGGCCACTTAGTTCCACTGAAGGAAAATCAATGTTTATGCATACAGAGATATTATATACAATTGTATGCTTCCAACTTTGTGTCAACAATTTGGGGAAGAACCACATACAGTATGAATATGATGGTCAGGTGTCCACAAACTTTGGTCATATAGTGTAGTTTTGCTGGTTGTGGAAAATGAATGCATTTTGTCTCAAAACTATAAGAATATACAGTACCCTCCACTAATATTGGCACCCTTGGTAAATATGTATTTACTGTTCGGTCTATGTAAAGCTCTGTTGTTTGAGTAGGTTAAAAATATAACTTTGGTAAGGACTAATGCTTGATAGCTATTGTAAACTGTTTAAACCCTCCTTTAACATGCCTTCTCTCATTTCCATCCTCTTTGCATATAAAGTGATTCATACAGCATTTACATTTTCATCTGCAGATGAAAGACATGAGGCATGAGAACGTTAACCCTTTCATGGGCTTCTTTCATGACTGTGGGGTCTTTGCCATAGTGACGGAGTACTGTTCCCGTGGCAGCCTGGAAGATCTGCTGCATAATGACGATGTCAAACTGGACTGGATGTTTAAGTCTTCTCTCCTGCTGGACCTCATTAAGGTAGTGCTCTCTATCAGACGTGAAATGACTGACGTTTGGGAGAAAGAACACAAGCTCCACCAGAGAAGAACTTGGTTGATTCGCTGTGAAATATTTTGTCTAGACAGAGGTGTATTTGCATTAATCTAACATGAGGCAGGTTATAATATGACTGTTTGCGTGTGAATATTCTTTGCATGCAGGGAATGAAATACCTCCATCACAGGAGTGTATGTCATGGAAGGCTGAAGTCCAGAAACTGTGTGGTTGATGGGCGTTTTGTGCTCAAAGTGACTGACTATGGCTACAACGAAGTGTTGGAGTCCCAGAGGTTTCCGTATGTAGAGCCACAACCTGAGGGTGAGTGCGTGTACATTGTGAGCCATTTTATCTATTCATCTTAAGGATGCAGATACTGGTTTTCTGTACTGTCCATATGATTCCTGGTGGGTTGTTTTTTGTTTGCCTGCCTCTTGAGAATTGTTGAGGTTTAGGTCTCTTTCCTGGACTTTTTTCTTTGCTTCCTGTTTTCTTTGCATGTGCTGATATCTGGACACTCCACAGAGCTGCTGTGGACAGCCCCTGAGATCTTGAGAAGTTCCTTTCCAGGGCTGAAAGGCAGTCTGGCAGGGGATATTTACAGCTTCTCCATTATCATGCAGGAAGTGGTGGTGCGAGGGCCGCCTTTTTGCATGTTAGAGCAATCTGCTCAGGGTAGGTTTCATCTGGAGACATGTCAAGCTTACATTAGAATATGTTATAATACCTGATTAGTTCAATAAAACTAGTGGCCTTTGTTGCCTCTAGCTTGGATATTCAATCCTCCATATTTTAATTCTTTTTGATCATAACAGAAATTGTTCAGAAGGTGAAGAAGCCTCCACCATTGTGCAGACCCACTGTATCTCCAGACCATGCTCCTCTTGAATGCATCCAGCTAATGAAGCAGTGCTGGAATGAGCAGCCTGAGAGGAGACCAACATTTGATGAGATCTTTGATCAGGTGGCCCACCTTTTCACTTTTCCACTTTTCTGGGGGGAAAAAGCTCTATAAAGGAAATTTTCTATAAAGGAATGTTTTCTCTTTTTTTTTACCAGACAACATAATCTTTACCCCTATGTTTTCAAAAAAAAATAAAAAATAAAAAATTCCCGCCAACAAGAACCGGGTTTTTAAAAATATCACCATCCACACAAAACTGCAAAAATAATTTAAGCATGCCAGCCCAGTGGCAATAGCATGTCATAAATTGTTATGTCAAACACCTCAATAATAATGTTAAGAGCATGTGTAGAGAGAAGGCAAAATGTGGGGGAAAAATAAAAAGAAAACACCAGCAAAGGTTCTAAAACAAATCACAAGGGATCAAATATGTGGACTGATGAAGTGGTGGAAATACTGCATAAGGGTGCACTTAATAAAACAAAGCAAAAAATTGCAAACACATTGTCAAATAATTTCTAGCACATTCATAACCTTTCTAGCACACAAAATGGTAACAGGCATTCTCATCCACACAAAACCTTTTTCTACCTTGGGTGGAAAAGAGAGGGTGTTTTAGAAAGACGTAGACTTAAAATGCAGAAGAAAAAAATTACATTTTAAAATATATCTGTATACGTATGGATTGGGCCTTAATTTCAAATGATTTTAAATTGGTGTCAATAAAGGAGCAGAAGCATTTGATATTTTGTGAGATTATAAGAGTATAAAATGATTTAGACTACGTTACAATATAATATATGGAAAACTACACAACAAATATAATCAACGTTTTACATATATCATATTCATTTATTTATTTGCCAGAACTACCTTTAGAAAGTGGTTCTTCTCTGTGTGAGCCTCACCACTATCTCTCCCTTTCCTCAGTTCAAGAACATAAATAAAGGGAAGAAGACTAACATCATAGACTCCATGCTGAGGATGCTGGAACAATACTCCTCTAACCTGGAAGAATTGATCAGGGAAAGGACAGAGGAGCTGGAAATTGAGAAGCAGAAGACTGAGAAACTGCTCACACAGATGCTTCCACCGTGAGTATAATAAATTGTACACATTAAGATGGAATATGGTACTGTGCAAATCTTTTAGGCACATGCAAAGAAATGCTGTAGAGCAAAGATGCCTTCAAAATAATGAAATTAAATGTTTCTACATTTAAAAAAAAAAATACTGTAAAGAGCCAATATTTGTCAATATTTGGTGTGACAAAAAACAAATAATAAAAATAAAAGTAGCAGTCTCTGGTACAATGTGTGCAGTTTTATAAGGAAATGAGCTGGTAAGTTTTATTGAGCATCTTACAGAACCAGCCACAGTTCATCTGGAGACTTTGACTTTCGCACTCGCTTCTTATTTTTGCAGCGAAACCCAGCAGCCTTCATTGTGTTTTTTATCTGAAAAGTGTCTCTTACGTAATATTCTGCTTTCTTTAATGACATACAAACATTTCTCTGTAACATTTAATTTTGTGCTAGAAAACTAATGTTTGGGAATCTAAAATGTTTTTTTGTACTGACTTGATAATGTAGAAGTCATAAAATAAAAAAATCTATAACAACGTTTGTACTAAAAATTAAAAATGGTGCCTAAAACGTTTGCATTGTACTGTATATTAGTATTTTGGAATATGGGATATTCATCTATATATTTATTTAATAGGAGGTTTTCTTAAAGAGATAAAAATAAGTTTTAAATAATATATTTTTGAATAATGTATAAATTGATTTCAAATATTTATTGATTTTTTTGGGCCTGATGAAATAGTTCATAAGTTCTCTGATGAACGGATTTCTGTGAGCTCAATATTCTTGGTTGTAAACTCCTACTGTACACAACTGCATGTACAACTTGACCCCGCCCCAGTCTCATACTCTTAATGTCTGTTGTTTTCATGCTGTTCCTCTGTTCCAGGTCAGTGGCTGAGGCTCTGAAGTTGGGAAGCACAGTGAAACCGGAGTACTTTGACAGTGTCACTGTTTACTTCAGTGACATTGTTGGCTTCACTACAATTTCAGCCAACAGCGAGCCGATCGAGGTGGTGGACCTTCTTAATGACCTCTACACACTTTTTGATGCAATCATCAGCAACCATGATGTGTATAAGGTATCATTCTGACTGCTATTTGGCCAGAGACTGAGACCATCTAGTTCAGTCAGATCCTTCATTTACTGTATTTGTATATCACCATGGTTCTCATCATATGAGATCACCATATGAGATCACCACTCAATGTACAATGGCGACTGGAGTAACACTCCCTGTGTCTAATGGTGTTTTTATATACACTCTTAGGAAAGCCTTGTCACAATATTAAAGTACCCCAGTACTTATGAATGTGATTTTTTTGAAGACTGTATAAATTGGTGTATTTGGTGTTGCCTTATTTGGTGAATACTAGTTACGCACGTAACTATAGTCCTCTGAACCTGGATGAGCACCAGGGGAGATAAGGATCACCTGGATACCTTCATGTAGGTGTGCACACAAGCCGAAACCTCCCAACACAGTCACAAAGTAACATATGACACAGTATTAGCAATAAATAATGCTGTATTACAATAATATTTAGCATCTGTGTTCTGGGTGATGGGAACATGGGAATACACAAATTCACCAGCATTGACCATTCCTGAAGATGCATGGCATGAAATACATCTGACAACCTTAGCATATGGAAAGGGGGATCTTTAGAAACCAGTTCAGCCCCCTTAAATCTAAAATTGGATGGAAACCACCATCCTTCTTCTGAAACAGGTAGTGTGTTGATTAAAACCCTTGAACCCTTGGTTCATCACATATCTGTCTATGAGAGAACTAACTTCTAGGGTCAGTGTAACAATGCTTTAAAGATGCTTTAATGGTGATGGGACAAAGGGCCAAAAAAGTGACCATGGTACACAGGGGAGATTTTACAGGGTTGGTTTGAGCTAACCACACTTGGCACTGAGCATAAGCCAGGTCGTGTAGAGTCACCCCATATCCTGGTCTAGAGGCTCAAACACTAGAAGTGAGGTGTCAATCAGTGGGATCAATGTCTGCAGATTAGTGAGATTGTTCCAGTACTAGCAGTAATGTAGTGATGCAGTATTGTAAGTTCCTGCTAGAATGTCATCAGTGCGTCTTCTTCCAATGCTTGGGCAAAACTATACATAATAACTGATATTTTTTAAAAGCGGATATTCCTTGAGGGGGGGCATGATGGCTTAGTGGTTAGCACGTTTGCACCTCTGCACTTCCAGGGTTGGGGGTTCAATTCCCGCCTCTGCCCTGTGTGTGTGGAGCTTCCATATTCTCCCTTTGGGGGTTTCCTCCAGGTACTCCGGTTTCCTCCCCCAGTTCAAAGTCATGCATTGTAGGCTAATTGGCATTTCCAAATTGTCCGTAGTGTGTGAGTGTTTGTGCAATTGTGCCTGCCGATGGGTTGGCACCCTATCCAGGGTGTCCCATGCCTTGTGCCCTGTGTCCCCTGGGATGGGCTCCAGGCTCCCCATGACCCTGTGTAGGATAAGCAATGCAGAAAATGGATGGATTGTATATTTACTTTGCTTGCTGATATAGCCCCCTCACCTTGTGCCTGATTTGTATTAATATCACTGAGGTTTCACACAATAACTACATGGTTTAATGTGAATGGAGATCATTGTGTTCATTTTTATCAGTGTTGTTACTTTAGCTCATATGTTCCATGTTCAATTGTTTTATTACGTAAACTGAGACTTAAAACCTATAATATAAAACTTACTTTAGCATGCCACTCTCTCCCGTCAAGGTTGAGACAATAGGTGATGCCTACATGGTGGCATCAGGTTTGCCTGTGCCCAACGGGAACCGCCACTCAGCTGAGATTGCCAACATGGCTCTGGATATCCTCAGTGCTGTAGGGACATTTAAAATGAGACACATGCCTGATGTACCGGTCCGAATCCGAATAGGACTTCACACAGGTCAGACATCTTTTTTTTGTATGGAATGTGCAACAGCCTGCACATATCACTTTCATGTGAATTTAAAATGTATCTTTCAGTAGTAATTGTGATCACTGAGAAAATACATAGCTGTTGGTTTACACATGTATGTCCTTGTGTAGGTCCTTGTGTAGCTGGAGTTGTGGGCTTGACTATGCCCAGGTACTGTCTGTTTGGAGACACAGTCAACACGGCTTCTAGAATGGAGTCCACAGGGATGCGTGAGTTATAAGACATCAAACTCATGTATTTGAATATTTTTGAGGTTCTCTCTTTAGGTTTTGACAATGTGTGTACTGTAACTGATTTGTGCTCTTGGTTTCCTACAGCATATCGGATTCATGTTCATTCCAGCACAGTTAAAATCCTGTTGGCACTGAAAGCAGGTTATAAAGTCCAGTTGAGAGGCAGGATTGAACTCAAGGTAAGACCCAACTCCACTTTGCACAGAAACTTTGTGGAAAAAGAATAATATTATATGCTACTCTTTTGTACTATGAAACTATGTAAATAGTGGTGGCACAGCAGGTAGAATTGCCACCCCACAGCTCCATGGTCCCCAGTTTGTTCCTGAGCTCGGGTTACTGTCTGTGCAGCATTTCTGTGCAGTGTTCTCCCTGTGTCTGAATGGGTTTCCTCCAGGTTCTCCAGTTTCCTCCCACCTCACAAAAAAACATGCAGAAGGTCAATTGCCTATACTAAATTGCCCCTAGGTGTGAATGATATTGTGAAAGTGTGTGTGTGTGTGTGTGTGTGTGTGTGTGTGTGTGTGTGTGTGTGTGTGTGTGTGTGTGTGTGTGTGTGTGTCTTGTGACACACACCCATTCAGGGCCTGCTCCTGCCTCAAGCCCAGTGTAACCCAAGATAAAGGATAAAGTGGTTACTGAAGATAAATAAATGAACCATGCAAATAATTCATTTTCAAAGAAGCAATGAATGTACAACGGCCACTTTAGAAACACCTGTACTCTTGTTGTTCATTGTGCAGCATGTGGCAAAATCACAATGCATAATATCATGCCGAAACAGGTCAAGCGCTTCAGTTACAGTATTGTTCACATCACACATCAGAATGAGGGAAAATGTGATCTCAGTAACTTTAACTGTGGCATGTTTGTTGGTGCCAGACAGGCTGGTTTGAGTATTTCAGAAACTGCTGATCTTCTGAGATTTTCTCTAGAGTTTACACAGAATAGTGCAAAAAAAAAAAAAAAAAAAACCCAGTCAGTAGCAGTTCTCTCGTTCTGATGAGAGGTCAGAGGAGAATGGCCAGACCGGTTTGAACTGACAGGAAGTCTACAGTAACTCAAATAACCACTCTTTACAATCTTGGTGAGCAGAAAAGCATCTCAGAACGCACAAGCACGTTGAATCTTAAGGCAGATGACAAAATCAGGTTCCATTTCTATCATTCATGGACAGGATTCTGAGGCTACGGTGGACACAAGTTTATCGAATGGTTTAATTGGGCGGTTGAAGATAAATCTAGGGAAAGGGAAAAATCTAAACTAATTTTAGTTATTTAATTTATTTATTTGATGAATTTATTTATTTAGTATTGGTTTTCATATCATTTTATTCATTTTCTACCTTCTGAAATGAGCTACATCTTTACTTTATGTGGCGGAATCGAGACTGGCATTCTGGCATTCCTGTGCACTGTTTCCTTGCTGGTTTCCTGTTGTGCATTACTTCCACACTGACACTCTCATCTGCACTCTTCCACAGGGCAAAGGCACAGAAGAGACCTACTGGCTCATTGGGAAAGACGGTTTCACCAAACCACTCCCTATCCCACCTGAACTAAAGTCAGGGTAAGACTGGGCCATCCCATGGCCTGTGACCTGGCAGTGTGCCTGTGTGTGTCTTTCTTGTTCATCCTTTCCAATATATTTTGCAGGCAAATGGCACATGGCTTGCAGATGGAGGAAATAGCTGCATACAAGAGGCGGAAAGCGGAGAAAGAGCTTGCAAAGAAGAATAACTGAGGTAATGTTATGCATGGAGAATGTATAACATTACTGAATGTGGTGTCTGGGATGGGAGACATGGGACACAATTAGCACATCTGTGCCATTATATTTGAACTACATTCTCCAACTATGAATTAACTCAGTTCTTCTACTTTCAAGTTATGTTTCTCAAGCTATAATCTGCCAGTTACCAGCCATCATTATGTGTGTATGTGTGTGTCTGTACTGAATACCTTACAAAGCTGTTTGGTTCAGAAGCTGGCGCTGAAACTCCTTCAAGGATATTAATGAAGATCTTCCCCACCTCAGTACAAAGACTGTAACCAAAGTGAAATAAATCGTTATAAAACACTGATGCAATGTGATAATCTGGGAGATTTTAACCCCTCTGTTTTTGGCCTTGGAAGATGCATGACTTGTGCAGTCAAATATAGCAGTTCTACATGCTCTCTCCTTTCAGATGGCATTGCACTCTTCTGGTATGGATAGCTGTGAATGTGGCTGGCTTTTGAAAACCGGATGCCTGGCTATGTTTGGCATGCAGATGTGTCTATTTGTGTTGTCTGTTATGTTCTATATGTCCTCCTAGGGTTCCATATATTAATGTCTTAATGTAGGCCTAAATAACAGTGCATCTACAGCTAATGCATGTGTTTAATAAAGTATGTATGTGATTAGGCTGATGTACACTCTGTATTGTGTGGTGTTTTTCAGGCCTGGGAATAAGGACTTTAAGTTGATGCTTCAGAAGGCGGTGAAGAAGATCTCTGCCATGCGTCAGGTGGCCCAGGTTACTCTGGCTGATGAAGGCAACATCATGATACACCATCATTGACAAACCCTTCGCCTGTGCTCTTTTGACGTGTGAACTTGACACAGGAACTTCATGCAGTTAACAAATTAAACCAGGAAGTCCTTTTTTTCTATTTCAGCCTTCTTCTATTTCTCCCTTGCTCTGGTGAAAGTGGTTTGAGCTCTGGATATTTACTACTGCCTGTAGTTGGGTTGGTATGTCTTTAGTATCAGTAAACTTCTGCTTTATTATTAATGGCTCCTGTTCGAGTTTGAGACGGCATGTCGTCATGTGCATTTCAGAGACTTTCACTGTAACTTCTCATTTTGGGACTGAATGAACTTTAAATGAATTAAACTGCTACAAGTAACACACACGTACCAGGAAGTCAGGTGCTCAGTGGAATATTCCAGCACTGTCTCTACATCTTGAACCCCCTCCTGAGAGATTACAGGCCTATTCTGAATGTGAAGCACCTTTGTGACACAAGCCAGAGTCACACAAGGAACTAAAATTACCCACTGGGAATCCATTGCTCAGCAAGAGGAGGATTGGATCAGCAGCAGAGAGATAGACAGAGACATCGTCAGAGAGACAGAGAAGTGAGGGTAAGAGACTGGATGAGGGGATAAAAGACCTGTGTGCTTTCCATTTGCATACAAATTTCAAACTCTGGTTCCTGTCATCTATAGGAAAGAAATATCCTTCACGCCTGAGGAGAAAACTTCCAAAGTGGGTCCTCTTTGTCCTGGCCAGGAAATAAGAAGCAGAAACTTGGTGCAAAAAAAAAAGAAACTATATTTACACGTTTAAACGTTCATGGAATAATTAGAGCTGAATGAAACTGTCCATATCTACTAGACTGATCTACTGGCATGGTGTTAGACTAGACCTTAGAACTATTGCTGAAATTTTGTTCAGACAGACATATCTTAATAAGGGGTATGTTTAGCATGGACTCCCATGGATGTCATTAAAGCACAAACCTTTAAGCAATGTATTGACTTTAATTGTACAGTGTCAGTGATGTAAACATGTAAACATGTCAAATGTACAGTATCTGTATTTTGTTTTGTGTTTTTTAGCTGTGATATAACTAATATATATATATATATATATATATATATATATATATATATATATATATATATATATATATATATATATATATATATATATATAAAAAATCACAAGTATGATCATTGAAGACAAGACACAATCTCTGTATTACCATGACATCAATGAACAATTCCAAATGAGTTCAGAATGAAATTCAGATGTAATATTGAGCTCATGTATTAAGGACACTAACCACCTCCTCTGGAAGATCTGCAATCCTGCAGTGTTTAATTCAAGCCATAATCTGCTACACCTGATCCAACTAAGCAGATGATCAGGTGCATGAGATATGGGTTAAGATGTGGGTTGGAACTGATCTCTATTGGAATTGATACACATCTATTTAGGCCATATTTTAAGCAAGGGGCTCTCAACTGTTCAGTCTTTCCTAGTGCTGATCACATCATCCAACTCCAACATCCAATGAATGGCTTGGTCAGTCAATTGGATCAGGTGCATCAGAAACAGGTCCTCCTAACTTTAGTCAAGAACTCTTGTTTTAGCCACAACACACTTTGATCTAAAGGTGGGGCAAAAAATTGATGTCAGCTTGATGCATTAATAAAACATTTACAGTTAACAATAAATCTGGCTTTTATTTCAACAGAAGTGTGTTAATTAGTTTTGCAACAAGGCAATAAACCTGACTGTACGACACAGACTTACAATGAAACAACGCCGTTTTGTGGTCAGAGGTGTAAACGCAGCAGATGGTGACCTAGATGTTGTGTGGATTAGGCCAAGTAGCTCTTTATAAGAAGTGCACAGAGTGGCAAGGTCACCCTTAACCACATTACACAATTCTAAAGCCTCTCTGTTATCCTGCATGTAGATTATAACATACTCCTGAACATGTATCTGTAAATGATTATCTGTGTAAGTATGACAAATGAGGGTGTTGTTATTAGAAAGTATTAATACATCAAAACTACACAGCTAAAATGTGAGCAATATCATGTTCGCTTCTCAAGAGCAGTAATGTTTGTTCTTCACCTTCTCTTAGGAGATATTTTAACAAGTCAGGATGAAAGAGTTTTATTTCTTTTCTTTGACATAGATGGGGATTGGCTAGCAGTACTGTAATTTCAGTGTGAAGAGTGAAGAGAGTCAGAAAGGAGGCAATTATTTCCTACACTAAAAGAAATATCACTGACATATTTGAAACTTGTTCCACAAAATTAACTGCAGGCTATAACATGGTTTCTAGGCTGATAGTAGTTAAAAGTTTCTTTTTTCACTATTAGCCAGCCAAAACTGCTGACATTCCCTATGTACCAGCCCATGGTTATTTTATAATAAAAATGACAAATTGGCCAAGAATGAACTGGGTGACGTTTTAAATTTTTAAAAACATCATCTTAATTTTTCCACAGGATAATAAGAGAAATAACACTTAAAAGGACCTGAAGCTATCCAACTGAAGGCTGCAAAAAATGTCAATATCTAGCATGTAATAAAATAAAATAAATAGGTTCTGAATTTTTTTTGTTAGTGAAACTGAGGAAATTGTGAAATTGTGGTCATTCACATCATCTACCACTTGAAGGAGCAAATGAGTCATCACTAAGAGGTGAGTTACACATGCTGGCTTTTAGTGTGGATTTCCTGAAGTTTATACCTGATACCATACCTTCATTTACTACTAAATTCACTTACTACATTCTGTGAATGACAGAACATCTGTTAGTATTGATTATTTTCACGTAACACTTCTTGATACCCCAATTCCTGTTATAAGGGGTGGAAAAAGTACTGAAATTATTTGAAATTATAGATTACTCAATAAAATTAAATTAACTTTTTTACTTAACTAAAAATGGTTGAGATTATTTTTGTTTTAAAGCAACTATGTCATCACATCACTCCAATCTTTGTAAGTTTTCTGGTTAAATATGCATGAGTAATGCTATGTAGTTTGCTAATGAATTCATCAGAAGTAAAATATCCTATAAATAACCAATATTTACCATTAGCTGGAATTTGACATGTTGCCTAGCCAATTATGTTAGCTACTGGAATCGATGCTAATCTAGCAATAGCAAAGAACCAAGTTAATTTAGATAAATATAGCCAGTTTACATTCATGGGGGCATGGTGGCTTAGTGGTTAGCACGTGTTTCTCACACCTCTTGGGTTGGGGGTTCTCTAAATTGTCTGTAGTGTGTGAATGGGTGTGTGTGTGCGGCCCAGCCACTGGGGGGGTTGGACTCAGTGCCAGTCCCAAGCCCGGATAAAATGGGAGGGTTGCGTCAGGAAGGGCATCCGACGTAAAACCTGTGCCAAGTCAAAAATAAAAAGCAGACCCTGCCATAGGTCAGGAATAACGCTAAGAAAAGAAAAAAAATTGTTAGTTTACATTAGTGAAATTTACCTCAACATGCCTTTTCACTTTAGATGGAGTTCATGCCTTCTAGGGAGGCAAAGAAGACGCCTCGTTTTATTTCTTTGCTTACTCCAGCATATTGAAACATTTAACTGTGATAGGGCCAGAGGCATTCATCCTCAAGTTCCACACTGCAGTTTATCCATCTCCAGAGACACATGGATAGCCATAGCTGAAATGACTGGACACTAAACTAATCCCATTCGATTGGTACATAGTGTACGGTCATTATCTAGATAAGCGTTATTTGTAATGAGTACTTTGAGGGTCTAAATATGTATCTAATGAGTAAAAAGTAGAGTTTAAAAGTTTTTTTTTTCTTGGAAATGTAATTAAGAGCACAAGAATTCAGTTTTAATAATAGTAAAGTATAAATAAATATGCCAAAATAATATTTAAGTATCAAATTACAATTACCGAAGTATTTCCGCCCCTGCCTGTGACTCATCATCAGGCTCACAAAATACACATCAGATACATCTGAGACTGGTCCGGCTGCTCAGAAATAATTGCTCAGAAAAAATTGAATGCTAAATACATGTGTAGCAGACAACATGGAGTGCTGAGAAATATTTAAACCAGTTATAAAAAAAAAATTAAGTGGCTTCCTTACCAGCTAAAGATATTATGCACCTATTAAGTACACAGTCATCAGGCAACGAATGTCATTACAGAACTTTCCACTGGATGATTAGACAAGACATGGCAATTGAACACATTTCCACTGTCAGTCAGGGAACGGTGTAACAGTAAGTTATGGACTGCCTGGCACTCAGTCTGGCACTGTGTACGAAACCTAGGCCTCGTGGGCAGTACACAGAGTATAGTACAAGCATGCCACATGTTTCCATTGTGTGAATACCTGGCTTGAGCACAGTTTGTCCTGTACTTCCAGTGTTCAGTAAATACTTTATCATGGTCAGGGCAGCAGTGCATGATGGGTACACTAGGCATGAGGGGGAGATCTACAACGTCTGGGAGGTTTTTCCACCGTGTTCAATGCCAGACTCCAGACTCAGACTTTTCCCAGTATAGTCTTGTGCAGTTGACTGTAGAATTAGCTTCATCAATCCAAAAATACACTATATGGCCAAAGGCTTGTGGACACCTGACCATCTCATCTGTGTGTGCTTTTTGAACACCCCATTCCAAATTTAGTCCCCCTTTGCTGCAACCTCCACTCTTCTGGGACATCTTTTCAGTAGATTTTGGAGCGTGGCTGTGGGGATTTGTGCTCATTCTGCCACAAGAGCATTAGTGAGGTCAGGCACCGGTGTTGGGTGAGGATGCTTAGGGTGCAGTTAGCCTTCCAGTTCATCCAACACAAAGGTGTTCAGTGTCCACAAACCACTGGCCATATAGTGTATTTTCACACTAAAAAAAAAGTGCATTTAGCCTGCTTCATTTAATGTCTGCCTGATTCTCCTAACCATTTGCCTCAGTTTTTTTTCCCACCACCCTAATTCTATACAACCAACCCCTATTGCACGCACACATTCACCCACTCATTCACACCTAAGGGAAATTTAGCATAGCCAATCCATCTACTGGCATGTTTTTCGTTGATGCTGGAGCTCTGAGGCAGCAATGCTACCTGCTATACTACCATGCTTGAACATTCTCATCAAATTCCCTTCTTATTAAAACTGAAATGACTGAAACGTAAATTGCTACTGCAAAATAAAGCTGCTTAGATCTTAATGTAATTGCAGTCTGATTGATATCTCAAGCCTGGGAGTTACGACTTGATGTTATCACTCAGTATGAAAAGTTGAATGCAGTTGTGTCTCAATAATACCAGCCACTGTATTTCTGTACACACCTCAAGCATGAAGAAACTGCATTTTTAATCTCTGGAGAACTGCAGTAGACTTCTCTCTGGCCTGCTTACACTCACACACCATCCTGGGCACTTTTGTGTATCAGTTTGCAGATCACTGACCACTATTACAGGTCAAATAGTCCAGGTACAGGTCCAGGTACAGGTCCAGGTACAGGTCCCTCCGGGATTTTGCGATCGCAGAAATGCAAAATCAAGCAAACTCTGCAATATTCAGAGGAGTTTGCAATTTTTCAAAATTATCGCAGATTTGGTTCAAGATGCATGCATCAAAAAGTGCTGAGGTTAGAGCTGCCAGGCAGGAGGCCGAGAGGAAGACCAAAGAGGAGGTTTATGGATGTAGTGAAGGAGGACATGAAGGTAGTCGGTCTGAGAGAAGAGGATCCAGGGGATAGGGCTATATGGAGGCAGATGATTCGCTGTGGCGACCCCTGAAGGGAACAGCCGAAAGGAAAAGAAGATTTCAGGGCTGAGATTCTTTAAACTGCCTGTGTAAATACTTAAGTGACTGGTTTGTTATGGTGTTTTTGTGTTGTTGTTTTTTCTTTCTCAGTGGTCTTTCATTGTTGGGGGGTTTCGAGGAGGGTTTTTTTTTTTAGGAATGGGGAGGGCTTGGGGTTATTGTATGAGTTTACTGGTGGTGGTATTGGACTGGGGGAGGGGGGGAGCTATCAAGGGACTGTGTTCATTTTACAGGTAACGGGGTTTTGGTCTGGTTTCTTCCTGTACGGTTTTTCTTTTTTTTTTTTTTGGTGTACCCTTTTGGTGAGTGATTGTAATGCTGGACGTGGGATTTTGAATGTGTTTTGTAATAAATAAATAAATAAATAAAAATAAACATTTAAAAAAAAATTTAAAAAAAAATAAAATTGCAATTTCTCCAATTCAAGTCGTTTTCCGAAAATAAATAAATAAATAAAAGCACAGAGTTGTTGGGACATAAACACACATATGCGAGAGGAGAAAACACATGGGGTGCTGCACTCTCCCTGCACATTCAGTTAAAAGTTTAATAAATTTCCTGAAAAGAAAAAGAAAAAAAAACACTAAACAGAAAAAGAAAAGAAAAACCCTTACGTGCTGACTTTTCTAATAAATCTCATGTGTTGCAGTGTTTCATAGGATGGCAATGTGTAAGTGTTTGTAAAGCTAAAACCATTTCTTTATGTCTGTGGCTCCTTTAATAACGCTGGGATATCATTTTCTTCAGCAAAGCAGCCTCACAGCTGAATATACAGATGATCCCAGCTTTAAAGCAGGAAATCACTAAACTGTGCTGAATATCAACACTTCTGAGTGTTAGTCAGAAAACCACTAACTTCTTACGTCAATGACGAAAATACAGCAGCGACCAACAAACCATCACCACTAAAGCACATCACAAATATTTCACCATAAACATTTAATGTGTTTCAGTCTGGGGTTTTCCTTCAAGGGTGAAAAGTTCAGTGTCGATTTGCGTTTTGGCTAAAATAAGGTAACAAGCTGACCAACCGGCAGAGCGACTTTAAACGCGACACGTTTGCCCCCACAGAGCACTCCTGTTTCCCACGGTGTGTGAATCCAGCCCCCGGGGCAGCACATTAAAACAACACTTTCCGTTAATGTGCGAATGTGACAGGAGGATTTAACTAGCGCGTACTTCTAATTTATGTCAGGTCTGCGCTATAAAATACACTAACCCCTCAACACACCTAGCAGAAGACTATTTATAACGTTACGTTACACAGCAGACAGCGCCTTAGTGATGACGAATAACGTTAGCTTAGCCACCGCTGATAACTGTGCCAACGGGTATGTGATCTTATTATGAACCGTGGCTATTTTACCGATGCGCTAAGTCAGTACGTACTTAAGAAAAAGCTTGGCTTCCTTGTTTAATGCCACTCGGAGTGAAAGAACATGATTATGCGCTTAACCAGGAGGAAAACGGACAACTTCTTGCAGCCTGCCTGTAAATTTTAAATGCCCGTCTCACTAACAACAGTAGAAAAGGACGTTTCACTAAGACTCATCCTATTGGACAACAGCGCTGTCAATCAATTCCAGAACGCTTATTTTTCTTCTCTGGAAGGAAACTCGCAGCACAGTCATTGGTTGGATGTATTGACGACGCACGCGCATTCCGCGTTACGATTGGTTCAGGATAGCTGCAGGCTCCCTCAACTGGACCAATTAGATCACGGCAAACACAGCGTGCTCCCGCCTGTAGCTGGATGACGCAGAGGTCACGTGTTGTTTGTGCCGCGGTCCATAGAGATGTGTGTACAGAGGGAGTGAGAAGCAGATTGGCAGCGCCGCTAGGATCCAGCGATAATAGAAACGGGTAATGTGGTCATGTTGCAGTGGCTTGGCTTGAATTCTTGTCGCGTTGGCTGCGTTTTCCCAAGGCGGCTCAGAGGAGCGCATCATCGGGAGGAATAAATTGCGCCGCTGCCGGAGGAGAACACGACCCCCCTCCCTCTCCCCAAACAAGAATGGGGTCTCATAGCGCAACACCAAGGCGAAGATAAACTTGACCTAACGTATACTAACCAAATGGAAAATCTTGCGAATTATCCAGAAGGCAGCGCCGCCATGCTGATGCTGGAAGCGCAGCAGAGGACTGTCGGAGCTAAACAAGTTTCAAACGGCAGCCCCTCCGGTGGGGATCCCCCTTCTTCTTCCCCGCTGAACGGCGGCGGCGCGCGCTTCCATCAACACCAGCAGGCTGCGCCGCCACACGCACATCATCAACCGCAGGACCACCACAACCACCACCAACATTATTTTGATCACGAAAACCATCAACAGTCTCCGGCGCGAAAAAGCCTCTTGTCTTCTCTTAAATCAGCACATGAGGACTCCGCCGCTTCTGCTGCTACGGGCCACACACAGGCTACCTCATCTGCCACTGCCATGGCTGTTAACACCGGCGCCGCTGCTACAGACGGGCTGGACGACATTAGGAAGTGCGGTTACCTGAGAAAGCAGAAACACGGCCATAAGAGGTTTTTCGTCTTACGCTCGGCGAGCCGTTCAGGACCGAGCCGACTGGAGTACTATGATAGTGAAAAGAAGTTCCGTAGCAGCCTTCGCTCTGCCGCCGCCGCCGCCGCCTCTTCTGCCGGTGCTGCTGCTGCAGCGAGCGCTTCTCCTCCCAAACGCGTGATTTATCTCTCCCAGTGTTTCACTGTAAACAAAAGGGCGGATTCAAAGAACAAACACCTTATAGCTCTCTATACCAAGGACGAATACTTTGCGATTGTGGCCGAAAATGAGCAAGAGCAAGAGGACTGGTACTTGGCGCTCAGCGACCTGATGAGTGAAGGCAAAAAAGGCCACACAGAGGCCGACGAGCTCGACGACGGCTACGGTACAGTAACGCCAGGCACCGTCTTCAAAGAGGTCTGGCAGGTAAACGTGAAACCCAAGGGCCTAGGGCAGACTAAGAATCTCACGGGTGTGTACAGACTGTGCCTCTCTTCTAAAACCATCCACCTAGTAAAACTGAACTCTGAGACCCCATGTGTAAACTTGCAGCTGATGAACATCAGACGCTGTGGCCACTCAGAGAGCTTCTTCTTTATAGAGGTTGGGCGTTCCTCTTCAATCGGTCCTGGTGAGTTATGGATGCAGGTGGACGATTCTGTGGTGGCTCAGAGTATGCACGAGACCATTTTAGATACCATGAAAGCGCTAAAGGCATACGCTGAGTTCAGGCCGAGGAGTAAAAGTCAGTCGTCAGGCTCTAACCCTATGGCTTTCATGACCACACGTCGCCACCTGGGAAACCTCCCACCCAGCCAGACAGGACTGCAGAGGCGATCTCGGGCTGAGTCTGTGGTTGGCACCCCACCTAGCAGTAAGAGCAGTGGTGCAAGTGGATACAGGTTTCGCACCTCTAGTGAAGGCGAGGGCACCATGAACCGCCCGTTTCGGTCAGTCACAGGCAGCCTGATCCACCTCAATACAGCACGTGCCAATTTGGGTAGACAGGAGAGTAGCGGTGGAACGGGGAGCCGATATGTACGAGCCCCGCCAGGTGCCACCTACCATGCACGATCTGCCTCACTTCCAGTGTCTCATTTCCCCTCCACCACTAGTCCCATCAGTATGTCCAGTAGCAGCGGCCATGGTTCTGTCACCGATACCAACACCCGGCCTTCCAGTGCTTCCATCTGTGGTTCTCCCAGTGATGGAGGCTTCAACTCCTCTGATGAATACGGCTCCAGCCCTGGAGACTTTCGCTACTTCAGAGTACGCAGCAACACACCTGACTCACTGAGCAACACGCCACCCATCCGGGAGGAGCACTGTCTCAGTGACTACATGGCTATGGGCTGGAGCCGAGATATGTTCAGTGGGAGTGCCGGGGAGGCTTCCCGTGATGAAACTGCTGATGAAGATTCACGGCCATTTAGGAGGCGCACTCCTTCCTTTTCCAGGCAGGTGGGAGCTGGCAGTGCAGGTGGAGTAGCTGTTTACCAGAAGATGACCCAGACCAACTTCTCGCTGGACGAGGCTGTAGCTGAGGGAAGCCTTCTGGGAAGCAATAGCCAGCTTGCCTCCATCTCTTCATCACTTCGTTCTGATTACAGCTCCAGCTCCGAACACAGCCAGGACCACCCCCCTGCATTACGCGCTGCTGACTCTTTTAAAGATGACGGATACATGCCCATGATGGCTGGTGCGGTGCCCTCCGCGCAAGACACAGATTACATGCCTATGCAACCCAGTCCTCTTGTCTGTGCCTCCCCACACATTCAGAGCGTGGCCTCCCCTCCCTCTCAGCACATGGACTCACAAGGCTACATGATGATGCTCCCAAGTGGGAATGGGGGAACAGACACCCCAACGCCAGCCAGCCCTCACATTAGTGTCAGGGGCCTTAGTCAGAGAGGTAATGGGCGTCCTGAGAATGGAGAATACATGGATATGTCTCGGAGCAGGCCCATGGCAGGCAGACGAAAATTCTCTAATGACACTTACTACACACTGACCGCTCCTGAGATACCCAAATCCCACAACTCATATTTCTCCCTACCACGTTCATACAAAACCCCAGCAAAACATAGACGTGAGCATGACGAATACGTTCCCATGAGTTCACCTGCCAAACCTCTCTACATCTCTCCTAGTACCACACCAGAGCATAATGGCTGTAGCGATATGGATTGCCATTCTACACGTCCAAACCGCCTCCCCCTTAGCCAACGCAATTTTCATGGGTCATTACAGGCAAGTGAGACGGTGGAATGTCCCTCCAGTCCTGGAGAGTACATTAACATTGAGTTTGGTGACCAGGCCACATACTCACTCACTACGGAGGACACTCTCACCAGCCAAAGCACCCACCGGCAGGACCGGCACTCTCCCCTTCCCCAGGACTACATGAGTGTGGAGGTGGATGGCCTTCCACCCAAAAGCCAGTCTTCACGCTCATCACTGGTGGCCCCTTGGAACCCCCCTACTTACATTCGTACCAGTGGTGGTGGAGTCACATCGGGACAATCAGATGACTACACAGAGATGAGCTGTGGTCGGCATGAGGAGCGTAAAAGCCCCACAACCATGCTGCAACACCTTAGTGTTTGTGAGCAGAGGTATCCAAGCTCTAGCACACCTGTTGAGCCAAAGGTCATCCGAGCAGACCCCCAGGGCAGGAGGAGACACAGCTCTGAGACTTTCAACACACCTACGGAAGTGACAGGAGCGAGTGGCGTGGACAGCAGCGCCTCAGTGCCTAGCACTGTTCCTCAGGTGGGGGATAATAAGTGGCTGAGCTCATCATCCTTCGACAGCACATGGATGTGTGTGGAGAACAAAGCAGCAGGTGACAAAGAGGAAGCACCAGGCCTCTCCTCAGACCGAGCTGAAGCAAGTGCCTCTTCTGTGAGAACCAGAAGGACTCTATCTGTGGAACACCAAAATGGCCTCAACTACATTGCCCTGGATCTGAGAGAGGACCAAGGGACTGAGAGTGCCAGCGCTGAACCCCAAATACCAGCCTCTGGCGTGCTACTCCCAGAAAATGGGGAATACGCCAGCATAGATTTCACTAAATCTGAGCAGATCATTGCAACCTCTAAAGGTGAGCATGTACCTTTGTAGGCCTTGTTTTCATAGTGCACACTGATACATTTAGTTATTTATTTCTCTGAGGATTGTTTATACCACCTTTTCCACCTGTTGCATGTTTTTTAAACCACAGTGCATTAAGCCTTTGGGTCTTTTATTAATATTCCCTAAGTTCTGCTCTAATTATTGTGGTAAGCACTTCAGTCACTTAACCTCATTTTAAACCTGCTCCCTTGGGAGATGTGTATGTTTATATGTGGAGGCAGAGCCTCTCACTCCTGCTGCTGCTTATCCATTAGTGTGAGGCTACCGCGTAACCGCACAGGAAAGTCTAGCAAACATATGTAGTAAAGCTTGAAGGCCTGTTAAGTTTTTAAGATATTGAATGCGAAGGGTCAAAGGCCCTGTGTTATTGTAGTATGTGATGTTGTCTAGAGAACGTGTTTGTGTTAGTTATGGCGATCTCTTTCCACTCACTGGAGATGACACAGCAGGGTCTGTTTCAGTAGCTCCAGGTATTTGCTGCATGGACAGAAATCGCTGGAGTTTGTTATTGAACCCAGTATTATATTGAACAAAGAATTCTTTCTAAAATGCTCATATTCTGGCCACACAAAACTGACTGCTAATGCTATTGTTCTCTGTAGTATTACTTGTCCTTTCCCAATTTTATTTGTCCTTCTATCACACTTATGTCTAGATCTTCCTGGGTCGGTTTGGTGCTTGGCAGAAAAATATCGTGTGAGAGAGAAAGAGAGAGAGAGAGAATGAGGGGTGAGTGAGTCAGTGTTCTCAGCAAGCCCTGGCTGACTCATTTGTTTATCATAGAGTTGAGGTAGAGATGAGAGAATGAGGGAAAGAGGAAAAGACAGGGAGAAGCAGCACCTGTGTGAGAGTGTGACCGTGGAAGGGTGTGTATGAGTGTTTTGTGTGTGTGTGTGTGTGTGTGTGTGTGTGTGTGTGTGTGTGTGTGTGAGAGAGTGTTAGTATTTTCATTTCTTAGGGAGAAAATCATGAACTGTCAATAAGCACATAAACCTTGAACTCTCTGTGATCTGCTAAAGTTCAGCTGTTCTCTCTGCCCCCCTGTCCCACCCCCTCACCAGGTGTGGGGGTCTGTTTGTAGAGCATGCATGTGCATGTTTTGCTGACGAGTACTCTGCTTTCTTTGATGTTGTCTAATTGGCCCAGCATGTTGTGGCACACGTTTCTACAGGAAACACCTTAGTGCTGAGAAATGTTACAGTTGTGCTTCATGTCATGCTGCGCTTATACCTGGATAGCACGGCTCCTCGTGGCACATCATAGCCACTAAAATTAAACCCATTGAGTTATCAGGCATGCTCTGACCCCATGTCTGATTCTCCTCTTACTTTGTTGTGTTTCTGTGGCATTTGGCCACTGCTGCAGTGTTTTTGGCAATAGCAGTGTGATGGCCCATCTGGGTTTTGGGGGATGTGCCCTCTTTGTGGTGTTGGAATGTAAATTAGCAAGCGCATAGCTACACAGGAATGTGCCTCAATCACCACACCATGCTTTTCACTGCTGGCCCTCAGGCACGGCTTTTCAAACAGCCTGAGGTAAACAGGACAGGTCAGTGTAATTCACTCTGGAGTGGAGGCTTCTTTTTACAGAGGGGGGAAAAAGGATAGAAACAAGCTATTTTTGTCTCTGGCGATCTACCCAAAACAGATTTATCGAGCAGCTCTGGGTTTTTGACAGCGAGCTTATGTGTTTGTTTGGGGTTGTGTGAGACACCACAACAGGGCACTGAGAGGGCAAGAGGCACAGATGAGTAATCAGGAAGATCAAGAAGGAAGGTGTATTGACGGTGCCGTTAAATGTGAGCCATTTGGCATTAACAATCCTATTTGTGTTAGGTTATGAATGCCCCATGAGACATATTAAACAAAAGCAAGCAATTTGGCTCATACATTGCACTAATATAGTCCATATCAACCAAAAAGTCTGATGATCATGCCACTCTTGGGAATGCCCGGAACTGCCAGGGTAGTGATCTGTGCCACAATAGCAGCCTGGGTTTGACTTGGCAGGTGTTTTTGGCAATTCCAGGGTAATAAACAGGTAAAGTCAAGCTATTCTGTTCATTTAGGTAACTTGTAGCAGATTTGCTGGAGCTACATTTTTGTGGAGAAGCCTCATCTGTACATCACATACTTGTTTACAGAGACAATGTACCCTTCATCCACATGACTACAACTGATACCAATGGCTTTACTTCTTCACCTTCGAACACTGCCTTTTACAGTTTGTGCAATGCTCATGTCAGCACTTTCAGGCTGAAAACATGAAAGTCTCATGTGACAGATGTTTCTCTAACTGCATTTCCAGCAAGGCGTGCACCCACGCAGCCACACTTTGGTTGGCTGACCAATAGACGTGGAGTGTGGAGATTCCTTGTGGGGGGTTTTTTCTTCTTCTTCCTCTTTCACCACCAGTGTCTGTAAAGTCCTAAAAGTATGCTAACCTGGAATTTACTGATTAAGTGTCCGTGCATTCCTAGAGAAATGGTTGAGGAACATAGTAGGGTCTATAATGAATTATAGACTTTTGTTGTTTGTCATTGCACAAGTTTAGTGGTATCCTTAGTCACACACTGAAACTTTGACCTACTCTCTTTACATGCTGCATGATGCATGCACACCCCTCCTTAAAGAAACCTTGACCCCATGTTTGTGTGTAGTGGTTAGTGAATCAGTGACAGTTTAGGTCTGCTCATTATGCGCACACATGAATGTGCATTCCATACCCAACAGATCTGTCATTTAAAGTGTGTTACCAAAAGGCATACAGTCAGCGTGTACTGAAGTGCACACTTAAACCAGCAAGATAAACTAGGCTGTTTTTGTGTGTGTGTGTGTGTGTGTGTGTGTGTGTGTGTGTGTGTGTGTGTGTGTGTGTGTGTGTGGGGGGGTGTATACCTGCTTTCGTGCTTGTGTATACTCTATGGCAGTGTTTTGCACTTGTAAGACCCCAAATTAGGTTTAAGAAGTGACAGGAACACCTTGGTCCAGAACACCACATGCTGTGCTTGTGGGTGTTATGCATATGCGGACACATGCGCGCACACACACACACACACACACACACTCACACTCACACACTCACACTCACTCTCTCTCTCTCTCTCTCTCTTACACAAAAGTTTAAACTAAAACCTTGGTTATTTATTCAAAATGTTTCATGCTAATATTCATTGTCATTGTTTGTACTTAGTAACCCTTTCTGTACTCTTTTTTTTTTTTTCTTTCTTTCTTTTTTTCTTTCCTGTCTAAAAGAGCACTGCATTAGAAATACTGTTAAATGTCAGGCACACACACACACTTCATGCTTTGTTGTTGTGTCAGGGAAAGTGATGGAGGTAGTATGTCATTAGGATCAAGTTATAGGCAGCCATATACATTACATCTACATTATATTACATGTTTCTTAACATGATAGATTCCCGTGTTAAAGAATGTACTAAAACATACTACCTGAACCTCTTTCTACAGTATCTATAGCATGTGTGTGATTACCATGGATAATAATTTCAACACATTTGCCTGTAGTGAGAAAAGAACAGAAAACCTGATGGTTGAAAATCTTTCATTTAAAATTTAAATATGCATTAGTAAAAACAAGCTAATAACTTACACGGTATGGATAAAAAAAATAAAATAAAAAAAAAACAGTAACACAGCATGTGAATTAGTCAGCTCATA
This sequence comes from Cranoglanis bouderius, assembly GCA_023630585.1. Lineage (NCBI taxonomy): Eukaryota > Metazoa > Chordata > Actinopteri > Siluriformes > Cranoglanididae > Cranoglanis > Cranoglanis bouderius. The sequence continues at coordinate 11,636,158 of CM042568.1, forward strand.
ATGATAACTCATGGTTGTTGCTTCTTTTTCAAGACAAAGTTGCATATCATCTCACGTGTTTTGACGTAAGCCGTTCATGAATTCTCCAGCATTGCCTTATAAAATATTTATGCAATGCTTATGAATGTGTTGTAAAGGTAACCTTCAAATAAGGTGTTAACAGAAAGGCCATCCCATAGTTCACAGGAGAAATTATACAGAGGTTTAATTCAAAACCATCTTTTTCTGAAGAAGCTCACTCACTTTCAGTAACTGCTTTATCCTGGTCAGAGTTGCCTGGTCTGGAGGGTGTCACAGGAACTCTGGGCGTGAAGCGTTCTACAAAAATACATGTTTTGCATGATGCCTCAACAACTTCCCTTAGACTTTCATTTTAAGCGAGCTTTGAATAAACAGGATTTCTGTTCTTTTCACAGAAGAGGGAAATGTGTTAAAAATGGTTGGCCGTTATAATCACGCCTTTGCTCTCGATGTAACCACACCAGCACTGTTGGAGCTTCTGCCGTCCAATGGTACTGGCTGATTCACTAGTTTATTTGTTTGGCTTCATTAACAACAAAGATTAGATTTTTCTTTGCGTTTTGTGTTTAGGTTGGTAATGTTTGAAATCTCCTTGTATTCATTCACCAAACAAGACAAAGGGTGTGTCTGAATCAGCTCCCTAGTTCAGTAGTCAGGGAGTCAGCCATTTTAAGGGCTATCTCAATCACGGAATCCTTCCAGTGCACTGGAACGTTCGCTCCCTAAAAAAATCCCACAGTGCACCGCAAAAACCATGGAGCATCGATGCTCACTATGTTTCCTTACTGGAAATGACGTCACGTTTTCTGCAGCCTCTCAGCCAACTTCGTCTAAAAGTGAGTAGATTGTTGTTGTTGTAGCTGTCAAAAGATTACTTACGTTATCAATTTTTAACTTTATTTAACGTTCTAAATACGGTTTGTTTGAGTCTAACGACTTTTAAGTGTCAGCTTGCGTACGATCATGCTTGAAGTACCATGACAGAAAGGCATGCGATTAAGCTAACAAATTTACGACATATAAAACTTAAATATTTTTATGTTCCTCATTTTTTTTGGTGACCGTCAACGCAGGTACGTTGTCATGTTGCCGGAAACTGAATTATCAGTGTCCCAATGTGTAGTGAGCCAGGGTCCTTACCAGTGCCCCAACTCATGTACAGGACATACTGATTCACAACCTAGGGAGCTGATCGAGACACACATTTTTCTACCACAATTCTGTCCTCAATTTTTTTTTCTCGTGTGTGTCTAAAGCTTTAACCCGATTGGCTGGGCGATTTAAAAAAAAAAAAAAAAAGTCATTTCATTTCAGAGCTTCATGCAGTGCACAATGGTTGCGGTGCAGCAAAATCTGTCTCGCCATGCGCTGGTAAAATTGTGGCAAAGCTTAACTACGCAAATAAGTGCGTCTGGCGTGCTGCTCCGCAAAATTCGTCATAACCAAATCCATGTAAACGCCTTAAAACATTCTCCAGTGGTGCGTATCGAAAATTTGCAAGTGGGCGTGTAGAGTTCGTTCCAAGCGGGACACGAAGAGTGCTCACCTGTCTGTGGCACACATGGCCTGTGTCACGTTCTGGGAGGACATTTGCACCGTCATTGTGGGCTAGTAGTGAGTTGCGCAGTCAGTTCAGGACTTCTAGGAACGTCTGATTCTTTTGAGTAAGTGTGTTAAATCCCAGCAGCTTTGCCTGCTCTGACACTACAAAGCCCAGGCTGAACAGCTGCCTACTGTTTATTACTCCACCTCAATGATTTTCTAGCATTATATGCCTGTATTCCTCTTCATTTATAAATCTTTCAATCAAAACAAAAGTCATCAAGTATATAAATGATTAAGCCACCACAATATAGGTACAACCTATACTGTTAAAGTTAAAACATGTGAACCAAGAACTCATGAACTAACACACTAGAGTAAATGAAACTCCGTTATCTATTAACATCCATAATGGCCATCAGGGAAACACAGAAGGAAAATTATTGAAAAAGAACTTTCGCTAAGCTCGATATTGCAGTTAATCAACTTAAAATGTGATCATTATTAAATGTGTGGTTCCACCCCAGGCTTATCTAAGATATTAGGTTGCATATTTATACTCTAGTGAGATTGTGAATACTGGAAATCGAGACCTATTAGGGAAGGTGGTAAGAGCTGGAGAGAAGACCTTCAGTTCAGACAGTCGAGTGCGTTACTGGAGTTAATTGTGTTGCGCTAAAGCATCGAGCTAGGTCTCTTGACCTGGTGTGATCTTGGTTACTTGAGATTTAGAGGGCTACACCCATCATCCTGCTATAGGATTAGAACATTTTTGTGTACATGTGTGCACGTGATTTCTGAGCTAGTCTGCTGATCTAGGTTGTCTAACAGTTTTTTATTTTCCATATACTACAACTTTCTGTTCTATTGCATTTTTTTTATTGACACTCCACCCTTTAAGATTTACTTTAAATGGTTTTAATGAGGTTTGTCTGACCTTCATCCTGGGACAGGGAGAGTGAGCATTGCCAGTGGGGACGGGTAACCCCAGTACTTTTGGGTGGAAAAGTACTCCTTAAAATAGGTTCTGAAGTGGAGGCTGCGTGGCAGGAGTGTGGTCACTGTTCCACTTATAGTACCATGCTATTGTGGATATGATAAACTCGTCAGGTTTGTTGGAGCTATGCAGTGACGCACTGAAAGCCAGGGTTTAGCATGTGAGTGGTGACGTAGTACTTCTCGCAGGACTTCAGACCCCCTCCATCATCCACTTTTAAAATGGTTTATGAGGATGTGGGATTGGGTTTTGGTTACTCTGCTGCAGTGGTTGCATCATAGCACAGAGTGAATGACTCAGACCACAAAGATCTCTAGAGTTTCTTCCCATTAACCATGGACTCATATTATACTTCACAGTTTCAGAATTATTGCTTTCATCGTGCCCTTTAATATTTTCGTAATGCTGTATAAAACAACCTACCTGTACTGTACCAGTGGCAGCCATCACAGTTGGAGGTCGCCTCTAAATTTTAAGCAGTAGTTGTCTTTGCAAGGTGTACTGATATGCTGTCTATTCATATGACCACTCAATTTTACTATAGTGATATGTTTAGAAGTGTCCTTGATAGCATTATTATGTGCTTATTTATTTATTTGTTTGTTTATTTATTTTTGCAGTACATTGCATAACCATTTCTGGCACCTCCATCCTTCCAGTTATAGCATCCTCAACATTATGTTACTGGCATAAATGCCAAAACTCTCAGTACAGGTCAGGTTCACTGGGCCATGCCTGTCATGTTAGCCACTCCTTACATAACCTTTGGTCATGTTGTTTTCCTGATTGCCGGCGGTTGCTGGGGCCGTGTGCCAGGAGGAACTCATGGCCCCGTGGTGCGTCAGTGAAGCCGGCCATCACTCGCACAGTGCACTAGCAGCATTTCTCCTGCTCCAAGCCATCACGGGCCTGAGCGCTCAAAAAAATCACTCGCATTGTGTCTTTGTTGCCTTTGTTTGGTCAGACAAAACCTTTTATCAAAAGCATCGATTGTTCACACTGGGGTCAAACCAGGCTAGCACATGACCCCACTGCCTAGCTGGGAACGCGAGGGAGAGGTAGAGTGGGGTGAAATTGGATCAAATGAGATCAGCAGTTCTGTTTCATTATAAAAAGTCTGTTGCCTTTTCAATACTACAATGCGCTACAATTGTTGGAACTTTAATGCATTTATGTAAGCGTTCTACTGAGAGTTTAATGATTTTTACTTCACAGTAAAGAGTCGCTACACTTTCTTGTGTAGCGACTCATGAAACTCGTGACACCATTCATGTCACAACTGCCATCGCAATTTATATTCTTTTTACATACTTTTTTCAAATGAGCATGATAAACTATTGGTGTTAAACACTGAGAACATCATAACCTCACATTATGAATTGATGCTCTTTAGTGACACCTGCACAAGATGCTAATATCTCTTTCTGCTCTTCGCACCTTTTGCTGCTTCATCTGCGTGTTGCTAGCAGGGCTTGCCAATAGAGGGACATGTCTGGCCTGTTGAATGAATCACATGTGAACCGATTCTTTTTAATGAATCGGTCGGCCAGTTTAAAAGTCCATCTGAATCTAAACTTGTGAGGCTTCTGCACAACGTTTGTGATCTTGGTTTAAGAATTCCTAACAATCTAACATTTCAATCGCATAAAGATTGAAGAGCATTGGTCTAAGTACTTGAATTGGCTTGGCTTTCTTTTTATGCTGTGTACATTCCTCTTTGCCTGGTGGCTCTGTGTGCTGAGCTCTGATAGTGATGTGTCATTTGAGTCGACTCTCAGGCAAACATCAACTGACTCCATTATAAGAGCTTCTAGACAATGCAGTTACTCTTGCAGTGTAATTTAATCAAAATGCTTCCATAGAAAGCTCTTTTCAACATCTGATCTGTTCATTAATGTGAATGGTGAGGCATGCATTTAACCCTCAGCTCTTCATATGTGTGTGTCACTCTGCTGCACTGCTTGCTTAAGTTGTAGGCTATTGCATGTAGTCAAGTGTTTTGGGGAAGAGATCAGTAATCAGGATTGAATGTATAGATGGAAAGGAATCTTTTTAATGTAGTACTGACACAGCAGACATTATACAAGAATGCTTACTGTATTTGGTAATGTACGTTTGTAGTGCCTTGCTGATTGAACAATTATTTCAGTTGATTTTATAAAATGCAAGGTACACAAGTAACACTTTTTTTCATTAGAAAGTAGAGTAAGATTTCTTCAGGCAATATCAGCCATAGATAGGCAAAGAAGAAGAATCACTGGTTAAAATATTTGTCTGGTTTAGAAAAAAATGTCAGTGTGCTGTTTGGGAGCTGAAAGAGTTGGCTTTTATTGGTGACCTGAACCAAATGATCTGGCTTACTGAGAAGCGTGATCATTCCCATCACTAGGTCTTGAGTAGCAAAATCCAAACCAAGCCGAAAATGCACTGGTGGAACCCATAAATGACACAATTGACTCAAGTCAGTGACCCGAATGTCATTGTTGTTTCCGAGGAACAGGGAACTGAAAACCGACCAGTGAATGTGCTGATTCCAATATCCATTGCAAAGGTTATTGATGAACTCGCTGACTCGAATGTCATCACTTAACTCGCTCACTGAGTCTGAACAATTTGGTCAATCAGTTTCTGTCATGAAAGTCCACTGAAAAATGCACTCACAAGCTGATCCCATAAACTACTGTGACACTAGGCTACGAGAATTGTAAAGGTTTTGTAACTGTGCTAAACTAATAGGCTTTATTAACTTATGACAAATATAAAATATACACTAACTGGTCACTTTAATAGGGAAGTACCCCTGTTCATTCATGTAATTATCCAATTAGCCATTCATGTGGGAGCATTGCAATGTATAAAATCATTCAGATACAGATCAAGAGCTTTAGTTAATGTTTATGTCAAGTATGAGAATGGGAGGAAAATGTGATCTCAGTGACTTTGACCATGTCATGGTTGTTGATGCCAGACTGGCTGTTTTGAGTATTTCAGAAACTGCTGATCTCATGGGTTTATCAAAGGCAAAAACAATAAAACATACTGTGAGCAACAGTTCTGTGAGCAGAAACTCCTTGTTGGTAAGAAAGGCTTAAGGAAAATGGCCAGACTGGTTTGAGCACAGGTTTACTGCTTAGTTCAAAATTGGAAAAATGTCCTCTTCAGCTGTCTAGTTTCAGTTAGCCTGTGCACACTGTAGCCTCAGATTCCTGTTCATAGCTGACAGGAGTGGTACCCTGTGTGGGTCTGCTGTTGTAGCCTGTCCACCTCAAGGTTCAGTGTGTTGCGCATTGTGAGATGCTTTTCTGTGTGCCATGGTTGTAAAGAGTGGCTATTTACCTTAAACTGTCCTGTACGCTTGAACCAGTCTGGCTATTCTCCTCTGACCTCTCTCATCAACAAGGCGTTTCAATGATTAATTTATGCCATCAGTGCTTCTTCTGCTGTCTGCCATCCACCTAGAATGCTTGAGCGTGTCGCACTTAATATAATTGTATAGATTGTGCATTGTTTTTATTGACTATATTTCTTTTTATACCCCTGAAATGAATTTCTGGCTATGCCACAGATAAGGAGGTACTTTTAGTGACTTTTTTGGTGTTTAACAAGATAATTGATTGATGCCTTGGAAAATTATTAAACAAATCCCTTAAAATGCTAGGTACAAACTGTGAATGCAATTAAGCGCTGCCCAGGGTACTTCACACCCATAGAAATGTGTTTTATGTGGCACACATTGGAGCTTTTATATTCCTTGAACTTGAGTGTCCTGCACAGGGCCCTGACCTCAAGCCTACTGTATACCTTTGGGTATACTAGGGTTAGGGTTAAAGCCTTTCCAGAAGTGTGGAGGTTATAATAACAGCAAAAGGGAACTAAATCTGGAATGAGCTGTTCAGAAAGCACACACGAGTGTGTTATGTTCAGAGTGTCCGCATACTTTTGGCCATATGCACTCACCATCCACTTTATTAGGAACACCTGTACACCTGCTCATTTACGCAGTTATCCAGTCAGCCAATCATGTGGCAACAGTAGCACAATGCATAATATAATGTAGATACAGGGCAAGAGCTTCAGTTAATGTTCACATCAAACATCAAAATGAAGAAGAAGTGTGATCTCTGTGTGACCATTCTGGATTAAAAAGAAGTGCAGAACATGTGTAATGTTTTATATTCAGGCTCTATTCCGGCACTAAACCCTGCTCTTCTCTCTCTTTTGTCTTTTTCCTTTTAATCTAGAGTAAAGATGAGCAACGTGGCTGCTTTTTGGAGAATGGAGGAGCCATCGAGCCACTTTCGGCCCGTCACACACCCTGCAGGAATGACCCCAGGGACCTCCACTATGTTTTCTCGTCATGTCCATGCTTTAAATTTCTCCTCTTTAAGAGCGCATTATCTTCTGGGTTGGTGTTGTTTGAAGTCATCGCTTTAATATTTTGATTGTTATTTTAATGTTTTACTTTTTAATTGTGCATAAAAGGGTTTTGCTCACTGACCTGCAGAGATCCTAATACTGTTGTCAGCAGTCTCCATCCACACAGGTACACAGTGTTTACTGATTAAACATTACTCATTAAAATGCGCTCGTTTTCACTTAGATTTCAGGTGAGATTTTTCTTGAGTTTTTATCCTTTTTTTTTTTATTATTCTTTTTTTTTTTTTTTTTCTTTGCTAGGCAGATACTGTATGCACAGATAGGAATTTTTCAGGGGTTCACCTGTGAGAGACATTTACACTTTTGCTTTTTATTACATCTGTAAGTTTACAAGTGTTATTCCCGCAACATGTGTGTTTTGCTTGAAAAGAAGTCCTCCACACAAGCTATCTGTGCTATACTATAATCCCAGTGGCTGTCACGCACTCTGTGACGTGCTATTGAGCTGTGTCGACCCTACGCTGGGCCCCAGGTGCGACGTGCTGTACATTCTTCGTGTGTGACAGAGACCAACTGTACTCTCGCAGTCCTCCACTCCCCCTTTCCTCTCTTCCTTGGTAGCGAGCACACTGCCTCTTCTCCTCACTACCAAATATGCAGGATTGACAGAAGGGGAGGAGCCGGGTGGAAAAAAAGAGGAAGCGTCTATTCTGGGACTAAACAAAATGCCAGATCAGATCTGCTACAGTCTCGGAGCACTCACAGGTCACAGATAGTGTTACTATAATTGACACGGCTGAAAGTAACTCATGAGAGTTCCTCATACAAGGAAGCTCCGAACTAAAGGAGGCTCACACTAATTATGATATTAACATTAGCAATGTCATGTTAAAATGAAATTGTCCCAGCATTAGTAAGCAAAGCTCTAATCAGAACACACCCAAAACAACACACACTAAGACAGAAAGAGAACAGAAGCATTCAGCCTTCTGAGAGAAAAGCATTTTTTTTTTTTTTAGCCAGCAGTTTATCGTTTTTGTCTTCTTCTCAGTATTGTACACATGCTTTGAGTGAGTGCCCCAGTGAAACATCATGGCACAGGATTCAAACTTTCAAATCTTTGCCTTACTGTTGTAATTTATTGTAGTCTGTGTCAACCTTTTTATATGAAAGAAAACTATAGAGAGCAGGTGTGAGACAAAATAAAATACATATATGGTACTTTATCTCCAGCTTGAGATTGAGGTGTTTTGGTTTGTTGGGTGCAAGAAATCACGTCCCTCTCCTTATTTCGGTACATTTGATATAACCAAACCAAATGTGAAACATTTCATTTGATGCTTGTACTGAAAATAAAAATGACAAAAATCGAGATATTTTCATGGTATGTTGTAAAAATTGTTGGTACTGAAAGTTCAAAATGTGAATGTAACCTCTTAAAACTCAAGTCCTTCGATATTTCACTCCCTTCTGGTTAAGGGATCTTTACTCTCTTCCCCCTATTTTGTATCAGATTCATGTCTTAGAAAGCACAGGCCACAGCGACGGACTGTCATTCAAAGAAAACAGGGCATGTTTAAACTAGCTCTTAATTTTTGTAAGATAAAAAAAGAAGTGTAATAGAAATGTTGTGGCATGAACACTGCTTTCGATTTCTTCAGTCCTGTTTTTAGGTACAGTACTACAGTGATCTGTGTTACAGAGACATTCATGACTGAAAGAGCTACTTTGGTACTATTTTTAAAAACCTGCCTCAAAACAATGTTGAGTATGTTGGAAAAGATCCGGCAAAAGCTGCTGTTCATTGTTGTTTGCTGTTTGTTTGACGGAATATTCTGTTGTACTGTGTTGCAATTTCAGTTTTTGGTTGTTGTTTTTTTTTTGTTTTTTTTTGTTTTTTTGGATAAAATTTCAATCCAAATAGCAAGTGTTTCAAATGACGAATGACAATATACACAGATGCACAGTGCTACATCATCAATATGCAAGTTCAGTTAAGTTTTCCTTTATTTAGGATCTAGTGTAAAGATTTGATCTCCTTGGAATTGTATGAAATTGGATATTTTTCTGAATCTCAAATTTTGGGGAAATCCTGCTTTTCCCCAAAGTGGTGAGGCATTTTTGCAGTTTTGTAAAATGTATTTTGTTACAGTTGTATTTTTATTTTGCTGCTGTGTTTTAAAAAGGAAAAAAAAGAGGGAAACATTTGGGCAATCGTGACATTAGTGATTACAGTGATGATGACCGCTGTCATGGGATCTGTTTTTGGTTAATGAAATTTGAATGCTTTTACTGGCAGAGTTGCGTTCAGATCCGGAGGTTTAAACCTCCTGCGTTCATTTTATTCCTTATTTTTTTGCTCATAAAGTCTGAAAGGGAAGAACGAGTGGAGACAAAAAACGTATATTAACAACCATTCGTGACTGCGTCCACTGTACATACTGTTGTTTTATTTCATGTTGACTCCCCCACACCTCCCCCTCGTTTTCTCTGGCTGGAAAAAGGAGAGTGGTCGCAGATTTTGGAGCGTTACATAGTGTTTATATTTATCAAACCTTTTGCTTTGAATAGAGCTATTGCAATAAAAAATGTGGTAATGTAACCTGGCTCTGCAGACTCTATTTTGGGTTCTTACTTTGTGTGTGTGTGTTTGGGGGATGGGGGGGGGGGTAGGGGGGTAAAAACTAAACTGAAATCAGGAAAGTCAAAGACTCTGAACTTTGATGTTTGTCTTTTTTATTTTAAATTACTTTTAGAGTAAAGTGAGCAAATGGGAACTAAATCTGGAATGAGATTTTCAAAAAGCACATACGAGTGTTATGCCCAGGTGTCCACATACTTTTGGCCATATACACTCACCATCCACTTTATTAGGAACACCTGTACACTTGCTCATTTTTGCAGTTATCCAGTCAGCCAATCATGTGGCAGTAGCACAATGCATAACATCATGCAGATACAGGTCAAGAGCTTCAGGTAATGTTCATATCAAATCATCACCATCAAAATGGAGGGGAAAGTGTGATCTCTGTGACTTGAACCGTGGCCTGGTTGTTGGTGTCAAGAGTTGGTTTGAGTTTTATTCAGAAACCACTGATCTGAAATACTTATGTATATGTAGTTCATGTTCTAAACTGAGTGTTTGGTTCATGTATTTTTCATGTCATGAGAATGAAAACCAGATGTTTGATAACCGTTTTCGATCATTTGAGGTTATCAAAAGTGTTCATGAGCTTGTCACTGTACTCAGTGTACTTTATTGTAGATAATGATGAAGGGTTATGAGGAGGATGTGATTGATGGGAACAGCCTGCAGTGATTCACGCTTTTCCCTTTAGGTATGTCTCATGACCTACAATCATTTTGGCGCCACCTATTGGGTGTGTGTGTGTGTGTGTGTGTGTGTGTGTGTGTGTGTGTGTGTGTTTGTGTTTGTTTGTATGCGTGCCTCAAAGCCACAAGGCCAAAGTCCATTTTAGGAGTAAATAACCTACGCAAGAGAGTGAAGTCCACCAGCAGAGCAACCAATCAGCAGATTTTCCTTTGCTTGACCTCTTGAGCAGAGACATTTCGAGTTGTTCAGTAACACAGCGGATGAATTAACAGTTTGCAGCAGCCAAAAAAAGTCAGAGGCCATATTTAAAACATCTAGGGAAGAAACTGCACTAAAACAATAATATAATACAGGTTTTAAAAAGACACTGTGGTTCCCTGGTTAAAAAACGTTCAACATCAGTAAGCTGCATGTTTGAATCCCACATAGACAACCTGTACTGAACCTGTGTAGGTTCTGTGTTGTTGTAGTAAATGTTGTTTACCACTTAATAGACTTGTATTGCTCACTTGCTTTACTTTACTTTATCTAGTAAATACATTTCTGAAAGCACTGCTGAATTCTCAAGTCTGATTGGTCAGAAGGTGTTGATTAATTTTCTATAACATCAACTCTGACAATAGTACTTCTTTCTGCTGAGCAAATCACAGGTTAATATTAATGCACTCCTTCTAATACAGTACAGTTTCTATAGTAACAGCTAATATGTATAGGCTCGTATGATGGACGCTCCACATAATCTAACCATAATAAATGAACTGGGGGGGAAAAAATGTCTGTTATTTAACAAAGAACAATATATAATTATCTCTAGTGTCAGCCCTTTATAACGGTCAGTATGTTTTTCAGCACAGGATGGAGGACTTTGCACTTTCCCGGTTTCGCTGGAACATGACAAGCTGCTTTTTTCCCCTCTTAACTACAAGATAGGGAAAAAAAGAGGCTGGTGAGGGAACAACTGTTTTAGCTGCTATAACAGAAATGATATCACGAACTAACTTGTGTCACATACATATCATGGCATTAATTGTAGCTAAATGGTTAAAAGGTACATCCATCCATCCATCCATCCATCAATTTTCCACTTATCCTACACAGAGTTACTGGGAGCCCGGAGCCTATCCCATGGAACTTGGGGCACAAGGCGAGGGACAACCTGAACAGGGTGCCAACCCATCACAGGGCACAATCACACACACCCATTCACACACTATGGACAATTTAGAGATGCCAATCAGCCTACAGTGCATGTCTTTGGACTGGCGGAGGAAACCCCTAAAGTACAGGGAGAGCATGCAAACTCCGTGCACACAGGGCGGAGGTGGGAATTTCTCCAACCCCGGAGGTGCAAGGCAAACGTGCTGACACCCTAATGTGCTAAACGTGCTTATACTGTGGCATAAGATGAATAAAACACTTCGGGGATGTGCTCTTATTGGAAAATATTCAACTTCCACTTACCATCAGGCCACATCCCCACCCTGTCATGGATTATTTCCCTATAACAGAACACAACTTCATGCTTTATTCCTTACGTAACACTGTAATCACTGTTCCCTCAAAGCTGACCTTAATAACAGCATTGCAGTTTTATGTACTGTTTTGTTTTTTGGTTTGCTTGTTTTTTGAGAGTTGGCTAGCCGGCTAATGTGAATCAGGCAGGGGCAGAGCAGTCGCAATCTGTGTGGCTCATGGGGTAATTCTACTCAAATTTTTCTTCCATATAGAAGTAAGAAAAATTTTTTAGGGAACATTGAGTATAATTCCACCACCTGTGTGTCACACTCAATTTCCTGTCCAGTAAGCAGCCTGAGTGGTGATGTAGATAAACTTTTAAGTTGAGGTCAGCACCTTTCTCAGAAGCTCTGTGCATATTTTTCATGAATTTATATGTGTGTATAAATGCATTAAGATGCCTCATGAGAGCAGTAGTCTTCCCTCTAACTGCTCCTACAAGGCTTAAGCATGCCTCTTCTTCCCAAATCAGAGGTGCTAAAATTGTGTTTCTGACTCAAAGGTAAGTTCTATGTAGCTTGTTATGGGTACAAGATACCATTATAACTGTTGCACTCTGCGGAAATGTGAATATCGATGTAGTAGCGATAGGCAGCTTCTTGTCAGTGACATTTGATCAGTTTCAAATCTCCTTTTGAACTTTTTCCTCACCATGACAGAAATGAAGTGAAGTGATCGAAGAACAAGCCAGACTGAATATCCCCTTTCCTCTTTCTATAATCATAACCTAATTAAAGCCCTAATTATGCCCTAAGCATGGTGTGACCTGCTGAGCATCAATGCTTAAAAGACTCTAAAATTGCAACCCCTCATCAGTTTACTTTGGAAACTACCCTGATCTGCGTCATCAGATAGCAAATGGAGTGAACCACTACTTGTTGACAGATCTTCTGCGTCATTAAAAGACAAGCTGTCCACATTAGGGAAGGAGAAAGAGTGTGTGTGTGTGTGTGTGCGCGCGCAATCCCCTGTGCAGGCCTTCAGATCAGCGGTAGCATGTGATCGCTGGCTTTCATTTCATATATGGCTACAGGGTAATTTGTTAAGCTCCTCTCGAGGAATGTAGTATTTCCCGTAGTGGACTTGAGTTTCAAAACAATCCAAATGGGCATTTGCCTGCAGGCCATGCTCTCTTAAGGAACTCATTACGGGAAAGGTTATGAATTAATATCCTCCTGTATGGCCCAATCCCTGGAAACACAGCTGTCCAATGAAGAGGTCAAGGTGGAAAGAACCTCGACACACCATTCCATCCTCATTATCTTGATGCCCAAACATGCTTGACCTAAAGCTAAGGTTTAATCATGAACGCCTCAGTCTGCAGTGCCACTGATGGGTGCTGAGTGGCCTGGCGTCACACATTTAGGAGGTTTAGGAGTGGATGATTCTGGTAAGTCCCTGTCTTACCAGCTTTAACTATGACTAATGATGTGGTTTAGTGGCAATTAACAGTGAAAAAAGTGAAACCTTGTTTTTCCTACACACCCAAACATGTCTTGAATGTATAGTACTCCTCATCTATATAATGCTCTCTGCCTAATTCCCAGTATACCTGCTACACCTCTCCGCCGTCCCCTACAACTGTCCATGTCAATCAAGTTGAGGAGATGCGATCTCTGCCTGTGAATAGTCAAACACCGCAACTACTATTACGCTTGACCCACGGCTGCAGAGGCTGCCAGGTTGGCAAAACAAGATCATCTAAGAAAGCCAAGGCATTCAGCTTGCTCCGAATGCAAATCTGAAATTAAACTGAAACTTGATCAAGTGTCACTTGGCAACTTCTGTTTGAAAAGAGGGTTACTCTAATGTAAGAATTTATTTATCTGTGGTATTTTATTGCAGTTCTTTTCTGTTAGTTGGAATGATTTACTTCTCATTATCACAATGAGGAAAACAGGCATTTGATGTGTTATTTTAGTCAGTGCTAGATATAACTATAATCTATGAATCATGTGGAGATCTCTTAAATAGTTGTGTAAGAATGTGTCTTGTGTAGGGTTAGGATAATTTTCATTTGATCCACTGTGAACTTCGCTCTCGTCACCGTGCGTAACCTGGTAACTTGGTTACAACAGAGGTTATTGGATCTCCAGCTTAATTTGGCCTTTCATTAAATCCTGAGCTTGTGAAACTCTGAGGAATAAATCATTAAAATGGCTCTCATTTAGATCCTCAGCCAGCTGTTCCTTGAGCATTTTGTTGTGTGGATGAAGACCATTATCACAAGCTAAAGGATCTAAAGCATTGTACCCCATTCTCTGTATTTCAGTGTTTTTCTTGTTCCAACCCATCCATTTCAACCTAGTTGAGGCATGTTAACTAGCTGATGAGTTAAATCAAGAGGGTTGGGAGGTCAGAACCAGGATTGAGAATCAATCTTAGATAATAAAAAAAAAGCATCCCAAAAACATTCCACACAGAATCTATTTATACAGCTAGAACCATTATTCATCCAGAGAAACCTTTGAAGAAACTTATTTTCTAAGTGAGGGATTCCCTGAATCAATATAGTTTCAGTGGCTTAGCAGCCAAACTTCACGGGCAACTAAAAAAGTTCATGAGAGCAAGAAAGAGAACAAATTCTAAATGTATGTTTATTTTCCCCTTCCAGAGCTTCTAATCCTCTACAATTTAACAATGGAATGTGAAATGTCTATTTGTGTGTAAAGCTATCATTTACACTAGTGCTCATGTTTGAGGTAACTCATATATGACTGGTATTCACACATACTGGTATTCACACAGCTGTAAGTATGACCTAAACCGATTCCCATAAAAAAGGTCACAAGGCTGTGTTGGTCACAAATGTATATTTGCAGAGCCCTAAAGTCAGTGTCAAGGTTAAAGGTCAAGCCTGATAGTTCTAAACGTGAAACTAAAGCCGTTACTTTAATGCGTTACTCCCTCTAGTGGCTCTTGTGCCACTATAAATGGCATAAATGCCTTTATGTTAACAATACAGTGGTGCTTGAAAGTTTGTGAACCCTTTAGAATTTTCTATATATCTGCATAAATATGACCTATAACATCATCAGATTTCCATACAAGTCCTAAAAGTAAACAAAGAGAACCCAATTAAACAAATGAGACAAAAATATTATACTTCGTCATTTATTTATTGAGGAAAATGATCCAATATTACATATCAGTGAGTGGCAAAAGTATGTGAAACTCTAGGATCAGCAGTTAATTTGAAGGTGAAATTAGAGTCAGGTGTTTACAATCAATGGGATGACAATCAGGTGTGAGTGAGCACCCTGTTTTGTTAAAAGAACACACATTTGTGGAAGTGTATAATTGCATGAACAAAGGGGATTTTTGAGGACCTCAGAAAAACAGTTGTTGAACCTCATCAGGCTGGAAAAGGTTACAAAATCATCTCTGAAGAGTTTGGACTCCACCAATCCACAGTCTGACAGATTGTGTACCAATGGAGGAAATTCAAGACCACTGTTACCCACCCAAGGAGTGGTCGACCAACAAAGATCACTCCAAGAGGAAGACGTGTAATAGTCAGCGAGGTCACAAAGGAACCCAGGGTAACTTCTAAGCAACTAAAGGCTGCTTTCACATTGGCTAATGTTAATGTTCATGAATCCACCATCAGGAGAACACTGAACAACAATGGTGTGCATGGCCGGGTTGCAAGTAGAAAATCACTGCTCTCCAAAGAGAACATTGCTGCCGTCTGCAGATTGCTAAAGATCACGTGGACAAGTCAGAAAAGCATTATGTTTGGAGAAAGGAAAACACTGCATTCCAGCATAATAACCTTATCCCATCTGTGACATATGCTGGTGGTAGTATTATGGCTTGAGCCTGTTTTGCTGCATCAGGGCCAGGACAACTTGCCATCATTGATGGAACAATGAATTCTGAATTATATCAGATGTCAAGACATCTGTGCATGAGCTGAACCTCAAGAGATAGTGGGGCATGCAGCAAGACAACGACCCTAAGCACACAAGTCATTCTACCAAAGAATGGTTAAAGAAGAATAAAGTTAATGTTTTGGAACGGCCAAGTCAATGTCCTGACCGTAATCCAATAGAAATGTTGTGGAAAGACCTGAAGCAAGCAGTTCATGTGAGGAAACCCACCAACATCCCAGAGTTGAAGCTGTTCTGTACTGAGGAATGGGCTAAAATTCAAGCTGATGTGCAGGACTGATCAACAGTTACCGGAAACATTTAGTTGCAGTTATTGCTGCACAAGAGGGTCACACCAGATACTGAAAACAAAGGATCACATATTTTTGCCTCTCACAGATGTGTAATATTGGATAATTTTCCTCAATAAATAAATGACCAAATATAATATTTTTGTCTCATTTGTTTTATTGGGTTCTCTTTATCTACTTTTAGGACTTGTGTGAAAATTTGATGTTTTAGGTCATATTTATGCAGAAATGTAAACATTTCTAAAAGATTCACAAATATTCAAGCACCACTGTACATGTAAAAGAAACCTTGAGTCAAAATGCAACACTGGCAACATACAGTTACAATACATAAAAACTTTATTGGCCATGCTCTTTGCATACTTCACTTTAAAAAAAAAAAAAAAAAAAAAAAAAAAAACACAAAAAAACAAGGCACACTGAACACTGCATAAACCTGTTGACATAAATTTGTTGAATATGCTGACACAAATATCTGTGAACATAGATTTTCTTTAATTCAGTCTTATTTATTTGTGGATAAAAAAATTTGAATACACATTCTTGCACCGCATGAGTTAAATTCAAAAGAAACTTGAAAAGGAATCAATGGCTCTTGAATGCTATTGCATGTGTAATGTAATATAAACCATACTGTAGTATAAGCAGATAACAAATACTAATATTCTGATGATTCCAACGAAATTTTGTTGTAGTAATTTAAGTGGAATTAAAAAACATATACTGAGCACAGGAAATGCAGAAAATAAAGACCCATCCAGGGCATATTCCTGCCTCGCCCCTAGTGTTCCCCCAGATAGGCTCCAGATTAACTGTGACCCTGACTATGATAAAGCAGTTACAGAAGGTGAATGAATGAATGATCAGATTAATGTGATGTGTGTTTCACCGAATGCCTGGTGTGGGGGAGGGGTGCTCTGAAAAATCAAGTCCACTCTTAGTCAGTAGTTTGTAAATGCACTGGATGATGAGGAAATTACACTGTTTGATAAAATACACAGCCAATTCAAGCTTGTGTTTATATATATATATATATATATATATATATATATATATATATATATATATATATATATATATATATATATATATATATATATATATATATATATATAACTTTATATTCCTATTTATATAAAATACTGTTTCATTAAAAGAAGATATTTGTACAAATATTGGTTAACTGAAAAAGTGAGATAGAATATGAATGAGTGATTGATGGAGTGAGTGAATGAACACGCGCCAAAGAGTCGAAAAAAATTCATTATAATGTACCATTTAAGGTTTCAGACTAAAAAGGTGTTTTACACAATATACACATTTTATTACTTACAAAACAGACAAAAGGCTTGTACGTATAGATTCTTGGATACAGCAGTGTTAGTACCACCAAGAAGTGGGAGAAAGAAAAGAGTGATGGGAAAAAAAAGAAAGCATAAAAAAAAATGCAGTCTCACTAATGTAACTATTCAGTGCATTTTTCTCATTGATGTTCAAAGTGCCGATTTGGTAACGTGGAGAGAATTTCAGTACTTTGTGAAAACTTCTCTCTAAAAATGTGTTGCTTGCATACCAACCACAATTCTATGAGAAAAAAAATATATTTTTAAGAAAACAAAACCAAAAAAAGGAGGGAAAAATGCACTTTTTTTGATCCATCATGGCACCTTTGTTGATTTTTCTGTCTCTGTATGAGGTACTTCTTTAAAAAAGTAAAGACTAGTAATTTTTTCAGTTTTTTGCTGTGTTGCACAGTAGCACCATAGAGTTGAACTTGAAGAAAATGCACCACTAGAATTCCACTTGTTCTCGATGTAACTGTTGCAGTCGCTGTGGTGATCACCCCTGATAAGGGGTCATGCTGGAGTCAGCAATGCTATGTTACGTCCTCTTCATACACACAATACAGCGACTCACGCGTGTCTGGAGATTCCCTGCTTTCAGCGTCTCAGACTGTGGCTTCCTGAGATGAGAGAAGAGGGAGGAGTCAAGCGTGCTCTCCATTTTCTCAATATTGAGACAACATGATAACAAAAACCCTGAGAACAACTAGACTCAAAGGGGAACTCGTTCTCTTCTGGATGACATTGGATAATGCAATCATAAATCATTACACCATACCGGTGTAGAAGAGTAAATATGGTGCTAAGCGTGTTGAAACAATGTTCAGTATGAGCATACTGTGAATGAAAGTACTATATATGGAAATCCACAACACTTTAAAATGTTCCACTAGCCCACCATGAGTACCAAGATGAACTTTAATAATCAACACGGAGAGACAGAAATTAAATTGTAGTTAATCTAACAATAAGACAGCTATATACCATGGGGTGGACACACAGCTGTCAGTGCTTTAGCAAAGGTAAAAAAATGGTTTGATTACAGCCCACAAAAAATGACATTAATGCCACAGAGGTGGAGCTGTGAACTGTTATTGGTGATGTTTTGCTGAAGGGAATTATCCCTGATGTTGACAGCAATGTGCAATTCAGTCAACCGCATTAGAGGAGTCAATGCCATAAAGTAGTTAATTAATGAATTAATAGAAACCTTTATTTATCCCATATACATTACAGCACAGTGAAATTCTTCTTTCACATATCCCAGCTTGTAAACAAAGTTAGGGTCAGACATGATACAATGCTCCTGGGCCAGAGAGGGTTAAGGACCTTGCTCAAGGGCCCAACAGTGATCAATAACCCAGAGTCTCTGACCATTGAGCCACCAGTGCACTAAAAATCAAGTTGTTTTATATTTTCACACTTAGTAGAACATAGTGAATTTGGTTTGAATTAAAATTAAGGAACTGTAGGCCTATATTGCGAACATATCAGAGGTGACGGTTTGATCATTGATCGTTTGATCATTTTTCTCATACTTTTTCTCAGTATGCATACACATGCATAAATTTTAACTGCAGCTGTAAATGGACTTACATTCTCATGTGCAAAAAACAAACAAACCACATTCCATGAATTGTACAGATGCATGATTGCTGATTGCTATTAAAGACCCCTGTTCATGAGCACAGACTGTTAACTAGGCTGCATTATCCGTGCCTAAAAAGTCACCCTTGCATAAAGAATTTGTATAAAGAATTTTGAAAGCAGTTGTTTACCTGAACATTTCAGACTGTTCGACGGTAGCCAGCCAAAAGCTATAGGAGTTGCCGTAGTAGTTACAGGTTCCGCGGCCGTGGCACTCAATGAAGGGAGATGAACGAAACTCCTCCAGACAGGAGCCAGGCGAGGCCAGAGCCTGACCAGAGCCCTCTGCACCTGCACTAGTGTGCTGCCGTACGGAGAGAACAAATAGTCAGTTTGTGTTAAACTGTACATATATGTAAGCTGCGCATCTACACACATGCAATATAATAATAAGGACTCTATTTTACATTATTATTTACTGGAGAAAGCTGTGGCTTTGCTAATTTGTTTTGGTTTATTCAAAAATGTTCTGCTCTAGCCCAGTTGCTTTTTCCATGCTCAGAAATGAAAAATCCTGTGCTGATATAAGTGGAGCAAAGCAACCAGTGCTATTTTTAAACCCACTTTTGTCCAAAATTGAGCTTGCATTACCACCTGCAGAGACCCCCTAACACACAGGCACAACAGTATTTTCCTGACTCAGGTTCAGGTTTTAAGGACCTGTAGCCGTTCTGTGGATATACACTGTTAATGTACATGTACTTCTACAACCCCATTTCCATAAAAGTTGGGATTTTTTCTAAAATGCAAAAAAAAAAAAAAAAAATCTGTGATTTGTCAAGTCTCTTGAAACTTTAATTAACTGACAAAAGTACAAAGAAAAGATATTCAATGTTTTCACTGACCAACTTAAATGTATTTTTAATAGTAGTGTTTCCCGAAAACAAGCTGAAATGTGGACTCCTCTGACCACAGCACACGTTTCCACTGCCTTTCAGTCCATCTGAGATGAGCTCGGGCCCAGAGAACTCGGCGGCGTTACTGCATAGAGTTGATATGTGGCTTCTTCCTTGAGTAATAGAGTTTCAGGTTGCATTTCTGGATGCAGCGGCGGACTGTGTTAAGTGACAACGGTTTTCCGAAGTACTCCTGAGTCCATGTGGTAATATTTATCACAGTAGCATGATGATTTCTCAGGCAATGCCACCTGAGGGTTTAAAGGTCACGCACATTCTGCAGTGATTTCCGGCCTTGCCCTTTACGCAATGAGAGTTCTCCGAATTCCCTGAATCTTTTCAAAATTTTATGCACTGTAGAGCAATGTTCGTTTTGAACTGACTGACAATTCTCTCACGAAGTGAGCCACGACACATCCTTGCTTGCAAAGACTGAGGTTTTGGTGGATGCACCTTTTATGCCCAGTCCTGATACCCTCCCCTGTTACCAATTAACCTGATCCTCCAAAATGGTGTTAACTGAATATTCTGTAAACTTTTCAGCCTTATTTTGCCTCTGTCCCAACTTTTTCGAGTGAGTTGAAGGCATCAAATTCTAAATTTGTTTATATTTACAAAATACAATTAAGTTGGTCAGTGAAAACATTGAATATCTTTTCTTTGTACTTTTGTCAGTTAATCAAAGTTTCAAGAGACTTGAAAAATCACAGATTTTTATTTTTATTGCATTTTAGAAAAAAATCCGTATAAGATAAGCGTATAAGAACAAACAATGTAGTTGTGACCACTAAACATAAATCCAGTCCTGGTGATCATCCACAAAATGGTATGAAAAAAACAGAACATATGTTACAAGTTATATCAGCCAAGTGATTATTTCAAACACTAAAATATCGATATTAAATCTTGAAGCAAAATCAAATCATGTCATTACAAAAATTGATGCATAACTGCATGACATGCAAAGCCAACCTGTTCACTGGGTTGATGACTTATGCTGATGTTCATGAAAGTACAAAAAAAACATTTCTGCCACACTAACATGTCAACATCACCAACTTAAGATTTATTCTTGTTTGTGTTATGTTCAGAAAAATATAATGTAATTACCATCATGAAGGAATAGCCAATCCACAGCGGCTCCCAGTACTGTGGACATGATGGCAGTTGGATGGTCTGGCTGTGCACCGCTATCACCATAGCTGGGGCTTCACATACAGAACATCTACACACAATGTGAAACATATTATATTTATTCTATAGGAACTTCAGAAATTTTGAGAAAGCATGGAGTAATATAATCTCATTATAATGGAGAAAATATGACAGGTGCTAGAAGAGGAAAAAAAGGAATCCATCCAGCTCTGGGCAACTATTTCACCCAACATAACATCATGCCTCACTTTAAGTAAAGGAGTTAACTCTGTATCTGTGTGTTTGTATGTTTCTGACATGATGATTATGATGCAGGGTTTGATGTGTCTGACTCTGACCTGATGATGATTATGTAGGGTTTGATGTGTCTATCTCTGACCTGATGATGCAGGATTTGATGTGTCTGACTCTGACCTGATGATTATGTAGGGTTTGATGTGTCTATCGCTGACCTGATGATTATGATGCAGGGTTTGATGTGTCTGACTCTGACCTGATGATGCAGGATTTGATGTGTCTGACTCTGACCTGATGATTATGATGCAGGGTTTGATGTGTCTATCGCTGACCTGATGATTATGATGCAGGGTTTGATGTGTCTGACTCTGACCTGATGATGATGTAGGGTTTGATGTGCCTGACTCTGACCTGCTTATGTAGGGTTTGATGCTTTCTCCCTGGATAGGAGCCATGCTCATGGGCATGGGTTCAGGAGTAGACAACCAGTAGGAGTAGTCATTCCGGGAAGCAAAGTTGCACACGTTGTTGATGTTGCAGAACATGAAAGGCATGGTGCTGAAACGACGTAGACAACTTCCAGCCGTACCTGCATCAGAGCGGGGGATAGCAAGGAAGAAGTGAGTTCATATTTGAGCATAACACTGTACATTAATAGAGAAGACGAAAAGAAATGAACAAGTATGGAAGACTATAAAACAAAAAATTAATAGAAATTATATGTCGTTGTGAGTAGGATATGAGTGGTTGGTTGATTTTTCAGTGCTCTCACCCAGGTCCTGGCCATGTGCCCTCTCATTGCCCTGCACGTAAAGCAGAGAATAGCCATTGTAGATGAGAGAGGTGCCTAATGGGCATAAAGGTACATCTGTACTCTGACTGTGTCGCGTAATCAGGAAGCCATGAGCTGCTGACGACAGACCTGGAGGACCTGGAGGACCTGGAAGTCCATCTGGACCAGGAGGGCCAGGTAAACCCCGCTGACCTGAGGTATTAAGAGAATGATGAGTTCAAATTTATGTATGGTCAAAGCATTAATTAAATAGTTATAGGGTTGAACTTTCCAGCACAATATTTCATGAGTGTCATGTAGCCTATTTTATAGAGTATACATTATAACATTAATACAGGCTAATAATTGTAATTTGTCAGCGTTCCTTACATTAGGAAACAAAACACGGTTCACGTCAGATGTGTGATGGTGCAGGGTGTGGAATGTACAACTGCAGATTTCAGATCAAAACCATTTCACCCTTATTACCTTGATACTGTATCAGCAGTTTATGAACAGTGGTGTATGATATAAGTATACATACGTGAGGCCATAAGACCAGCTCTACATCTTTACTACTGAATGTAACTACAGTCAGTTCACTGATTCATAATACCAGCGTATGGGCTGGTGAAAGTACTTACCCGGCTGCCCAGACGGTCCCGAGTCTCCTTTCCTTCCAGCTGGACCAGTGAATCCTGGAGGTCCATCAGGACCTGGGTCACCAGGACTACCAGGCCCACCTACAAAAGATGTGACATCAGTCCCACGCTTTAACAGTTTTAAAGTTAGTACTTATGATGCACTAATGGAGATCAGTACAGATGTAAGTAGCAGATAAACTGTAAATACAACAAATAAAAATGTTAGATCTATTACACAGTGATTGCCAAAGTTTTGTACGATAAAAACCCCTCTATTGCTATTTGTTGCAAAACAAAGGATTGAGTAATGTTCAACAAACTGGTGATGGGTTTACTAGTACCGATATCTCCCTACTGCTGTTAGAAACTCTAACCTGGAAGCCCCTCCAGTCCTGCCTCTCCTGGTAGCCCTCGGGGTCCGGGAGGTCCGGGAGGACCAGGAGGCCCCTGCATGCCCTTTACCACAACTGGGGCTGGTGCTTGACCTGGCTCACCAGGAAGACCTGAAAGTAAGCATGAACAACAGTAAGATCAAAGACATTTTGTTAAAAAAAATGAATATGAATTCAGGAAGAACATAGATTCACTCACCTGGAGGACCAGTCTCACCGGGATCACCACGCAGGCCAGGACCCCCAGGATTACCAGGTTGACCTTTAGGTCCTGAAGTGAGCAGACATAGCAGATTATTTAAGATGATAAATAAACTGACTGAGGGTTGAGCACTGTAATCTGGCAGTATTCAGTGTTGCAAAAACTTTTAGTTTCAACTGACCTGGGAATCCTATAACACCCGGAAGGCCGGTGTCTCCTTTAAGCCCGACAGTTCCAGGAGATCCAGGAGGGCCCTTTCCCAGAAAGACATGTCACTTATGTAATCTCAGTTTCAATTAGATTTAGAAATAAACCAAACTTGTCAGAATGTGAGTTAACAAGCTAAGAGTAGCTAACAAAATGTCAGAAAAACAATAGTGTTTTGTTTAAAAAATATATACGAAAAGCATGAAACTGTTGAGAGCAACAATGGAGTAGTCAGTTTTAAATACTGACAATACACACAATATTCTCAAAAAAAAAAAGTTTACTGCACTGTTAATAGTTTTGTCGTATCGTTCAGCCTCACTAAAGCATAACTTCTGTCAACAGTTTCTACAGCATTATTCCAGTATCCTTTAATTGATGCCCATGTGACTCACAATAAAACCTGGTGGTCCAGTGTCTCCTTTCTGTCCAGCTAAACCAGGTGATCCAGGGTTTCCAGGGTAGCCTTTCTCACCCTTCACTCCTCCAGAACCTGGTGGTCCACGGGGCCCCTCTGGGCCAGGAGGGCCTTTATAATATCAATAAGATAAGATGTCAGTGATGATTGTTCTTCTGCTCTTTTTTAACACCATTTATTTAACTGAATATCTGAATATCTACTGTCCCAATACATGCAGTAATCAAAATATCAAAAAATATCATTGGATGTGTGGAATATGTATTTCTACTTGCTTCATAATTTTTATCCTTGAGAGAAAAGAAGTCAGTACATATAAACAAAAACAATGCATGTTCCCGTCCCTCATCCCACCCCATTCTGTAACATGCTAAAAGGCTTATTAAAGACAAAAAAAAAAAGGTGTGCAGAAAACCGTTCAGGTGGGCATCAAACCAATGAGGCTAACCTGGAGGACCTATATTGAGGAGTCAAAGGTCAACAGGTTCCCAAAATCCCAGAGGGAGAGAGAGGCGATGGCAAAATGCAGATTAAAAACAAGAGCAAACGTTAGCATAGCAGCACATGTACAGTAGAAACAGCAACATTTTATCTCATGGAGAAAGCTTTTTCACAAACTGAAAGAGAAAGGTTTTAAAACACCAAATTATTTTATATAAAAGCATACAAAGCACTCAGCTATAATCAGCAGCGATGATATAGTTTCATATTTGCACAATATGATAATATCACAGTAAATTTAACATATTACACTATTGTTATCCTTAAATAGTAGTTTTATACAATTTATTTACCTTTTGAGGTAATTTTTTTTAAATTTGGCTAATTTTCTGGGCAGATGTCTTTTTTGGGTGATTTGAAAATCACATCTTACATTGTGACTAACTGTGAAACTGTAACAAGCCTAATAATCACACATGGATCTTCAATACAAGACTTTTTCTGCTATACTTCACATATGAAACTAGAAAAACACTGCCAATAATAAGGACTGTTGTATATACTGTTGCTCATCTCAAAATGTTATCTGCGAATTGTCAGTTAATGGTAATTAACCCTCCAAGATTCCTTCATCTTATAAATAAACACCTTTACTATTAGTTTCAGTGTAGGTCCGGAATATAAGATAAGTAACTACGTAATAAGTCAAGGGCCGGATTTATAGAGATGTATGTAAAAGAATCCTAAATGTGGACTTGAGATTGCTAAAAGTTTCTATCATTCATCCTAAATGTTTCCTGCTCGTGGCCTGCTTAATAATCACAAATCACCGTGCACACATAAATACATACATACAAACACATACATTTTGTGTTTAAAAATGGCATATAAGGTTCAAAACTGAGGCAAAACATTTTTTTTCAATTTGCAACTGAAACTTTGTTGGCCAAAAATAAAAGTCTAATCAAACTTAGAAAACACATCATTTGCCTATTTATCTTTTCTGTGGAATTGTATTAATTCATTCAGTCTCGCAATTATGTAACACCCACATGACTAAAAGCCTCCCACAGGGTGATGTGAGCGAGCACTTACATTAGGTTTGTACTCAATACTTTTCAGTTTTCAGACTGTTTCATATCAGTTTCAGGTTTTATAGACCCTGATTTGTGCATGACATTTAACATAGGAACAAATCCATGGAATTTATGATAAAATATGATCTTACAATTGTTTTATAAATGAGGCCCCAGGACTTTAAAGAGTTAAGAACAAACAATCATGGCATAATATCAATGGCAATAATGATAAACTTATTATTAAATAAATAAATAAACCAAATATCAATATCAATATCAATATCTATCTATCTATCTATCTATCTATCTATCTATCTATATCTATATCTATCTATATATATATATATATATATATATATATATATATATATATATATATATATATACATACATATATAAATTAAATAATGTACAAGATTTCTTTTTCCCCCTCCATTCTAGATCAGTTCTGGAATGAGGAGAACCTGACCTTCGGGGCCTGTCAGCAAGCGTCATCAGGAGAAGGTGGAGCCACACCACAGGAAACAGGAAATACAGGTCAAACCCACAATGCATCTGGGTATAGATTTAGCCAAACAGACAACTGCCAAAAATGGGCTTTTCATATAATGTGTATAAAATGTCTTTATTCATTAAGGTTTTATTTATAGCTACTCTAATACTCATCCTTTAAACAGATTAGAAGAAGGAACCCAAACTATCAGGGTTCTAGAAATTTTAATGGAACATTGTAATATTGTTACAGATTTTATGTATTTATTTATTTATTTATTTTTAACATTTTGGACAACTTTGTATTTGATCATTCTGACTGGAGAAGCCCATATTGGACAGTTCTGTAATGGCTTTACACGTCATAAACATTAACATTTTCCCATGCAGGTGAAGACACGCACATAAACGGAAACACTCAGCATTACACTACTGATCATCCTCTTTTTGAATCACTGGATTCAGCATTAAACCAGACAGACAGAATGCTGTGGAGAAAGGAAAAGAGCTTTTGTTCCTAAGGAAAAAGAGGGATAAGGGAGTGGAGACACATGAGGAAGAAAGGATGGATGAACAGATAAACAAATGAAGAACTTGGACACAGTGTGGATGGATCCATGCTGGTCGGGCCCTGATTGGGTCTCGGTGAAACACATTGATTGGTGCGTGCAAACCCCTACCTCCTACAAATGTTTCTGACATACACTACTAATAAAACAAAGTGCATGTAGGCATGCCCTGGAGTGAGTCAGGCTCTGTGTATTGGTGTAGTGCTCACTAACGTTGTGCTCCCTATTAGTTTTGTGCAAAATGATATCGAGGCTTGTGATGATTTGTGCAACATCCATGCAAATCAATCACATGAGTAAACACATTTACAATGGCCTCTTTACTGTCTGGTTCTTTTTAGTGAGTGTCTAAATAGAGTTGATATTTAAATGATCTCAGGTGTATCACTGGTAGAGCCAGACAGTAGATCTGACCAATGAGAAACATAACCCTGTTCCTGGAGATCTGATATTCTGCAATATTTTATTCCACTTCCAATTTGGTCAGGTTGACAATGGCTGTGAAATCGTCAGGATTCAAACTAGAAATATCTTAATATTAGAACTAGGTTTATTAAGTTAGAGCTGAATTTAAAATCTCATGGAACAGGGTCAGCCACTATGATGTGTATTAGATAAGAAGGGCCAACTTACCTCCTCTTCCTGGTGGTCCAGGAAGACCCTGGATGCCTTTAGGCCCTTGAATGGACTGACCTGGAAGACCAGGGGACCCTTGAAGACCAGGGTTACCTATTGCACCAGGAGGTCCTATATCACCCTTTGGTCCAGGGAGACCAGGGCTGCCAGGCTGGCCAGGAAGGCCAGGGTCTCCTTTGTGACCTACATTATATGGTAAAGGAGTTTTAATTTGGTACAGATTATATCACTCGATTAATTTAAATCTGAAAATCTTGAGAGAGAAGAGAAATGCAAAAAAAGAAAAACTTTTGGTTTGTCTACTTAAAAAAAAAAAAAAGAAAGAAAGAAAAAAAAATATATATATATATATATATATATATAGATAGATAGATAGATAGATAGATAGATAGATAGATAGATATTTATTTATTTATTTTTTTATGTGAACTACTTTACCTGGCATCCCAGGAATGCCTGAAGGACCTGGGAGTCCATAACCTGGGATACCTATACAAATAAAACACCAATAAATACCTTAAAGTATGCACCCACTGCTGTATATCCCAAATATCGTTTGTGTTTGTGTATTATTTAACCAAACATGTGTTAAACAGAATATATTCATTAGCACTCCACCACACTTACCTGGCTCTCCTTTCAATCCTGATGGTCCAGGAATACCATCACGACCAGGTTGACCCTTGTCTCCAGGTGCACCTGGCAAACCAGGTGAGCCAGGAGTTCCTGGCCTTCCAGGTGCTCCTGCTAGACCAGGGGCACCTGGGACTCCATCCAGACCCTTAGGACCAGTAGCACCAGGTGCACCTAAAGCCAACAGGAGCATTCCAATTTTTCATGAAGTAATACCCAGTGGTCAAGCAATAAATCGTCTGACTGGTATATCAGGCCAATATTTGAGGATACTATAGGTATACAGCCAAAGAAGGCAGACATTAAAGGTTACAGCTCCCACCATACAGAATGAGATAATTTGTAGGATATTAATGCCCTTGTTTTAGCAAGCTGCTGAGTTAGTAGAAAAGCACCAATAATTCAGGTAGAAATGGTAAGATATAACAATTAATTTAGTCTACAATTCCATTTTACAAAGGTTTAAGAAAGTTTAATAATAAGTCCTAGTCCACCTACTTTAGTTATGTACAATGTTAGCACCAATCATAGCTATATCTTAAACTTCTTTATCACTGATCTGATGATTAAATTCTGGAAATATGCATATACTTTGCAAAACAAAAGTAGCTGTGCTAAACAAACTTTTGCATTCGTGCAAAATTTTTAACAAATAAAAGTGAACAAATTAGTCTGCAGCAAAAAAATGCAAACAATATACACACATTACTGTGTGCTTCAGCAATGTTTAACATAAATGACTGTAAATACTGTAAGGTTAGATTTATTTTCATTTTATCATATATTATTCGGACAATTTCTTCAATGCTGCATACATATCGGTTTTGCCATCTTTCTTGAAGTAGAGAAAAAAGGATCAAAAGACAAACCAATAAAAATTATTTCAGTAGACAAGACAGTGTTTGTCTATTGACATGATTAGATGGAATATAATTTGGCAAAACTGTACCTTGGAATCCTGGGAGGCCAGGATCACCCTTTGGGCCGGGGCTCCCAGGTATCCCTGGACTTCCTGGGAGGCCCTGTTGACCTTTTGGCCCTGCAGTTCCGGGGGTACCAGGAGAGCCAGGTTCACCCTGTTCAACAAGAGCCAGTTAAAGGCTAATCTTAATCACTACTTATATGTGTCTCAAACTATCCAGCCAATTTGAAAGTGTTTAATTGTTTGCACACTCCATTAATATACTCATTAATATACATTATTATTACCTTGGGTCCTGGAGCTCCTGGTTGCCCAAATCCTGGCGTTCCTGGGTCTCCTTTCGGTCCTGGGAACCCTGGGGCTCCTGGAGAGCCAGGCTGTCCAGGTCGCCCAGATTGACCTAGGCTTCCTTTAACTCCAGGAGGGCCTATACCAAGAGATACTAAATTAGTCTGGATTCACTATGTCAGTAACATTGATGGACAAAGCTTTTAATTATGCTTCGTCAAACCTTACCAGGCAATCCCATCTCGCCCATGGTGCCTTTCAGTCCTGGAGGACCAGGGAGTCCTGCTGTTCCTGGAATTCCGTAATCTCCCTTGGGACCTACAAGGCAGTTATTTCCTTAAACGTCTATACACTAATCTGGGCTCATACAGTGCACAAGTAATAAAGTGCTTGAGTTACCTGGGGGTCCAGGTGGTCCAGGACGTCCATCCTGTCCAGGGATACCTGGATCTCCTGGAAGGCCAGGAATACCTTTCGCTCCTGGAACTCCACTAATTCCTGCATAAGACACAGATGTCATCTGTCAGTATATAAATACTCACATACCAGGATCTGTCCACATACAGGAGGAAAGTGGACCTAATTATAATGCAATTTTTGCATGTTGGTGCTAGGATATTCCTTTGTTTTGCCGGGCATCAATTATTTCTTACAATTTTATTAGCAAGAGACACTTGCCTTGAAGTCCTGGTTCTCCCTTTGTTCCTTTTACTAAGGAAGGAACGCTGATACCAGCCGGCCCTCTTAGACCTGGTTCACCTTTATCTCCCTTTGCTCCGTTCAAACCTTGGCTACCTGGCAGACCTGGCTGACCATTATCACCTATAGGGCAGACAAGTAAGATCTGAACCAACAACAGGAGTATGGCTTTTAATGACTGTCAGTCAAATAAGGCATACCTTTTGGTCCAGGAAATCCTGGAACACCAGGGCTGCCAGGATTACCAAGAGGTCCTGGAGCACCCATCACGCCCATTTCTCCCTTTTGCCCTACAGTTGTAGGTGGGTGACAGAAAAGGAGGTTTCAGAGCTTAGTGTTATACTGCATTAGACAAAGTGGGTATCCACATGTTTTAGATGCAGTCCATATGGCAAAGTTTTATATTACCAGGAAATCCAGGTAGTCCATCTTGGCCAGGGTTACCAGGGTTCCCGGGAAGACCAGGAGGACCAGGTGGTCCAGACAATCCAGGGCTACCCTGGTCACCAGGCAAGCCTGGAATATCCAGACCAGGGGGACCAGGGTCTCCTTTCTCACCATTGAAACCAGGGGAACCTGTACAGGCAAAGCAACATTCTCACAAATGCAGATACCAACAGCAGCTCATACATTAATCAAATGATATCACACTCTCTATATAAAGGTTGTTCAAGTCTCAAAACTCAGGACGCATACCAGGATTGCCCATAGGTCCTGGAGGTCCTGCTGATCCAGGTGGACCGGGTAAACCAAAACCAGGGGGCCCTTGAGGGCCAGGTTCACCCGGAGGACCAGGAAGACCAGAATCACCTGTGAAAAAAGTGAGCTGTGTCTTACTGTATTTAAACCATTACATACTACAAGAAAAGCATAAAGCTGATTCTACTGCAACTGGAATAATGCGTAGACTGTTTAGGACTGTACCTTTATAGCCAGGAGGACCATCAATACCAGGTCGGCCGGGTGCACCCGGATTTCCAGGGAACCCAGGATCACCTTTAGACCCGGGAATACCCTTACTGCCAGACAAACCTGGGGGGCCCTGAGGGCCAGGGATACCATAACCAGGTTCACCCTGTGGATACACACACATATAGACTTGTTACTATTTTTAGAATGTTCTCTAAAAATCAATTCTCTCTAAAAGCAGGGTTGCAGGATCAACTTAGTGTTGTTATTAGCTAATTCATTAGTACAGTCCTCTTAGCAACTAGAACTGCTTCTAAAATGTACAGCCCTAAATGGAAATATTTTGCTTCACTGTTTAGAGATTTTTCTGTCCATTTCACCTTAGGTCCACGGAAGCCAGGTACACCAGGAAGTCCGTCGACACCAGGAGGTCCAGGCCGGCCAGGGCTGCCGGGACTTCCCGCAATACCTGGATATCCTGGGAAATGTGTTCAGTAGCGTTAACACTGAAGTTTCTCCGTTATCATTTGTTATGTGTTTGCACTTTTCTAGATAAGATGTATCCTAACTGACTTTACAGCAGCAGTTAGCTGGGCTTTTAGGATTTACCTTTAGGACCTGGTGGGCCTGGCAAGCCTATACCTGGGAGACCAGGTTCTCCTTTTTGGCCAGGTAATCCTGGGAAACCTGGGGAGCCAGGTTGGCCTGGGTTACCTGTACAGGTAGAAGATTGAATCTCATAAACACAGATAGTCAAACTCTTTTACATCACTGAAAGTATATTTGTTTGTGATATTTTTCTTAAACATGCAAAAAGATTTTAGACTATTCTTAAATTATCTTTCTGCAGGCAATATATTAATTAAATTTCATTAATGATCCTATAATCCTGCCAGAGTAAACGCATATATTAAAAAATACTAAAACTACATTTGCATTTAATTTTAAACATAAAATCCAGCACCACATCACAGTTTGGTGAGCTGTACAGTGCAGTTACAGTCCTATTTAATAATAGATATTTAATAATAATAATAATAATAATAATAATAATACTTTTTTTTTTTAATTATTAAAGGATAACATACTCCGTAAGTGTATCTTATGTGTCTTTGCATTATTAGATATTGAATGCTAAATTATATTTTCAATTCAATTTCAATTTAAAATGTAATATTGAATTGGTTCAAAGGTTAACCTGGTTAATGACAGTGAAATTTCCACCTATTTACCTGGATTTCCTGGTAGACCAGGTTCTCCATCACTTCCTCTGAGTCCAGGTGCCCCTTTCTCAGAGACAGTCTGACCTGGTTCACCTTTCTGACCTACCAGATGACATCAAGGTTTAAAATTAAGATTATGTAATTTTGACAGTGAGACAAGTTCAACTTTTTGATGGTCAAATCCATCTTGTTGACTGCCTTGTATGTGATCGCACCTGGAGGTCCAGGAGGTCCTTGCCTTCCTGACACACCCTGGAATCCTTTCTCTCCAGGAGGTCCCTGTGGGCCAAATCCAGGGGCACCAGTAAGGCCCCTGTCTCCAGGAGGACCTTGGAGACCAGGCTCTCCTGAAGGGCCACGTTCACCTTTAAGCATTAGGGAACCCTACCAGGAAAAAGCACAGAAACAATTTTTTAGGTACAACAAAAGCTCTCTAGTCCATCCATTGACCAATATCAAAAACAATTAGACAATCCCAAGTACTGTCCCATTGAAAATTTGTATATATGAGTGCAAAGATACATGTAGGATAATTTTTTTTCTATTTCTCAGCTGTAAGATTAACTTACAAATATACAGCAGTTTCTTCAGTAAATCTAAAAACTTAAAACTGTTCAAGGCACTACATAAAACCCAGATTGTCTATCAGTAGATAATGCAAACTTCAAACGTGTCCTGACGTCTGTTCTCTATACGCTTTACAATCACAACTGACACACTTAGAAACAGCTTTAAGAAACCATGTCTATTCCTTAAAGCTCACTACTATCTGTTGTGTTTGTGTTGAATTTGTGAAACAGTGTTGATCCAGTGACAATCCATTGCAACAGACACTCACAGGTGCGCCTTTGGGACCAGGCAGTCCAGGAGGTCCATTTCGACCAGGCGCTCCATCCCGGCCAGGCAGACCTGGAGGGCCAGGGAATCCTGTGTCTCCCTTGTCTCCCTTCATACCTTCAAGGGAAATTGCTTCACCAGGGTCACCCTTCTCTCCGGTTGGTCCAGGTAAACCTTGCTGTCCTTGTAAACCCTAGAAAATGTTACGAAAGGGTTTATAATCTGTCCCAGCTCTTTTGGACAATTTTAAGATAAGAAGTAAGTGGCCACTTACTGGTGGCCCCATGA
Organism: Cranoglanis bouderius; assembly: GCA_023630585.1. Taxonomy (NCBI): domain Eukaryota; kingdom Metazoa; phylum Chordata; class Actinopteri; order Siluriformes; family Cranoglanididae; genus Cranoglanis; species Cranoglanis bouderius. The sequence goes on from CM042568.1 coordinate 11,669,056, forward strand.
AACCAGGGCTGCCTGGGGATCCTCTGTCTCCTTTAAAACCAGGGAGCCCAGGATTACCTGTAATAGAGATCCCAAAACATGAAATTTAGCATCAAACACACTTAAAAAACACCAGCTGACTAAAAGTTGTATTTGCAAAGTATATATGTACAGTATACATGCAGGAGAAAAAAAAACTTTCACACTGTAATACAATATAAAGTTCTGAAAACTATGTTTTCTTGAACTGAAATATGTTTCTCTTTTGTACACATCTCAAGTTGTAGCATTTTAATTTGTCCCCCGTTATAAGCAGAAAAACCCAGTTTTAGTCAAAACCAGATTTTTTGTCTTTTTTAGCTGAAGAAATTCGGCCACTGCAGCATCCAAAACAGGATTTCCCATAGTGAGAGCTACTGTAATATTCTAACCAAATCATCTTTAAATATAATCCCAGAAGAGAATTAAGTCTCAAAACTGAAATACGGCATGTCATAGTGACTCGCAATGCTGCTAACATCCAAATTTAAGTACTACAAAATGTAAGGTTTGCTGCACTTAAACAAAATTCATGCTGTATTTCAAACAAGCAGATGACAAGGTTCTTACCTGGGGGTCCTGGGGGTCCAGGTGGACCCTGTGGTCCTGGGATGAGGTTGCCACTTGAGAAACAATTCACACACGTGTCCCCCTTTTCACCTACAAAACGAAAGGCACATGAACTAAAACTCATTTAAAGTTTGTATAAAGTGTTCAGCAAACATTTCTTCTTCTTCTTTATTAATATTAAGTAGGGTCCTGCCTTTCTGGCCTATCTCTCCTGGGAAGCCAGGTTCCCCAGTCAGGCCTGGAAGACCAGCAGGCCCTGGGAGGCAGTTTTCAACCCCATTGGATACTCCTGGAAGTCCCGGAGGTCCTGGAGGGCCTTGGAAACCTGGTGGTCCAGGTCTGCCAGGAGACCCTGGAAGAGAAGCTCCGGGCGATCCTTGATCTCCCTTCTGTCCTCTCTCCCCTGGATAACCAGGGGGGCCAGGTGGGCCTTGACTTCCGATTCCTAAGATATAATACAGCATTTATGAACACACACATATTCACGGATTCATGCATTACCTATTGCATTACGTTAAAGTGAACAATAACTAAATAGTACAGTTGCTTAAGATATTTCACTCTTTTTCTAACTGACAGAGATGTATTTTCTGCATATTGAGTGCCCTCACCTGGACGACCTGGCTGACCTGGCGGTCCTTGGACACCTGGGAACAGGTAAAGACTCATTAAAAAAAATTACAATCATATATTCACGTACATCAGAGAGATATTCATTTTTTGCAAGAACAGGTCAAGAGTCAAGTCTCAAGTCTTTAGTTAAGTAGTAGGTATTTTATTGCATTTGCATGTACTCATTTGGTTGACACTTCTATCTAATGCAACTTGCAGTAGAGACAGAATACAGCTGAGCAACTGACAGTCTTACTAAAGGACCCAACAGTGGTAGCTTGATTATGCTGATAATGAATAAAGCATATTATAATGCTGCATTTAAAATAGACCAGTGTATTTTTTTTGGTGTTGCTCTTAAATACCATTTTGTATACTATGCATGACAATTACAAAACTCGTAGACAAGATTAAAGTAAATGGTGTCCACCACCTCAGTCCACCTCAGTCAAAAAGGATGTCAAATATTTTCATATGGGTGATATTTCAGAGGTTTCTTTGTTACTCCTTTTCATTGACTAAAGAGTCTGACTTTTCACTATGTTTGAAAAAGTCCTTGTTTTTCCTTACAAAATATTCCAGAACCCATTTAGGAAGTTTGAGGAACTGTTATGTCTCAAACTTTGTGTATGAATTAAAAAATACAAGTGAATGTAATTGCAGAGCCTTAGAGCAACAAGCACATTAGTAATGCATTCTAACAAGTCATACCAGATAGCCCTGGTTCTCCTTTCCTCCCAGGGGGTCCAGGAAACCCAGGATCTCCTTTAGGTCCTACTTGGTTGAGCGATGGGGGTGTCACCTAAATGAATAATTAATGAGATGAGATCTGTTGTATTTTCCATGACAAATAGAACACTGAAAAAAAAAAAAAAACTAACATTACAAACATTATATGACATACCAGGCCTGGAGGTCCAGGTAGTCCTCGCTCACCTTTCTCACCCTACAAGAACGAGAGATTAATTACTCTACAGTCTCAACCTTCTCTATAGAGACACACTGTTAATCACACTAACTAGAATATGACAAGCAGGACCTCATCACAAGTGAGAACCTTTACACTTCTCAGTTAACATTAAGAGAAACAAATGTGAGGCAATTTATGGAATCTTACTCTTTCTCCAGCTCTTCCTGGAAAACCAGGTTCACCAGGAGCTCCTATGACACCCTGAGAGAGAGAGAGAGAGAGAGAGAGAGAGAGAGAGAGAGAGAGCGTAAACGAAAGAGAAGGAGACCAAACAGATATTTAACAATCATGTACACAGTGTATTCCCATCACGGTGCACATATGAACACAGAAATCTCACCTGAAGTCCAGGAGGGCCAGGGTCCCCATCTTTACCAGGTTTACCCTAAAGGAATAACAGGCATAAGTAACACTGAGTTCACCTGCTGTTAATATGATTGTACTGTCTTTCTCTCAGTGAGTGTGATTCAAGCCTCACCCTTTTTCCAGGGTCTCCTGGCTCTCCCTTCTCTCCCTTCAGACCATCAGATGGGCCCTGTTAATCATAAGCAGTCCTATTAGAGATTTTTCATCATAATCTAGAGAGATCCATACACAGTGCGCCACCATGTAACTATGTAGTTTACCAAAATAACCAAAAAAGAGATGAGCACTAGTGACAGTTAACTGATGTTGTAATACAACCCCAATTCCAAAAAAGTTGGGATGCTGTGTATAATGTAAATAAAACAGAACGCAATGATTTGCAAATCTCATAAACCCATATGTTATTCACAAGAGAACAAAACATGCAAAACATATCAAATGTTTAAACTGAGTAATAGTATATTATTACTGAGTAATAATAATAATAATAATAATAATAATAATAATAATAATAATAATAATCAATGTACCATTTAAAATCTTTCCTTCTGTCCAGAGAAGTAGTAGTTGCGCCTGGCTGAACAGGGGGCGCGAACGTAACCCTCCCTGGTGGTTGATATATGAGACCACCACTGTATTGTCTGTCGCAGCTAACACATGGTGACCTCTCAACTGAGTAAGAAAGAATTTCAGTCCTAGGAATACAGCCCGCATTTCTAGGCGATTTATATGCAGTCTGGATGAGGGCTGCTCCAGAGACCGTGAGCTGGACAGCCGTCTAAGACTGCGCCCTGTCTGTCATTACCGTCTTGTGATAAGGAGACACCCCTAGAGTGTGACCTGATGCTAGAAATCGGGGACACCTCCAAATTCTCAGAGCACGTAGGCATCGCCGCGTGACACTGATTATTCTTAGGGGTTTTGTCCATGACGTTGGTTGCTGCTGCCATAAGCCCCAACAGCCTCTAGTAGAGACTGGAGGGGATGCCCAGACCCAGCTTTATCTTGCTCAATGTTGATAGGATTGACATTACGTGTTTTGGGGATAAATATGCCCTCATCATAGTGAAATCCCATATAACCCCAAGAAAAGTTGTCCTCTGCACTGGAGAAAGCATGCTTTTCTTGGGGTTCAACCTAAGCCCCAAGCTTCTCATGTGGGCGAGAACATCTCGATGTTGGAATCGCCAACTCCCTAGATTGCGCTAGAATTCACCAGTTGTCCAGGTAGTGTGGTACATGGATGCCCTGGAGTCACAAGGGAGCCAGAGTGGCATCCATGCACTTTGTGAAGGTGCGAGGGGATAAAACTAGACCCTGATATTGGTATGTGTTGCCTCCAAACGCAAACCCCAGGAACTTCCTGTGACTGGGCAATATTTCTATGTGGAAATATGCGTCTTTTAGATCTAAAATCACAAACCAGTCCTCAAACTGAATCTGTGGAACGATAAGTTTGAGCGTCAACATCTAGAACCTGTATGTCCGAAGAGATGACACAGATCTAACATTGGCCGCATACTCCCATCTTCTTTGCGGACTAGGAAATAACGGCTGTAAAAACCTCCCTCATAGGAAGGGGTACATGTTCTATAGCCCCTTTGTCTAAGAGGGATCTTACTTCCTGCGCTAACGTTGGGCTCTGCTCTGTGCTGATTACTGTGGTGAGCACACCTCCGAACTGGGGGGTTGAGCTCTGAACTGGACACGGTAACCCTTTTCTATGGTGGACAGAACCCATGGAAACACATTTGGCAGTAGTTTCCATTCTGCTGGAGGGAAAGCATCAGATTTTCGTTGCCCTGTGACAGCTGGCTGACCAGAGGGGACTGAAAACTTGGGACGATATTGGCCCTACAGTAATACTGGGGGCTAACTGCCCTAACAACCTCACGTCCCCTGATACCTCCCTCCATGGACCATCAGGACCACTCCTTCTTTGCCTGCTTGAAATGAATGATCATTCTTAGATTGGCCTACTAGCAGGCTGCGACTGTGGCCGCCTGGTCCCCCTGGCTTCACGGGGGGGAGCAGGCCACCACACTCGCCTTCTGTGCCTCCCTCGACCTGACTGAAGGAAGTGGCTGAACGCCGCTGTTTGCTGTTTCGCCTTTCGAAACCTGTCGGTGATGCCGGTAAACAGGCCAGAATGTCGAGCTCATTCAGCAGGTCTGCTTGGTAGGCCTGCAACACTGCCCTTGTATGCAGTGGCCCACAAGTGAAACCCGCCACCGCATAGGCTTTGCCAACCAACACCGAGGTGGTCTTACATGGCTTGGATGGCAAAGCCGGCCCCCCTAAATTCCCTACCATCGATGGAGAGAGGTAGCTCACAAGTGCCTCCGCCATCGTTGGCATGGCCAAATACCCATACTGTCCATTCCCCACGATGGCCGGATGTCGGATGTCGTGGGGTTATAAATACGGCTGGTGTATGGTTTTTCCCAGAAGCACGATATTTCCTAATGCACTTCTGGAAAAAAGGGGAGATTTCTGCAGTGTGAGTTTTAATTTCACTGGGGAGAAAGCGCTCTTTCAGCCTGCTATAAGCTGCTTAATCTCCCCGGGCCAGTCTAAATTCAACTTTTATACAGCCCTAGTGCTCACTTCAAGCAGCTCTTTACATGATTGAGAGCTGCTCCCCGTTTTTGGCGCAGTGGCGCCCCCCTCTGGCTCCTCAGAGTCAGAGAGGGTGGGTTGACTCTACATAACGGAAGGAGGAGACACGACGTGAGCTCCAAAACCCGGAAGCGGAGCGTGGAAATCGGATCCGGAGAACAGAGCAAGAGATAGAGCAGCGCTCGTCTCTGGTTCCTCCTCCAGATCCCCAGGACCCAAGCTGGCTGGCTGCCTCGGCAGCGGCCGGCCCAGAGCCGCGAGGCTCCGAAACGCAACTCCCTTCGGCTGAGAAGAGAGCGGAGCTGCCTTATTGTGAAACGTTCACAACTCGTGCAGTCAGACCCTTTTTTTCTCTTTTTTTTTTCAAGGGCCGCTGCAGCATGCTCCACCCCCAAACACTTCACATAGAAAGTGTGTCCGCCCCCGAAATAAAACCGAGCACGGAAGAACACTTTCTGAATGCTCTCTAACTCATGCTCGCAAAGAATATATATATATATATTATTTTCTGAAAAATAGAGAGGAAGTGAATAGTTTTTAGGAGTGTTCACACAGACAACAGATACGCAGTCTCGCTGAAGATAATAAGGCTGACGGCGTGGTTCACAGGTGCCATTTTTATATCACACGACGTGCTTAATTGCCACGTCACCTGACCACAGCAGGCCTATAAATAGGCTTCAGATACCAGTCACGCACGGAGGTGCTTCCCACATCGTGAGGCTCACACAACGTTGAGTTCCTTTAGAAAGGGAGCTCTGTGCGCAAGGGACAAGGGTGAAAATCAATACTGCATGCCCGTTATCTTCAGGCCCTCAGGCGGCACTGCATTAAAAACAGGCATGATTCTGTAATGGAAATCACTGCATGGGTTCAGAAACACCTCCAGAACTCATTGTCTGTGAACACAGTTCGCCGTGCCATCCACAAATGCTGGTTAAAGTTCTATCATGCAAAGAAGCCATATGCGAACATGATCCAGAAACGTCGACGTCTTCTCTGGGCCAAAGCTCATTTAAAATGGACTGAGGCAAAATGGAAAACTGTTCTGTGGTCACACGAATTGAAATTTGAAATTCTTTTTGGAAACTATGGATGCAGTGTCCTCTAAACTAAAGAGGACTAAAGAGGAGAGGGACCATCTGGCTTGTTATCAGCGCTCAGTTCAAAAGCCTGCATCTCTGATGGTATGGGGGTGCATTAGTGCCTATAGAATGGGCAGCTTGCACATCTGGAAAGGCACCATCAATGCTGAAAGGTATATACAAGTTTTAGAGCAACATATGCTTCCATCCAGATTCCATCCCATCTTTACTTCTGAGAGACTCTGCCTCTCTAAGATACTCTTTTTATACCCAATCATGTTACTGACCTGTTGCCAATTAACCTAATTAGTTGCAGAATGCTCCTCCAGCTGTTTCTTTTTAGTAACACTTACTTTTCCAGCCTTTTGTTGCCCCCGTCCCAACTTTTTTGAGACGTCTTGTGACCATCAAATTCAAAATTACCTTATTTGTTTCTTAAAATGGTACATTTCCTCCATTTGATATGTTTTCTATGTTCTGTTGTGAATAACATATGGGTTTATAAGATTTGCAAATCATTGCATTCTGTTTTTATTTACATTTTACACAGTGTCCCAACTTAGCTAGAGCTGTGCACACAACCTACACATATATGTAATGTAATCTTGGTCATATAGCAGAAGTTTAAATACATACAGGTGGTCCAGGAGGGCCAGGAAATCCAGGAAGTCCAGGTAGTCCAGGGTCACCCTAAAATAAAATGGGGAACAGTCTTAACATTAACTTATATATGTGATAAATATAAATATGTCTAAATTACTACATGACTCACCAACTCATTCTTGATTTCAGTATTCTACTCCGTTCCAGTTTAAATGTTACTATTTTATATTAGCTCATCATTGCATGATAAATGAATAGAGTGTATAATAAAACTGAATGAAACAAAATTACAGTCAAAACAAATTACAAAAGCGTTATTGATGCCACCTAGTGGATAATGTGAAAAGTTACTGTGGCGCCTTCTAGTGGACTGAAATAATAATACATTTAATGCCCTATATGCAGTGGAGGGCTACATAGGAGATATTTTTAGAAGATATTTTCAGAAAATATTTTCAATCAATAAAATCACTAGATTTTATTGTTTCACTAGATTCTGTCTGATTTTCTGAGACTGGGTGCACACACACACACTGCTGATCTTTCTCATGTTTTTCTCCTGTCAAACTGCTTATTTTCAATTAATCTCAAAGTTAAATGCAATGACAGGCAGAAGGTGTCAGGTTATCAGAGTTGTAGCTGTTCACTCCTCCTAACATTTACATCCTTAAGGATGGTGGACTATCGATCAATTTCTGGGTCACGGGCTGAACGAATGGGATCAGGGAATCAAGGAGGCATCAGTTAGAGTTCTACATACAAGAAGCATCCTGTATGTATTGTTAAGATCCCAAGATCCTCTAACAAACTCCATGTTACCTGACACCCAGTCACAAAACTCTCTGCAAACTTTTCCCTCTTCCCAATTACCAGACTTCTGATTATGAATTCCTGTTTGCATTTTCCAACACCCTCTGAAATAAACCAGACTCACAAGCATCCACTGAATCCAGGTTCAGTGTTTTATATATATATATATATATATATATATATATATATATATATATATATATATATATATATATATATATATATGTCAACAGAGCTTATAATGTTATTATTTTCACCTAAATTGTGTTGCTTGTATACTGTATGTTGCTAATGTAATCATGTCTGCTAGATTACAACTACAAAAGTTTGTTGTGCTTCAGTGACAACAGTGACAGTGTTTCTTTAAATGGGCAGTGAATGGGGCTTTGAGATTGATTATGCTTGTACATGGTCAGAAACAGCCTGCCAAAACCCTAAACAAAGCTTCAAGCCATTGCTGATGATGTCATTACAGGAAAACAATATACGCGTCAATATGGAACTTCATCTTAAAGTACACTACCTTCTCCACACATGCTTCAATGCTTCAGTAACCAGCATAACATCACTAGCTAATTTCCTGTTAAGCCTCACCTAGTGTTGGGCTGTTTGCTGGTTGCCTGACCACCTGACTCTTAATGCTTTTTACAATTACTACCTGCTCCTTCTAAGTTGTCTGCTTCGACTGCTTTTAATAAAACCCACATGTTTACAAATACGCTGCTCTGTCTGAACTTCATGGCAATACTACTGTCTACACTTCAGGTGACAGATCTGTCATGCTGGATATGACAATAAAGTACAGGTCAGCATTACTGTACCTTCTCTCCTCGATGAATCACTCCGTCTGTTTCACCTACTAACTGGTCGACTTGCCCTGGAGGCCCAGGAGGCCCCTGCAAGCCAGTTTCACCCTACACACACACACACACAAACACACACAGTGAGACAAAAAAGTGCTTATCGGAACCTATCGGAATTTGTTTAGATTTACATTAATGCTGTATTTTTCACTTTATGTCCTAGCGACTTTACTACTGCCATACCTTCTCTCCTTTTGGCCCTTGGAAGTTCAGCCCCATATTTCCCTAATTAAAAACAGTGAGGCAGAGAAATCTTTGAATTGACAAACCTTACAATTTTTTAAAATTCAGATTTTTACAGTATTTGGACCATAAGTATGCTTGAATTACACACACTGCCATAGCTTAGCATTAAAAACACAGCTTACCTTTGGCCCTTGTGGACCAGGGGGACCTGGTGGCCCCTGAATTGAAATAAACAAATAAATACATATGATGTTATTACAGGAAAACATTTACAAGATGCACAGTCAGAGAGTAAACATGTTATAGTCAGTGGTTAAAAAAAAAAAACATACATCATAACCTCTTGGACCCTGAGGACCAGTAGGACCTGGCAACCCTGGCAGTCCTGGATCTCCCTAGACAAACATACACACAAGTGGGTCTGTTACAAGTTGTTCACTGGCGTTCATAAGATATGAATCAATTATGCTAACTTACCCACACGAGACTGCTGTAAAACATTTACACAAATCTATTTAATCTATATCTATAGAACAAGATTTCATGAAGTTTAAACAGAGCCCTAATCTTTACACTAATACAGCAGAAATAAATATTCAGTCTGATAGATACACGTGTGTAAAGTGACATACTCTAGGGCCTGGCAGACCGATGCTTCCTGGACCTCCTGGTGTTCCTGCCGTTTCTATAGGGATGACCTCACCAGGCTCTCCCTGCGAGGGCAAAGAGAGAATATAATACGAAATGTACTGTATATTGCAGTCCAAGTCCAACTAGTCTCACCTAAACCTAAAGGTATTTAAATGTTGAATATTTTACCTCATCCATATGTACTGTATATCCTTAGATCATTATGCATATATGTCCTTCAAATGGCTTGTTAAATAATTTGAGTAACTTTAGAAGTGACTAGACCAGACCAAAGAACATCGCTGAATTTACCCAAACAAACAGACAAAATAAATAAAGTCATATTAAAAAGGTCTGGTGGAAGGTCTGGTGTAGCTATGCTGTGTGTAGTAGAGGAGGTTGTTCAGAGGAAAACTTGCCTTCTGTCCTGGCTCACCACGTGGTCCCTAGGTAGGAGAGAGACACAAATAAAGAAAAAGCAGGAATGTCAGATCACATAGTGGTTTAGGATCATGTCCACTATTCATAACTCTTAAGTCCAGAGTGAGGAGAGAGAGCACTTACCGGTGAACCATCAATACCTGGGAAACCTGGATTTCCTGGAAATCCTTTTTCACCCTGTAATCAAATGCACCACAAATAAATACAAGCTCCTATTCATTATACATCCATTCAGACTGAATTGACTGTCTACGCTATGTGTATTCAACAAACTGCCCAAACTGGACTTTGTAAAATTTGTAAAATAATGATACTGCATCTATGATGATTAGCTCCCACTACTTAATTCATGATGATACAACGACTACATCATCTTCATTTGGTTTAGCTAACATTAGCATATGAAAACGAGAAACATTTTACAAGAAACATATAACAACATATCCACAATAGTGTTATAGTACAAACCTGTTATCTAAATCAGCAGAATCTCAGATGCTACATAAAATTCTCATAAGTTTTTATCTCAAATTAGTCATTTTTAGCTCTGTCAATTTATTATATCTGCTTAGGCCAAATGTAACAGTGTATGACGTTTAATAATAGAGGAAATTATCAAATGTTATTAATGTTTGCTTGGGGAGGTGACACTTACAATCCACAAAAGGAGGTTTAAGCCTAAAAATGTTTGAGAACTGCTGATCTAAAGTTGTACTTCATTTTTTTTTCTGGATTTGGAAGCATAAACCAAACTATTCCCCAACTATACAATCACAGAGCATCATCATTTCATATATCATCTTACAACATCACATTAACCCCAACCTTGACCTTGAATCAATTATCAGTGTTCACTGACTCTGCTGTCTAAAGCAGTTTCCATCTTAACTCCAATGCATTAGCATTTATCAGGACCATTCTATTTGTGTTCCTGATACACACCTTTGTTCCGTTACAGCCTGGAATTCCTTTTGGACCTGGAGGCCCATCCGATCCCGGAAGACCCTGTCAATCAAAAAGGAAGGACACACGTAGTCTGCTGCTACTGACAGGACAGAAACTACACAGCCATCAGGTGTTATGTACTATACATATCAAATTATTTATTAATTAGTGCTGAAATGGTTTCTGATTTCTCTAGAATCTATATAATTATATGAACAGGTTACACAAAAGATGACAAGTTGCTGATGTTGTTCCCAGATTATCTCTTGTGGCTTAGTCTCTACTGCCCTTTTTAAAATATATATATATATATATATATATATTATAATATAATAATGATTGTATGTGTACAAAAAGATGTGTTTAACATTAAATTATACACAATTGTTGATTGTCCTGGGTATTGTCATGCTATGTCTGTAAACCTGTGGTTATATTTTCCCTTTCTAGTTTTCTTTAATCTGTACACAAAATGGAAACTGTTTCCCCGTTGCCATGGCGCTTATCGCTTGTGCACTCCTGTGAGAAATGACTGGCTGCCTGTTGCTTACTCACATGAGGTGAATGAGCATAGACATAAAAGCTACATAAAACTTCATTTGAAAATATATGTTTTAACGGTGGTTTGCTTTTTCCTTATGGTTTTGTTGTGTTGTTTGCCTCTTTTAACTTTCACTCTCTGTCTTTTAAAGTCTCTTTGAATTGTATTGTTGCTGTTTCGTTCTCATGCTTTATTTTTTACTATTAATCACATCAGGAGTACTTACTGGAATTCCTGGTGTCCCTGCAAATCCTGGAAGTCCAGCAGGTCCCTGTAAAAAGACACAGTTAGCTTACATGAGCAGAAGACACAACTAGTTTTGACTTTTAGGAGAATCATTGTCTAAGCAGTCTCACTCTTATTCCTTTAGGTCCAGGTGGTCCTGGAGGTCCATCATCACCCTGGGGGAAAATGTGGATAAAAATAGAATAATATGTTTCACAGAACAGAAATAATATTTTTCTAAATGAATAATGGTACATTCACATTGCAGGCAAACTAAGTGTTATTTCCCCGTGGTCTCCCATTCATTTTGAAAATCCTGCACAGACGATTGCATGAGTGAGAGTAGCATAAAGCAGGAGATATGAGTATGGGGTTCATCCACAGCCATGATGAATCAGTGCAGTGTGAGATGGAAGAGACAGAAGGCAGCAGAGTAGAAACTATCCCCCAAGAACATCCAAAATAACTACATTGGTTTAACATTTTAATGTATTCAATTCATGAACACTGAACACGCATTGAGTGTGATATATAAATACATGGATTAAAAGATGTATGAACATTCAGAGGGACATATTGTAAGTACATTTAAATTAATTAAATTAAAAATAAACAGCACAAAGATGCATTTAATGCTTCTGTATAATCAGCATGCTTTAACCTTTGTTTCACCAAAGCTCAGATCTAACCTACAACTCTGCATGCACTTCACTCTAGACAGCTAAATGTGATTGTTTTAGTAAAATACCGACAATGCGGCCAGCACCCTTTGTTTTGCTGCAATGTGAATGCACAGGGATAGTAACGTAACATATAAATGATTCAATTATTTCATGTCAAGTTGACCCCTGACCTTCTCTCCACGAGGTCCAATTGGCCCTTCTGGTCCAGGGAATCCTGGTACACCTGGATGACCTGATTGACCTGGGAAACCTCTTTCACCCTGCAAACACACATACACAGCAGTAGTGCCTCACTAAAAATGAAAGATTATCGCTTTAAAGATCATGATGGCAGATGTCTGTGTTGTCCAGGCTTGAATTTTGCCATCCTGTGCTATGCCAGGAGGTTATATGAGATGACAGAACATTAAATAATACATACGAGTCTATTATTCTGTACCAGTGACCTAGCAACCCACTTATCACAAAACAACAAAGGCTGAAAAATATTGTCAAGATCAAAAAGGACATAAATATCTACTGTATGATAAATTACGCCTTGGAAAGGTCTTGTTTTTCTAAGAATGTATAGATGTTTGCTATTATAAGGGAATGGGAAAAAAGGTAAACTGCTTGTAAAAAGAAAAAAAAAAAAAGCAGGGAAAGTCCAGGCATGAAAGCAGTCATGTCGAGACATTAGAAAGCCACACATACAGTAAACCTCACACCGTAGCAGCACTAAAAAAACACCTCGAAAAGAAAACACTGTATTGGCAGCATCTCAAAGATGAACTCAACCGCTCCACACCCCGTGGCTGTAGGGTACGGGGAACGGATATGAGCTTAGCTCTTTCAGGCCCCGAGGGCGTTTGAAAAGAACCATAATGACAATGTTTACACACAGGTGACTGCCAGAACCTGCTTATGCAAAACACAATGGTATGAATGGAAAATGGTAAACAACATGAAATGATAGTGTTGAACTTGATAGTGTCGTACATCAATTAATCATACAGCAAATAAATAATCAATTAATTTAATCAATTAAAAGTGCAAATTTCTGGATCAAGCTAATAAAGCAACAGACAAATACTGAGATGGCACCGATACACAGGATAGGTACAGTATCAGGCCATTACCAGCAAAAAAAAATGGTGGACTGGAGAAAAAAGAATGAATTTGATCACATCCTGTAACAAATGGAAAAAACTGGATTTGGAAAAGATTTCTTTTGGAACTGTAAATGTTTACATATAAAGAGTCTTGGTTGTATTTTTTGTGAGAATTCATTTGTATTACATTTATACTGTATTATATTTAGAATGTAGATGATTTTTTTTTAAAGCTGTGGTTTTGTGTAAGTTTTTTTAGCTACGCATTTCTCCTGTATTTACAAAAAATAAATGCATTAAAAAAACATTTTAATGCTTAGTAGTTTTTAAAGAAAAAAATATCGGCAGAGTACAGATATCGGCTGATATTCAAGGTTTCAGTATCAGTATCAGAAAAGAAAAAGTGCTATCATGCTATCATCTCTAATAAATAACACAAATAAATAATTTCATTATTTAAAAATGAGTTAAAACAACAGTGAAAAGGAAAATATGAACAGTAAGTAACAATAAATAGTTTTATTGTAATGACCAAGTGAATTATAATTATATTTTTATTGATACTTTTTTGTTTATTGTTCTTTTTATTAATATAATTAATTATTTATTTATTTATTATAAATAATAAATATATAATTGATTAATAATTATAGTTAATTATCCACATTGCTAGAAAGTGGATCCCAACTTTCTGTCAGTTATTACACAAAGCTGTTAAGGTTACAGTTTTTCTTTACCTGTAACATCCGGTACAGCTGTGCACTAAGTAGTGGTCACTCAATAAACCATGATGGTAATCAGCAAAAACTCCTGATGTCTGACTTGTCTCAGTTAGTAGATAGTTCATTTGCATGTAATATACAGACCAGAAAACAAAGTTTATGCTCTAAGCCTTCACTTATCATTTACTGCATATCTGATTCGATATAATTGCCAGATTTCTTTTTAAAATGTTTTTAATAACAATGACAGAACGCAACATATTTGATGTTAAAAGTTTGTACTGAAAACTGCTGGCAATCTGTTAGAAAGCCTATATAACCAAACACATAGTGTGAATCTTGAAATGTCTTCCACTATAATGACATGGTAGCTACTAGTACACACATGAAGATTACATCATTACTATATCTGGATGTGGTTGTGGTCTAGTCGTACACTTTCATCTGCAGATGGTTATTGTCACTTATGGTTCATTTTGGCAAATTACTTGCCGGTCATTTGACAAATTACTTAGACTGCATTCATTTAATTAAATAACAACAAACTGAGTACTTATTCATCATGTAGGCACTCACCTTCGCTCCTTTCACTCCACTGCAGTCACACTTCAATCCAGTTCCACAACCAGGACATGCTGCCTGAGAGAGAGAGAGAGAGAGAGAGAGAGAGAGAGAGAGAGAGAGAGAGAGAGAGAGAGAGAGAGAGAGAGAGAATTTTTATAATCCATCTATTCAAATGTTAAGCAAATGAGGAAAATAGGACCATTTATTTATACTGGTGCCAATTAGCTTTCCACCCACCAGTTACACTACGTTAAAATGCAGACTGGGGAAAAATGGGCAAAATAACCAACTCTTTATAGTTTTATTAAAATTGTAGTTAGATGATTTGCTTTTAATCTACTGGCTTTTACTGTATGTTAAACCCATTGATAGTAGTTGATTGAGATCTCCATCATAACATAAAAAATACATAAAAATAGATAGAGACTATCATGAACAGAAGCTGATTTCAATTTGCAAATGACATGGAGAGATCAATTAAATCTTTTTCCTTAATCAGCTTTGAGCTATTCTATATCAAAAGCCCAACCCTGAGTAATATATTTATTGTACTTTTAAGCCTATTGTGTTTTACTTTTATTTTACTTTATTAAATCTCTGTCATTGTGAAGCACTTTGAGTTGCTTTGGGGTACAAAAGCTACAGAATATGATGCACCAGAATTATGGTTTTCATGACATGACATGACCAAAGGATGGCAGCACAAAGTGCTGATGTAGATTTAATTCCATAGCAAACTAATACATTATATGCTTCTATGGTGATATTATCCATGTGTTGTCTGAGTTCAAATATACTGACACCAGTGTTTGACCAACTCAAGTCCATCTCATGTCAAGTCAAGTACTCAAGTAGCTCTTTACTATCATCACAGCCATATACAGTGTGCAGTACACAGTGAGATGAAATAACGTTAAAACTGGACCCCAGGTGCAAGATACGTGTAGGACGTACTGTGCTGAGAGGAGATACAGTAAATAAAGTGCAACTGGAATACGAAGCATGCAGGGAGGGGAGTATGTGAAACAGTGGGGGGTGGGTATGTGAAACAGTGGGGGGTGAGTATGTGAAACAGTGGGGGGTGAGTACACAGAAGGGCAGTAGAACATAAATACTCCAAACACAAATAAAATTTAACATGAAAATAAGACACTGTAGTAACCATTAAGGTCCAAAGCTGTGACTAGAATGAAATTGAGTATAAAGTATGTAGTGTCAGTGCAGTAATGGTTGTGATAGCAATCTTAAAGGAATGCAGTTTCAGGGACAATGCAAGCACAAAGAAAGTGTCGGTGTGACGTATCGTAGTTAAATAAGGCTGATTATCCAATAGATGGCAGTATTTGACTGCTTAGCTCGAGAAGTATAAGTGCAGAAGTCCAGTAAAGAACAAAACACACACACACACACACACACACACACACACACACACACACACACACACACAACCTAAGCTGTTAGACAGATGATCAAAGGGACCACTCGCTCTGCATAAAGAACGATAGTTAGTAAAATCACATGTATTATAAAACTATATTATTACTCATTATACTATTATTAAAAAAAGTGCACTTTACCATAAAGAAACAGTGACAAAACCTCAGTATTGGATCAAGAATATGTATGCTAAATAATGTGTACTTTTTAATATATTTTGTAATATTTTATACTTTTATATATTTTTCCTTATATATTGTATGTTGTTGTGTGTTGCACCGCATGCAAGAACCGGAAGCACCTGTAAGCCAGAAACAAATTACTTGTGTGTGTGAGCACACTTGGCCTATAAAGCTGTTTCTGATTCTGATCAAACCCATCCAAAAACATCATCCACCTACATCCTCACATGACACTGTCTCCAATGTGCGTGTGTTGGTGTGTTTTCGGTTTGCTACAGTGAATGGTCTGGAACAGAGGGTTCATGTAGCAGTTGGACAGTTCACACAACTCATGACCAGCTCTAAAGTCAAAAGCACACTCTCATATCTCGTGTATGTCTCTGTGTCTATGTACACAAGAGGGATCTTGAAATATGCTAAGAGACAGACAAATAGAGAGTAAAGAAATGGATTGAAATTAAATGGTTTTACAAATGTAAAATTAATATGCACATCTAACGTGTAATGTGCCAAATGAGAGGCTGGAACACACCGCTCTTACTTTCTGAATGACATACAGTGTAGATGTTAATGATATCAACAGAATTCTCTACTAATGAAGCACAAAAAAACAGACATCAGCATGGTACTAGAATTACATTTTCAATATTCATATTCAAGTTGTTCATTATTTTCATGTGAAAACATATTTGTCTCCAATTCCAATATCAAACTAATACAAGCATTAATATTTCTGACACTTACAGTACATGACGCTATGTTTGTAACAGCAAGGGTCAATGGTCAAAAAAATTCATTAAACTTTTTTTTTTTTAATTTTTTTTTTTACTTTGAACACTTATCTGCTCTAATGGATCTCACTCCACTTAGTGTTTTGAGCAAATGTTTTTTTTTGTTTGTTTGCTTTTTTTTAAACTGTCAGCACTAAAAATTTGAGAAGGTGAAAAGCCCAAACATAAACATGTCTTACAGCTCAAATAATGATTCATTTCCAAACAGCTAAAGCCTGCGTGAGTTCTCATGCCAATCGAGTGGCTGTAACTTAAACTATGCATTAACACCACCAGGGCTACAACTTCCACAGCCCCATTTCCTCTGAGTGGCAGTGCAGTGCTTGTGCTTCTGCACAAATGCCACCGGTGTCACATTCACAGCAGACAGAGGAGTAGTGATTGGATTGTATTCTGCTTCCCTTGTAATTTGCTTTGAATAAAGGCCAAATGAATAAATCTAAATAATATAAAATGTAAAAGAAAGTGCCCCAATAGACGTGGCACAGGACACAAACCATGAAGTTAAATTCCAGACCATACATTAATCCTAAAGATGTGCAGTTTATAATTCCACTCTTAAGCCCTATTTGGACGGTATTATATTCTCTTGGTGACATCTGTAATGAAACATTTTACACATCTCCACTGTGATAAAACCAGTCCCTCCAGGATTTTGTGCTTTTGTGCTCACAGAAATTAATGCAAAATCAAGCGAATTCCGCTATATACGGAGGAGCTTGTAATGTTTTAAAATTACCGCAGATTGTCTGAAGATTTGGGCCAAGTCGGGCAGTGACATCACCACAACACACATTCAGCCAAAGCCTTCTTCGATTCACGTGCGTCAAACATGAGTACAGCTAAAAAGTCTCATTTACCAACAAACATCACTGCGAAAGAGCATGCAAAACAATTTCGTGCAATTGCAATTTCGCCAATTCAAGTAGTTTTCTGCGAAAAAAAGCAAAACTCTGCAAATTGCATCACAAATTTTGAAAAAAGCCGCAGCAAAATCAAGCATTTCTGGCCGCAACAATCACAAAGAACTCTGCAAAATCCTGTACGGACTGTAAAACTGTTGCACCTGGACAGAAATTAAACGAATGCGACAAGGGAATTTATATGATGCTGTTTTTCCTATGAACCCTAAGTGCCCTTTGCTACAGTACAAAACTTCCAAGTCAGACTTGATCCAGCTCCTTGTACCTGGGTGGGGTCAAGCCAAAAAAATAAGGGGAAGAGAAACTTCACAGAGTGTTTCAGGCTTGATAAGTTTGATTAATGTGTTGTTTGTGTTGTACAATGTTGCGTGCATTAGGGTTAGGCGTTAAAGTTAGGGTTACACTTATAGGAAGAGTTGCATCAGACCCAGTTCCACCCCCTGGACTTTTGCTTCTGTTCTACGAGCCTGGATGTTTGTATCCCACATCATATATTGCATTAAATGCATTCACAGTTTGAATATATAGAGCTGGATTATTTATGATTGTATTTATTTATTTGACAGCATGTTAAGATAATTAAAGGGACTATGAGCTAGTTATCTCCTAGTGAACTACCTTGAAACAATCGCAGGTCAAAAGTAGAGTCTGAATTTGAATGATGTCACATTTCTTATTCGTTGCCTACAGTTTGCTTACTGGAACATTTTAACAATAGCAAACCTGTTACAAAATATATAAAAATATACCATAATAATCATTACTTAACATTAATATTAACATTAGCTTAGAATACAGGTTCAACCAGGCAGGTATTATGTCATGCTCTAATAAGTGACATATCAGATGTGACAGATTCAAACCATTTAGCTTATTTCATGTGATCAAACATGAGCTCATATGTGACGTGCGTCAGGTTCTCAGAAGAGTTAACAGTTTCAAAATCACCTGTATGAGTTCAGGAGTACCAAAAGGATACTGAATGACCCCCCACCGCACACACACACACACGCACGCACACACACACACACAAAGAGAGAAACAGCAGTCTATGAGCTCCCTGCCTCAGTCCCTGATGTAATTAAACATCTAGTGGATGAAGAGATGATCATGACAGCTCTTCTGTTCTACAGATCACTGCCCAGTCCACACGCCTCCAGACTTTATTGTTCTCTTTCCCGGCACTAAGGAAAACACTCCACTTGATGTTTTAGTCTGTCTATTTGTCTAAATCCTGCTCTGTATTTCTGCCAATTTTAAAACCCTCTGTAGACTTCTGTGTCCTCATCAGATCAGCCAATCATTGCCCTGAAAAGAAAACAACAGCTCATAACCAAGTCAGTAAAAGTAGAGAGCCACCTAGTGGTACATCAGAATGTTGCAGATGATGGGTCACACAAAGCTTAAAACTCTGTGTGTGTGTGTGTGTGTGTGTGTGTGTGTGTGTGTGTGTGTGTGTGTGTGTGTGTGTGTGTGTGTGTGAGAGAGAGAGAGAGAGAGAGAGAGACAGAGAGAGAGAGTGTGTTTACTCAGACCCACATTAGTTGTGGTCTGCTGCTGATGGCTTCTGTCTGCTCCCAGCATTCTTTGGCCCTCCGATTATGCTGCATCAGTTGGCCACTAATCCTCTGATCCACAAATACACATACAACCTCACACACATACAACCCTGCTGTGTAATGGCCAGAGGCTTAAATGCCTAGAGAAAACAGGCAGCCAACAAGTGCAGCAGACAGTGGAGCAGGTGGCAAGAACATAAGCCAGGCTGACCAGTTTAGCATGGAGAGGCCATTCTCTGATAACCCTCTGATAGCCAGGGCACAATACATCTCTCACACACACAGTGCAATTGAATAATCATTCTCTACCTTGAAATAACCTTGATCTGATCATGGCCCTGATGTCAAGTGGGTTAAATGGTGACTTGAGCACTTTGCTCTCTCTCTCTCTCTCTCTCTCTCTCTCTCTCTCTGTGTGTGTGTGATTAGAGAGGCAAGACTGAAATTCCTCAGGCCTGATTATACACCTTTACCTTTATTCTTTCACACTTACAGCCGAGTTCCAGCTTAAAAATACTCTTTAATCACTCATACAGTGGTGCAAAGAGACGGAATGAAGCTCAAAGTATAAAATATGTCCTAGTTAATAAGTAGGTGAGACAATCACTACTTTTCCACCAACACTCTGCTAGTGCATAAACTGGCAAAACTATAGACTGGCTTTGCTGCCGTCAGAAACAGTTCTGTTGTGGCACAAAAAAGGAATTGGAGGAATGTCGGAGGTTGGGCGTAGGTGGAGTCATGACAATAAAATCAAGCAACTCAAATTAATTAGGACTGCCCTTAAAATGTGAATAGTGAGGGAAGTATAAAGATTATTTTACATATATATTATGATATATTATACTGTAATATAAACACACTCCTGGGCAAAAACATTTACCAAGCTAAAAATAGCAAAATATTAAGCTTTTAATGGTCTTAACAACAAATTATTGGTCAGAAAATTATCAAGAATTAAACAAATCGATAAAGTAAATTATGGGATTGCTTTTCCCTTTTCCCGTACAAGAAGACTATATAAGTGAATTTCCCTGTTTCTAGCTTTTCCCCAAACAGTTCACTGCAGCAAAAGTAAATGAGCAAATGGTGGCACAGGAGGTCTCAGGAGAGCATTTATTTAATTCTTGTTCATTTTCTGACCAATAATTTGTTAAGACGATTAAAAGCTTCATTTTGCCATTTTGGGAAATGTAAAAAATTAGCCAGATCGATATCAGATCAATATTCATATCTGAATCTGAACTATCAAAAACTAAGAAGAATCAGTAGAAAAAAAGGATAGGATAGAAGCAGCGAAGGAGGCTAGACATTCCCATCATACCTCTCCTAATAAAACTCATTAATATAAAACTAATGCTCACTGACTCTCAGTACTGAGTTCTGTGCTTCAAGATCAAAAAACTCACACAGCTTACGGTCTTCTCCCAGCCTAAACAGCCCAGACAGTGTGTTTTCCTACCCCAAGCTTTGTTTTTGTACACTGCTGCCTCAGCGCTTTCATCGCTACATGACATTTTATGATTTCAAGGTCTGTACAAATAGGGAAGAAATACAACATCCTAAATATTCTCCCTTTGCTATACTGTTGAGAAGTGATGACCCTGAAAACACCCTCTCCACTTGAATGAAATGTTCTGGCTCCCACAATTCCCTTTCATTTCTGTTCCTGGAGAGTCAAGCCTGGAGTAAAACGTGCACCGGTGACCATGTATCTCAGTCATCCCTTACCTAATCTCTTTAAGGTGTTCATTTTCTACAAATGGTATGTTTCTAGAACAGTCTGATCATGTTGCATAAGATTTCCTCTTGAGTTATCTCAAGTAAGTAGCTCTCAATCTGTGTTGTGGGTGCACATGGCAAAACATCAGCATAGCAATACAGAACAAATCAAGACAATCTAAACCAATGTCATTAGCAAGGTCACTCCAAACTAATTCAACACAACATTCCAAAAGACGCGTAAGCAATGTATATAGACTTCGTGCTGATGATGTTGGAATGTTGTAAATATGAAGCAGTTAATTGTTTGCAAGTGAAACCAAGCCAGACATCTGTGTTTTTCTAAACACACATCACACGGGAAATCCAAACTCTCTCACCGCTGCCTGATAGTGACCCACCATCTGTGTGTGTGTTTGTACTCAAGGTATGAGAGGACTGTCCAATTAACTGCAGCCAATTCTCATTCCAGTCCAGTTCTCAAGCCTTGTTGACCAAAAGAGAAGCTTTACAGTCAAGGTCAGTGACACTCCTCGCTCTCTCTCAGTCACTCTCACATTCCCATCTATCTTCTTTTTTCCTCTAATCTAACTCGCTCTCTCCATCAGCATCTTTCTCAGCCTGTTTGGATTAAAGTCTCCCACAGGTCTTGGTTAATGAGAAATCACAAAATGAGACAGAGTGAGAGTGAGGAAGAAAGAGAGAGGAACAGAGAGAGACAGGGAAAGAAGAGATGGAGAGATACCCCAGGGTAGTTATGTCTTATCCCCTACATATCCAATTCTAAAACTTGTTGGTGCACTTTAGATCTTCAACTGCACAATAAAAAATAAAAAATAAAAAAAACAAGTGGTAAATGCTTGTCTTTGGCTTGCATTCATTTGACCAAACTGAATGTTTGGGGTTTTTTTTGTCACAATTTATCATAAAAAAAAAAAAAATTTAAAAAAAATTGGAACCTTCAAGATAAACACAATAATTGAGATAATTATTATCAGACAGTATGTTTGATTGTGCATCTCCAGTATAAAGCACACACAGGAGTGTTTTACATTTCGCATCAGTGTAGAAGTCTTCAGTGGGATCTGAAGAGTAAAAGAAGCTGCAGTGTGCTCTGTACTCCACAGAGAGATCGCCTCCATTAAATCATTTCACCCCTAAACATGGCCAAGACCCACGTGTGGAATCACTCATTACACCCACACACAGTAAATATATTGAAATGTACAATCCAGCGGACTATACTAGGAGTGCAGTAACTGTACAGTAGTATAGAACGTATAAATAGACTATTATTAGACTTTATATAAAGTATAATCTTTGAAAATACATTAAAACTTAAGCATTAGGTTTCTCCCTCATAACAAGTCTGTGCATGATAACCTACAACTGTGTTTATCTGCTATAGAGGGTTCTAAGTAGAATCCTTTAGCAAACTACAAACCCTTAACTAGCCACAAACCTCTTGAAGAAACTGCTTCCTGGATCAAAATAAATCAATATAAGCTAAGACACGAAACCTGAGGGAACAGTGAATTGCAGGACACGGTGTGTTTTATGTGCACTGCCAATAAAACATCTTTATCCACTTATGTTTTATTACAGTTTATTCTCTATCAGTGGAAGAGACTAAATAAAATGGTACAAAATTAACTATGTGATAGTATTAAACAAGTGGCCCACCAAATAACTGCATTTTGTAGTGGGACACTTATCATCTTGTGCACACCTGTTTGTCCTCAATGAAACCGTTTCCTATTTAAAAATATATATATTTAAAAAAATGCTTGCATATATTTGTTAATTTCGAGAATTTTAGCTCTTAATACTTTAGCATTTTAGATTAAATAAGTGCTGATAATAAATAAGGTGTTTAAAAGCTTCTTTCTTGCCAGTGTACGGAAAGCTAGTGTGTAGTATAATAGTCTCATGCAAATAAATAACTTTAAATACTACATGATTTGATCTTTAAATTAATCCTAATAACTGCTCGAATAACTATAACAAGAATTTTACCATTTAACGTCATTTTAATCCCGGGAATCCATGTCAGTCAGTAAGAGACAATAACCCTCTCACACAACCAAAACATTGGGAGATAAAGTAACGTGAAATATGCACACTGCTGCCATGGCAGGAAAGTGAAACCACCTTGATGCCCCGTAAATAATACTGACATTTAGAGGCAAAAGCTATAATGCATTTCAGAGGCTCTGTGAAAAAAGAAGCCATGTCAATCCTTTTTACTGACAAATAACTGTTTAAATATAAATATGAATCTGTATATAAAACTGCATGGAATAAAATCAGGAAAGTACACAATGAACAAAATTCCATCACAGCAGGAAAAGTAGTTGAGAAGAAGGCAGGAGGTACACTGTTTACAGGTTAATGGAATAAACATTTACATCTCCGTGGAGAGGGGGATCAGCATGTTCAGCAATGCCTCTACCCACTCCTGTACACACACACACACACACACACACACACACACACACACACTAGGTTTTTTCAAAGTAAGGGAAGCCCCTTGTGCTCTGTCATGTGCTCTAATAGCAAAAGCAGATGAGAGAAATAAAAAAATTAAAAAATACAGAATCCATGGTAGAGGAGAGAAAGAGGAGAAAGAAGACGAGGTGCGGAAGATGAACAAACAAACAAGAGATTATAAGAGAAGTAAAAAAGTGTACACCAGAATGACGAGTTTAAATTGTACTAGTGTAAATTGTATAAATTGGCAAGTTATTGCACTGTCTTGTGTTGTTTGCACACGTTTGCATGCGCATTTTATGTAGAAATGTGTAGGTCTAATTTAGTTCTGTGTAGTCTCATGTAGATTTGTGTTGTCTCATTTAGCACCATGGGCCTGGATGAACGTTTTTTTTTTCTTCATTTCACTGTGTACTGTACTAGCTGTATATGGTTGAAATGACAATAAAGCCTCGACCTGACTTGAAAATGGCCACAGAGTACTGATAAAAAACACTTTAATGTGTATCTGCACAATGCAGAAAGAAAATGCCTTTCTGACATTTTATTGCTTTATGCTTATTCTGATCACTTGAATGTCTGTGTTTGGACAGAACATCCACGCTGAGCACATCTCAGATAGGGCGGCCTACAGTACCAAAATATAGACCTGGACACCAATACCACCTTAAGAACAGTGATACTAGTACTCAGATAAGACCATAGCCAGAAAAAAATCCTCATGAAAAATGGTTTAATAAAAGATTAATAACAACAAATATAAATGTTCTTCGGTTGTTAGATAAATTATCTGAGGGCATTCTAGCCATTTAGCCACGCACAACTCCCACAGTTTCCTCTAGTGTTACCTGACGGTTTCTAGCTATACAGCCAAGACACTAGAACTACTTCTTTGAGGTTTCTGTTATAAACTAACCCGAGACAGACATTACAAACTGTGGTACAAGAGAGGAAAGGACTGTTCATAGCAGTGCAGCTGTACTTGCCTCAAAAGAAATTTATGTGAACCACCTGAACCACTTTACTTCCCAATGATCCATGCAAATAAATTCAGCCCCTGGCATGTTTGAGCTTCATATTTCATTTGCCTTTCAAACACCTCATAAAATAAATAAATGAGGAGGTCAAGTCAATGAACTTGTTATAGTGGTTACTGAATTTCTCTGAGAAGAGATTTATTAAGTGAATCATACTTGGTGATTTTATCATGTAGTGAATTTGATATTCTCCTAACATCATTTGCTTGTAAAAAAAAAAACAAAAAAAAAACAAACAAACAGACAAATGTACTGTGTTTAGGCATGGATTTGCAATAACACTATTATTGAAATCACTGCATGCACAGGCCACAAACAAGTTTACACTTAAAATCTTCAGGAAGACTATGTTTGAGTTTGGATATGCTTTCCATGTGTGAGGTCGGAAGGAAACATCTGGATTGGAATAATATTTAGAGAGCACATTAAACATGTACAGTGATGATTAACACAAGGAACAACATATTCTATATATTTGTACACATCTGCTGTGTGAAGGGAGATCAGAATTGATAACTACACATAACCACATGAGGGCAGTGCACGCAGTTTTGAATGGCATATGTTTAAGACACTTCCTGTTCTGCAGAAAGATCATATTTCTGAATGAAAGCTGACTTTGGATCAGTCTCTGCAGGGTATGACTGCATTGTGAGCTACAGATCAGATTTTGTCTCCTGTGCATGTTGAAACCTGCAGGCCAATCCTGCACTTAAAAGAGGTCTTGCATAGCAATGCTCATATTAATCACAGTTGCTCAGAGACCTCTTGTGAAAACCTAGTTATTTCTTTTAGGTTATTATTTATGCTTTTCAATTAAGCATACTTGAGCATACAGCATAACCAATATAGGTTGCTGTTGCCGAAAGATGAAAATATGCATTAGACTCAGACAAAATAAATACAGATTGTTTTTCTTCTAGATTTTTTTTTTTCTGAACATCAGTGATAATATAATGTCATGGCTTTTGTTTTGTTTTTAGGCCACATGTGGGAAAATTACTTTGTTGTTTCAGGACGAAAGGAGGCTCGGTACTGGAATACCTGAAATACCAAAGTACTGTGAGAGTCTTGACATGAAGGACACTCAGCTGGACCTCTGCGATTTGCCATAAATCCTAAGATGAAGCTGCATAGGAGCATGAAAGACTGAATACTTCACAGCAGCTGACAAATGATGCAAGGCTTGCTTGAAATAGCCTTCTGAAAGTATAGATAATTATTCAGGATCACATTCTGCCACAGCATACAAACATTCTGCTCACATTGCAAATCTGTTCAGAGGAACTACACTATGTTCATTTATACAATTATAGCCTATTACAAAGGACAGTGCTACGATAATGATTATAATAGAACATATCATATAGCCACTCCATCTGCAGTTTGATTCAGTGAAGTTTAGAAGCAGCAAAGCACATATCCCTACTGGAATAAGTAATTACTACCTGGACTTAAAGCAGCCTAGACATCCAGACAACAGAAAACAGATATTATAATGTGTGTGTGTGTAAAACACTGCTTGGCGGTGTGATATATTGTGATATGTGTTGCTCTTCCTGTTCAGCAGTAATGTCTCATAGACACTGAGCATCTGAATTCGGGGCACGGCCCAGTTGAGAGTATTATGTTCTCAGTTGCTCAAAAAAACAACAACAAAAAAAACCAGATAATACTAAAAATGACAATAACATGTACTCAGTGTGTTTCTCAGAGAAAATAATCCTCAACCATGAATGGATCAGGAAAGTAAGAGGGAAAAGAGGAAAGAAACAGCTCAAAGGAGAGACAGAGAGAAGTGTTGAGATGGAGAGAGAGAGAGAGAGAGAGAGAGAGAGAGAGAGAGAGAGAGAGCGATAAGTAAACAGATATCACATCTTTAAGAGAGATGTCTTATCTGTTCCTGCAGCTCCGCCGAAACAGTGTTGTCTCTCCACGTGCAGAAACAGACATCTAGATCAAGGCCAAACACCACTTCTTTCATTAATACATTCATTCAACTGTGACTTGTCATCCCTCGTTCTCTCCTGTCAGTTACAATATATAAGAGCCTGGTTCTGGGATGCCGTTCTGTCAATATTTCTATCAGAATGTACATCAACACTTCACTGAAAATCAATTATAGAGTACATAAAAACACTAAAAACGTTTTAGTGTAAAATTCTATTTCTTATACTGCCACTTATACAGAGATCAGTGAGACCAGCTATCCATCCATCCATCCATTTTCCATACTGCTTATCCTACACAGGGTCACGGGGAGTCTGGAGCCTATCCCAGGGAAGTCGGGGGACAAGGCAGGGACACCCTGGATGGGGTGTGAGACCAGCTACATAAAACTAAATGCATTTGACATATGGCAAGTTTCCGCTGACAGTTTTATGGGCTTTGGTCTGCTCTTTAGACTGAGGTTGAGTCTTAGTGATGTAAGTAAGCAAGTAAGTAAATCTGTAACACGCTGCTACTGCAGACCGTATCCATTATAAATTTAAAAGAGAAAAATACAAGTGAAAAATCTCAATAATTCAGTCCGAACTATTGTGTCTTTAAAAATATAATAAAATGCCACTACCTGAAAGACTGATGAGATCATGTAGGTGTGGCCTGACCCCAGACCAGTGACCCACACCATCCCTCTCAAAAGCCTGATTCAGCAAAAGACAACAGCATCACTATCACGTCCATCAGAAATGTGCCGGAGCGTCTCGTCATAACGAGCTGTTCTCACAAGCAGCCAGCTCAGCCTCTGCTCTGAGACACAGATACAGATGGCATCTACAAACCACAAGGGACTAACCACCTAGGAACACGTTTCTGTTCAGTTGCCAGATAATTTCTTCATCCAGGTCACGGAATGGAATCCACCAACGAGATTGAAATGTGTCAATTTCTAAATACTGTTTCTACTAGGGCTGGGTCATATGACGATATAATATCAATATGTCATAATGCACTTTTTCTTAAATATGTGTAAAATACATTTTGTACCATAGATTTCATTATTGGTCTGTTTATCTTTGCAAACATTTCACAGAAGTTCAAACTTTAAAATCTCTCTCTTTCTCCTTCTTTCCTCAGGCATATATTCTCTATATAGCTAAAAGTTTGCTACCTGACTATCACACCCATGTGTGCTTTTTGAACATCCCATTCCAAATGTTATAATAACCCCCACTCTTCTGGGAAGGTTTTCCACTAGCTTTTGGAGCATGGCTGTGGGGATTTGTGCTTATTCATCCACAAGAGCATTAGTGAGATAAGGCACTGATGTCGGGTGAGGAGGCCTGGTATTCAGTCGGTATTCCAGTTCGTCCTAAAGGTGATCAGTGGGGTTGAGGTCAAGGCTCTGTGCAGGACACTCACATTCTTCCACTCCAACCTTGGCAAACCATGTCTTCATGGACCTGGTTTTGTGCACAGGGACATTGTCATGCTGGAACAGGTTTGGGCCTCTTAGTTACAATGAAGGGAAATTGTAATGCTACAGCATATACAGTAAAGACATTCTATACAGTTGTGTGCTTCCAACTTTGTGGCAACAGTAAGGGGAAGACCCACATATGGCTGCTATGGTCGGGCATCCACATGCTTTTGACCATAGTGTATAATCACAACACCCTATATTTGGGCATAGTGTATAATCCGAACACATTATATTCACCAATACACTATGATCAGAGACGCACAGACATGTATCTGAACGTCGGCTGTAATGGCCGTGATTACATCATTTTGACCCTGCACCAGTGCAGATCCATCAGGCATAAATTTGACCTTATGTTCAGCTATCACTCAGTAACTGTAGCTCACTCAAATCCACATCATGAGCAGTATAAAAACGGCTAGGGTTAACTATGACTTCATTTGTAGTGATTCATATGGATCCAGTAATAAGATATTAAGGACATGATGCATTTTTGCACTGCCTCAGATCTGCCTGAGATAAAAAGGTCATTTTTTTCATCTTAAGGCATTCCTGAACATGTGGCTAGTACATAATAAATCAATGAATAAAAATAAAGTTGGGGATAGACAGGCTTGTTTATCCAGTGTTTATGCCATGTCTGTCTTGAGTCTTGCAGCAGTTATTTTGTGCGTTATCACTTTTTATGTCTTTTTACAGGAGTTAAGTGAACTTAAAAATAAGTTCACTTAGTGTAGAAGTGTATGATCTCTGTGTAGGATGTACAGCAACAGATTTCGTGGAAGAAATGAGGGAGATAAAAACCACTAAGTCTGGAGAAATAGAGAAACTGTTCTCTCTCTCTCTCTCTCTTTTTTTTCTGTACCCGGATGCTACAGGAGTGGGTCCAGAACATTCCTCAGACTGAGATCAGGAGATAGGTCGAGGTAAAAGACATGGAGTCATACAGGGGGAAAAAAATCACAAAGTCAATACACATTTAAAAGTAAAAATGAAGTACTCCTTCAAATAATGATAGTGTGAGAGTCTCTCTGACTTATCCCTTCATATTTCACACACATGGTTTGATGACCCCTTAAGTGTGCAGATCAAACAGTGTGTGTGGTGGAATAAACCTCCCAGTCACACACTCCCAGTTTGTCAGCTTGCATCCACACCAAACCTTGGAAAAACAAATGGATCGCAATGTGCGTGTGCATGTTGGGGGACGGAGTTAGTGGTGACGTGAGAGAGGAAGACTGAAGTAATTAGTTACCTAAACACTCAAGGGCTATAAAAGATCACTATGCACCTGCTAACTTTAAATGGCATTTGCAGGCCATTCACACAACACTGTAGGAACGCACACACACACACACACACACACACACACACACACACACACACACACACACACACACACACACACACCATTAAACTGTACTGAATTCGTACACATTCGTGCCAGTTGGTGACCTTTAGACCCTCGACAAACAGCCACAGAACACATTTGTTAATGTATCACTGCTATTAAATTACAGACATTCATCAAACCATCAAACCATTAAATAGCCTTGACTAGATTCTTGATCAAACAAAGTAAATACAAAGTTTAATACCCCTTGTGGCTGTCACAGTACTTGTAATACCATAATACAATCAATTATGAGAAGTATTCAGTAATACTTCCATAACAGTAATCATGGAGGATTTGTAGTTATATTTTTGTCACCATTTTAACTGTTGAAACAATGATAATCTTAGCAAATTATTTGAGCATCTATAAATGAGCGGTGCAACAGAAAACCATTCACCGCATCTTTGTAAGTGGCAAGTTCCACTGTCCACTGTCATCTGCGAATATCAGTCCAAGAGAGTAAAGTTAGCCATGCTCTCTGGATGGTTTGGATGGCACTTCTCCATACTACTACTACTACTGACTTGCTATGAAAGTAACACTTTGGGTGGGAGAGATGGAATACTCTCTCTCCCCTGTCAATCACAGCAACACAAGCTAATCGTGGGCATCTGTGAGCTCATGTATGAAAAAGAAAGCCATTAGCACTTTCCTCCTTGTGAGCAGCAGTTTGAAAAGATGTGCTCGTTAGCTTCATATGTCTTGGAGGAATTGTAAGAACAAAATAAAATGAAAAGGAGTCTCCCACATGGCAGATAACGTCACTCTGGGAAGGATGGCATACTCTCCCTGCCCTGTCAATCACCGTGACACCAGCCAATTGTTTGTGTCTTTATGTACAGTTTATGTATGTGGAAGAGTTTATGTATGTGGAAGAGGGCAGATAGCGCTTTCCTCTGAGTGTGTTACACT
Organism: Cranoglanis bouderius; assembly: GCA_023630585.1. Taxonomy (NCBI): domain Eukaryota; kingdom Metazoa; phylum Chordata; class Actinopteri; order Siluriformes; family Cranoglanididae; genus Cranoglanis; species Cranoglanis bouderius. Next base: position 11,699,473 of record CM042568.1, read on the forward strand.
GCCCTGTGATGCAGCATGAGCAGCAGTTTGAAAAGTTGTGGTTGGCTGGCTTTATGTGTCTCGGAGGAAGAGACAGCATAAACCCTCAGCAGCTGATATCTGTTGTCTAAAAAGTGAGAGCCAGCTGATGGGTGGGAATTGGCAGGAAACTAAGGAAAATTCTTGAATTACTGTTGGTTATATAGTGTGGCATAGTGGGGCAGCAGATAACCATTGCAGCCTCACAGCTCAGGGCTCTGAGGTTTAATCCTGTCTGCATGGGTTTCCTGTGAGTTCTCCTGTTTCACTCACCTTCCAAAAACATGCCGGTACATGTATACTACTCTAAATTACCCCTAGGTGTGAATGATTTTGTGTGATGCTCTGCAATAGAGTGGCGTCCCATCCAGAGTGTATTCCTGCCTTGTGCCCAGTGTTTGCAGAACAGTCTACACATAGGAAATGTGAACACTGAAAGATGTCCCCTTTCTAGATTCAGTTTGGTTCTTAGTGCATGCTGTTTACACAATCATGGGTTACACTGTACCACACACACACACACACACACACACACACACACACACACACTCCTCCCAACTGAGATGAGGCTTAAATGGAACAAGTGACATGTAGAGATGTAATGTCATGGCAAGAATCAGCTGAGATTTCTAAGAATGAAGAACTGATCTTCATTAGCATGATTTCTATTCAGAAAGCTGAACCCAACCTAACATACTGAGTGACGCAGTGAGAGACATCAGAACTTTCCATCAGTAAAGATGGGAAGATATTCCCTGCATGGATGGCTGTGAAAAAGCAGAGTGATCTTTCTCCAGCTCACTGAGATGGAATTTACTGGAATATACTTGCCTCCAGGTGCCCTGCGATGGACTAGTGTCCCACACAGGGTGTGTCCCCACCTCGTGTCCGGTGTTCCCAAGATCCACCATGACCCTGACCTGGATAAAGCAGTTACTGAAGATGAATATATCCAGAAAATGAAAGACGGCAAAGGCACCCATCCTGGTCTTGTCATCACTCCTGTCTGGGTGCATATCTCTAGCCTGAATGGATGTTTTGACTGGGAACACAGATAGCTGATGGCGGGGACTCATTCCTCCTGGCCTGTGCTTTTTTATTGTAGTTCTACACGTGACGGTGTGCTCTTACACAAACACACAGATAAACAGCACACTCCACTCGTGTACACACGTGTGTACATATGTATATGTAAAAAATAATAATAAAAAAATACATACACATTTAAGCATGGAAATGTACACCTTTATACACTTGTTAGTAGTGGAAGACAATAAAACATATCGCAATACTTGAAGATACAGTACTGTGCAAAAGTTTTAGGCACCCTATTTGTTAGTACAAACTTTGTTATGGATTTTTTATTTTATGACTTCTGCATTATCAGGTCAGTACAAAAAACATTTTAGATTCCTAAACATTAGTTTTCTAGCATAAAATTAAATGTTACAGAAAAAAGTTTGTATGTTATTAAAGAAAGCAGCATATTATGTAAGAAACCACTTTTCAGACAAAAAACACAATGAAGGCTGCTGGGTTTTGCTGCAAAAATAAGAAGCGAGTGCGAAAGTCAAAGTCTCCAGAAGAACTGTGTCTGGTTCTGCAAGACGCTCAATAAAACTTACCAGCTCATTTCCTTATAAAACTGCACTAATTGTATCGGAGACTACTATTTTTTTTGTCACTCGAAATATTGACTTGGTTTTATTTCCTACTGTTTACTTCTCTTTTTTTAATGTAGAAACATTTACTTTCATTATTTTGAAGGCATCTTTGCTCTACAGCATTTCTTTGCATGTGCCCAAAACTTTTGCACAGTACTGTATTTCAATAATTAAAATAATTTTAAAGCACTTTGACAGACTATGGTTTTAATGCTATTGTTATCCACTGTCTACAGAAAGAAATAATTTAGCAGAGAATGGAATAAAATGGAATAAAAATATACTTTACATCAAATAAGCTACGGTTAATATGAAACAAAGGAGTCGGTTATGCATGAAGTGTTTAGTGTAATTCACAATAAACACACAAGCCTCTTACAGCATGTGCCACACACACACACACACACACACACACACACACACACACACACACACACACACACCAGCATTGTTGAAGAAAGGTGGTTACAGATTTCCTCATGTGTAACAGGTTCAAAGGAGACCCTCATGATGTGCATTACAGCAGAACACCATCTGGCAAGCAACGATTTCCATCAACAAAGACCTAAACCTCATTTCCAAATTAACGTACCTCAAACAACAGGCTTCATATAACTCAAGACTTAAGAATCAATAGAAACGCAGTGAAACAAACTGACTGAGTTAAACGATGCTCACTGCTGCCCAAACTTGCCCAAAATAAGAGGCCTTTCCCCCCCTGAACTTTATCACAAATGAAATTCCAGGTCTTGTGCTGATGGACAGAAGGTCCACTAGGTGGCATTGTCTAACAGAGACAGTGGACAGAAATCATGAGCGCACATTCCATGCTGGACTGAGTTAAAAGGCTCTGGCATTCCAAAAAAAAAGAGGGGGTATAAGTTCCCACACTGCGGGGTAATCCTCACTGGTCACGACTGTTGAGATGTTGAGATTTCATCTTTGTAGCTGACACAGGACATGCAGCCCTTTTGTGAAACACCTCTCTGAAATCATTTCTGATAACCACTGAGAACAGACCGCGGCTTAATTAATGACAAGACAACCATCGTTTGCAGCTTTGGTTGCCCTTACTTGATACTTTTCCTGAACAGACATAATTCACTCTTAGCAACAAAATATTTACTCATTAACAATGACCACTTGCAATGTGCAGAAATTTAATTTAACAAACAGTGTCCTTCTCAGTCCTTCACCTTCTCCAGAGCACTTATTACTACAGTCTTACTTTCGGTTTAAATGCTGGTTCTGTGTCTGTGATATCCAGACGTAAGTGCATTGTACAGTTCCATACTCAAACCTCCTGATCCACTTGCATGCCTCATTCAAACAGATTCAAACTGAGGGGCCTGCTGGAGCTGCACACAGCCTTGAGTAGCTCCTAGCATGAATACCTGGCACCACACACTGTCTTCCTGATATCACACACTGGCATCACACACACACACACACACACACACACACACACACACACACACACACACACACATATATATATATATATATATATATATATATATATATATATATATATATATATATTGCCTAAAGGCCTGTAGAAGTTAAGAGGTTAATAGAGAGGCACACACAATATGGCATGCTGTATGTAAGGTTCCTTCATTGCACCAACCTGTTGGGTAAAGGGGGCGGAGACAGATCTATATGCCTCTGCTAATGCCTTACCTGATTCCTCCATGATGAAATGGGGCGGAACCCCAGGAATCAGTGAAAGAGCTCTTGGATTCCTTAAAGGAGATCCAGTACATTCCTGCAGTCCATCAGTGATGAGAGTGGACACATGCATTCTGAGTCACCGCCTAAATCAGTGCATTACAGTTCCTATTGGAAAGTTTAGGCATGGAAGTCATGTCCACAGAACCACTAAGTGCGAATCCTTTCCCATGGTGATGTGCATGTCACAGAACTCTCCTGTCAATCTTTGTCTTGGCTAATCTGACCACTGGACATCTGATTGATCATTAATGACATCTCTGAATAAAATATATCGATCACCTGATCATACATATTAATTGAGTTAAAATAACTTGTTCATACCTGTCAATTTTCAGGAAAAATATTAGTCGAACGTTATTTGTGTGTATGTCTTAATTCTGAGTAATCTGAAGCAGTGGGTCAGGTGCCTCGGCTTGGTGGATGAGGAAAGTTTAATCAGAGTCTAGGATCAGAGCATGACATGCCAAGGCGCATCAGTTAAAAATGAAAATGATAACTGTTGCAAAACTATCATCTGGTATAACTGATGCAGCTACAGGTTTAAAGCTCTCAACAAACCAAAGTTGCGTTAAAACTGAATGCAGGTTTTTTTTAATGCATTAATACACTAGTTTTTATTTATTTATGTTTATTTTATAAATGTTTTTAAACTATTTTCCAAACCCGAACACTAACACCATTAAGTTATTGATTTTGCAAATCTCTTCCCGCAAAATCGACTCAGATCTGAACCTCGGTTTTCAGCAGAAATAAGAAAACAGCGACTCGGCGTGTTTGCACATGTCGTGCCCGTGCACGAGAGCAGGACAGATCTTTGTAACATAGGATGCGCTGCGTTGCTCCGTGCAGCGATAACCAGAGCCGTCTTTCTCATTTCCCCGTGTAATAACATGCCAGTACTACTAGTTTGCCTAACATACTGGCAATTAAATACAATACTACGGGTAGCTATCCTTTTTTATTACCAATTTAATAAACAAAGACAAAAAAAACAAAAAAACAATGCATCCACTTTTTAAAGTAAGCTAACCACCTCTATTTATAAACTTTCAGCCGAGACGCGCGTGCGTCGGGCTCTACTCGTGCGCCATTCGCGGAAAAAAAAAAGACTGCAACTGAATAAAGTTGTTATAACTTCATTATAAGCGGTAATTACTCTACAGAACAGTGTACAGGTACTTACCGCAGACTCGGACTGCTGAACCCTTATTGACAGAGATATGAAGAGTAGCACGGCGACTAGGTTCTGCAGACTCTTTAACTTTTTATTCATTTTTAAAGAATCCACCTTCTCAACATCGACAATTACGACCTCGAGCGCATGTGGAACTTCTCATATTCCCCTGATAACTTTACTATAATATGAAGTATTGTTTTTTTTTTCTTCCCAAACTAAAAGGCGGATTCTTCTCAAGTCTCCAGGCTTTTCAGCGATAGGACCGTTGCCTACTGCGACCTTAACTTTTTCTCTGACGCCTTAACCTGCGGGGCCGGACTACTTTCGACTTACTCCGCCTTTAAAGCAAATAGTCCCTAAAGATCCCCTAGGCTACTACAGTTCATTTTTATGATAAACTTCTGAAATATGACAAACTCTCGTCTAAATGATGGACAGATTGAAGTTGTAATACACCACTTTAATCAGGGAGAAGTTTTAGTCTTAATATTTGTAGTGAAATTAAGATAGTAGGATAACACAACATCTGGGTCATATCAAGATATAGACTTGATATTGTTAGATGACTTGCTGGACAGAGTAAACTAATTAAAGCATGTGAACTCAACCCCTCGATGATTGTTTTATTTTGTGTGCAAGTTATTTTAATAGATAGCCTACAAAGGCATGCAATATTTGATTTAAACTGAGTTACCTTTCTCATAGCTCGATACTGACTACTGATCTATTTTTTTTTTTTTTTCAGCATTTGTAACAATTCGATTTATTTATCCGGAGCATAAAATAAATACGCTATCTGACATCTTACCATCATCATGAGTATAATTATCATCAATCATCAATATATTACTGAATCTAGTCTTATTTTTACCCAGCTTAATCGTGTGTCTTAATTGTTTGGTGAAAGTTGAATTGTTACTTGTGTGCAAGAATAGTTTATGTAACGGTTTGATTCACTACTGTTATCTGTAATATGATGATATGTACATGTAGACAGAGATAGCAGTACTACTCTGTTTTGTAAGCGTGCAGGGATGTGAGGGCGGTGTGATTGACAGCTGTAAGCCCCGCCCCCGCGTCTGAGCAGCGCACACTGCGCGGCGAGCGTTTTCTGAGTCGGGCAGCGACAGAGCGGATTTCAGCACACGAGTTCCGTGAGTTTACTTTTCTTCAAATTCCCAAAGAGCCGCTCCAGTTTTAGGTTCTGCAGCCTTAAGAGTTGTTCAGCTGTTTATCGGTTATTAGGCTGTATGTAGGTTTCTAAGCTTGCTGGTGTTGTGTGTGTTGGCTGCAGATGAACCGCGCAGTGAGCAGTGAGCGGATCTGAAGCCACTGCTGGCCGGTGCACAGAGGAGACCTAAAACTTTCCTCCCAAATCACACAATGAAGCTTTGGTACGTACTCTGATATTTTATTTTTTATATTATTTTTTTTAGCATTATATTAACACGTGGTTTATAATCACGACAAGTTAATGAAGGTCTCTTGCGCAGGAAGCAGCACTGATATGCGCTTATGTTGTAGCTGATCAATAGATTCACCTACACACGTTTGTTCACTTTGCAGGTTTTGGGTTTTCACTGTTGTCTTGTCTCTGGACTCTACATACGCAGTAAGTGCGCTTTGTGCTTATCATCACTGAAACGTACACGTCATCAAAAATGCATAAGTGATAGTGTATATATATATATATATATATATATATATATATATATATATATATATATATATATATATATATACACACACACACACACACACACACACACACACACACACACACACACACACACACACACAGTGGGGAGGAAAGGTCATTGCTACCAATAGCTCATATAACTCTGCTCTTAATTTTGAATTTGGTTTCATTGGAGGCATACAGCCTGTACATGGACAATATAGGCTATTGGTTGTTTATTGTTATTATTCTTCGCAATACTGATATCTAAAAACCTAAACTGGTTAGTGCTATGAGCATCCAGCTATGAGCACCTTCAATAGCAGTGTTTCCGTGTGCGATTTGATAAATCACAGCATTGATGTGTCCCAACAAACAAAAATGATCCGTACTATGACACATTAAAGGGCATATTTCTATTATGTATTTTGCCATTATCACACAGCTTTACTTTCGAGGCCTACAGTTTGCAATCCTGTGTCACAAGTTAGTGTCACTGATTATGTAAATCAGAAGACAGTTAAAACTTATAAGCTATTAATTTTGAATAATATATAATATTCACATTCTACTAAGTCTACATTTTACTAAGGTGGGCATTTTGTCCTTTTGCACTTTTCCAGAGGTTTCTTCAGCTTTTTGCCAATGACATAGTGCAAATACATTTAGGATAATCTGAATGAATCATATTTTAGACAGTGATTTGCCTTATTAATACTACATGTTGCTTCATTAGTTGTTGAGTGCTATGGTGGAATTCTGAACAAAGAGTGCTATGAATTATCACTAATTTAAACCTTCTACTCATGAATATGTAAAACACTATCTGGGTTGGGTCACACCCAGTTACATAGTAGCTGACCACATGATATTACAAACTTGTCATTGTAATCTTTGCTGTTTCTGTGGTGACTTTTGTAGTAAGATATGAATGCCTTGGCTAGGTAATAAGTGAATAAGCAGACCATATTAGAGCTGCAATGATGTTATAGCCAGCTGGGTTTTTTTTTTCTTTTTTCATTTTTCGTATCGTTATTCCATCTATATACGCATAATGTGAGACATTATAAGATTGAGATGAAATCACATGTTCTTAGGATCAAAACAGGGGTTGTGCATACAGATGTTGAAAGAGTGATAATAATACGACAGTCTAAATCACGTGTGGTGTCCAAAACTACAATTAAAGTATTAGTTGAATGACAAGTGCAGCACAAAACAAATACCAAGATGGTCTGGGTTAGGAAAGAAAGGTTAAATCTTTATCAAGAATCCTAATGGGTTATTTGGATTTTTCCTTTTGTAACAAACTAATTGCACATGGATACTTATCTCAAAAATCTGTAATATTAAGTTGTCCATTAATTTCATTTTAAGAATGTTTGTAAATCAACAAATGTTTCCTCAAACCTTTCTTAACTAAAATAAATCAATAAATAACCAGACACGTTTATTGGATCTTGCCTGCAGTTCTGCCACAAAAAGCCAGAGGCCGCTAATTTTGATACAAAATAATTTTAAAATATACACTTGTTCTAACCATGAGGAGAAATGATGATGATGATGATGATGATGATGATGATGCTATTTTACATATCATCATATAACATATTTTACATATTCATTAGTAATTATTTTATAGCCTATGACCTTTGTTGTACTTTTTATTTCCCAATATCAGACACTGATTATAGCAGTAACTTAATATGGGAAGCTAGGTGAAAATTATGATGTTTTAATAGTGAAGTTGGTGGCTCTCAAATAATGCTGTTAGAAATTAAAATCAGTTTAATTTCATCATATTGTGGACTTTTCCAAAAGGTTCAAAAATCCCAATTTTTTCCCAACCAGGCAAAGAAATATAGACCCAAGCCCAGAAATGAAATAATAACCCTCCTTGGTCAGGTATAGAAGGAACTCACAGAAATGTTGCCCAGCTTCCATGTACACACTCATATGCATGATATTTCCCTGTCAGGAAAGCTTGCATGAAACAAAAATCCGTTTTGTTGTACGGAAATTATGCCTGTTGCAGATTCAATCAATTCAACTCTTTACACACTCCTATCAAATCCCAGATTTACTTTGAATAATTTCAGCCCCCCGTCCCCCTCCCCCCAACCATGCAGCCAAAACCCAGACAGCACCTAAGCCATCTGAAAACCTAGGGAAAACCCTGATTATGGCCAAGTGGTCTAAATAGTACTCTTGATGTGTTAATCTGTGCTTTTCTACAGTCCGCCATAGTGCAAGAGAATTTCCAGAACACTATAACACTAAATTTGCTAACACTTGGTCCTCACCCACCCAAATGTGACTGTGACTGTAAACCATCATAAGTAGCAGAATAGATTGTATTACTTTGCAACATGATCTTGCAATAAGAGCACAAACTACACTATATAGCCAAAGGTTTGTGGACACCTGACCATCACACCCACATTTTAGTCCCCACTTGGTTGTTATAATAACCTCCACTCTTCTGGGAAGGCTTTCCACTAGATTTTGGAGTATAGCTTTGAAATTGGATTTGCCCATTCAGCTGCAAAAGCATTAGTGAGGTCAGGCACTGATGTCGAGCAAGGAGGCCTGGGTGTTCAGTGGGGTTTGAGGTCAGGGCTCTGTGCAGGCCACTTGAGTTTTTCCACACCAATCTTGGCACATCATGTCTTCATAGAGCTCACTTTGTGCACAGGGACATTGTCATGCTGGAACAGGTTTGGGCCTCTTAGTTCCAGTGAAGGGAAATCTCAATGCTACAGCATACAGAGATATCGTATATAATTGTGTGCTTCTAAGTATGTGGCAACAGTTTGGGAAAGAACCACAAATGGGAGTGATGGTCAGGTGTCCACAAATTTTTGGCCATATACAGATTCTTGATCCTCACTGACTATCCCTCATGATGATTGGATATACAGTCCCCTCTAGCTATTCGAACTGCAAGGCCAATTCATTTGTTTGTGCTATACACCAAATACATCTGGGATTGAGATCAAAAGATGGATATGAGACAAGAGTTTAGGATTTCAGCTTTTATTTCCTGGTATTTACATCTAGATGTTTAAACAACATAAAATGTAGAACGTTTTGTATCAGAAAATTTTTTAGGTGAGCAAAAGTATAGGAACAGATAAGTCTTGAAGTAAATGAAATTAAATAACAGTTTTTTTATTTAAAATATTTTAATATTTGGTTGCATTTGGTTTCTTCTTTTGTGATGGTCTTCCTGGCTTTTACTGCAACCTCTTTCAGTTGTTGTTTGTTTTGGGGGTTTCTCCCTTCAGTCTCCTCTTCAGGAGGTGAAATGCTGCTCAATTGGGTTAAGGTCTGGTGATTGACTTGGCCAGTCTAAATCATTTAACATCTCCCTGATAAAGTCTTTTTGGATTATAGTTTTGGAAAGAAGTTTTGGATCATATCTTGCTGCATGATAAAGTTCCTTCTGGGTAATTTGGATGCATTTCTCTGCAAATTGGCAGACAAAATGTTCCTGTAAACTTTTGAATCAATCTGAAAACTTCTGAAAACATCATCAATAAAGATTAGTAAGCCTGTTCCAGAAGCAGCCATGCAAACCCAAGCTATGACACTACCTCCACCATGTTTCACCATGCTTGTATGTTTGGGATCATGAGCAGATTCTGTCTTTCTCCACACTTTGGCCTTTCCATCACTTTGGTAGAGTTTAATCTTGGTTCCAGAACTTTTGTGGCTCATCTCTGTATTTCTTTTTGAATTCCAATCCGGCATTCTTACTGCTGATGAGTGGTTTGCATCTTGTGGTATGGCCTCTATATTTCCGCTCTCAAAGTCTTCTTCGAATGGTGGATTGTGATACCGTCACCTCTAACCTGTGAAAGTTGTTGGTGCTGGTGAGTAGATGTTCAGAGCTATTTATTTTTTAAACAATCATTGTAATAGAACACACCTGAGTAACAAGAAACACCTGTCAGTCACATGTTCCAATATTTTTGCTCACCTACAAATTGGGTGATCTGATACAAAATGTGCTATGTTCTATGTCGTTTAAGGAGGGGACTGTAGGGTTTATTAGGCATTCAATCCCAGTAATGTCAGTAAGGTGCTTGGCTCACCTTTTCTAATGTGTTGTGTATTACACATGCTAGATCATTGCTGTATATTTTCAAGGCTTCCAGATAGTCCATATGTACAGTATCTAAGCATGTGTCTAAGCTTTTGGAAGATGAACATGATTGCAAGATATAGATTCATTTGGTGTAGCTTATCATATGCATCTTGAAAATAGCAATAATGTCAAAAAATCAACTGCTTTTCAAATGAGGAGGCCACACAGTGTGATCAAAGCACTGTATCATATAATAAAATAATATATATTATCTTCTTTACTTTATCTCACCTAGCACCCTCTCTATCTCTCCTCTCTCACACACACACACACACACACACACACACACACACACACACACACACACACACTGTTCTCTTTTGTTAAGGCATAGTGAACTTGTTGTTGTTGTTGTTGTTGTTGTTGTTCTTTGGGCATTCCAGCGGTTGGAACTGCACATGTGTTTCATATTTATGTCTATGTCTTTTTATTCTTTTATATTAGTCTAACATGATCATATACTCAGGAGGTATTCAGACTCCTTTATATGTTCTGGACATGAGGAGATGCTCTCCACTTAAGTATATTGCATGCTGTTGTGCAAATTGTGGAAGATAGTAGGGTTGGGCAATATTATGTTATAATATTGATATTATATTGACTGATTATCATAATATACAGTACTTTGTTGAGATATCATAGGTATCCTGAATATTTTTAAAAGTTACTAAATCTGATTGGAAGTGGCTGAAGCACCACTGTTTTGCTAAGTATTAGTAAGCATATAGACACTTGGAGTCTGGGTACTTAGTGAGAGTATTGGAATATAGTGAGAGTATTGTACTTAGTAAGGTACTTAGTGGGTACTAGTGAGAATATGGGTACAAAGTAAGAGTACAGGTACTTAGTAAGGTACTTAGTGAGTACTAGTGAGAATATGAATCCTTATTGAGAGTATGGGTACTTAGTAGGTGTATGTGAATTTAGTATGGGAATTTAGTGAGAATACGGGTACTCGGTGAGAGTATGGGTACTTAGTGAGAGTATGGGAATTTAGTGAGAGTATTGGTACTTAGTGAGAGTATGGGTACTTAGTGAGAGTATGTGAATTTAGCGAGAGTATGTGAATTTAGTGAGAGTATGGGTACTTAGTGAGAGTATGGGTACTTAGTGACAGTATGGGTACTTAGCGAGAGTATGTGAATTTAGCGAGAGTATGGGTACTTAGTGAGAGTATCACATGCACATGCACATGCACATACACCTAAACTGTGTAGTGTGTGAGCGCTCTGCTGAGAAAGCCATGCTTGAGGTAGGAGAGGAGAGATAAATAAGAATCTACAGTAAACAAGGGCAAACTGACCATACCTTATCACAAACACACTTCACACTTTCCCAAAGCTATCACTCCCTCAGAATCAAGATGTTTAGATATTTATGTGTATGAACTCTTTAGGCAGTCAGGTCTTATCTCTCACTCTAGGACACTATCCTCCCTCCCCACATGCGGCAGAAAAATTCCAGGGCTGCCTGGCAGAACTTGTCGAGAGATTTTCTCTCTTGCTGCAGGTGTCACTTTCCTAGAACATTCCTGCAGGTTAAACTGAGGCTTTCTGATGCCTGTGTGATTTGTTAGTGCCCCTCCTTGATGTATCTCTGCCCTGAGGGTACAGGTTCTGTTTGAGGCTATTCTAAGCTCCTGCCGTCAACCAGCACTTCTAGGACCTTTATGGCTCGCCAAATAAACAGTTATAGATGAGTCATTGTCTGCTCTTTATTTTAAAGGATGTAAATGCAGAAGTAATGTAGCAGTGAAAACAAATCAGAATGGATGAAATCCCTCTTACTCGCCTCACGTTTCCTTTACTCATCAGATTTTTAGAGCCTTCACACAATCAGATCTTTAGATGAACACACATCTTTAGTTGATCCTTTTTATTCTCAACCTGTTTCACATGAAGCTTGCGTTTCCAGTCTCCAGCATTTGCATGCGTATGAATGGATGTCAGTGGAAATTTTGCATGATGAAAGTCTAGTGTGACCATCCCCTAACTCACTATTTCATCAGTTATACTCTCATCAGTTATCTTTTTTTTCCCTGAATAGCATAGACCACCAAGATGGCTGATTGTGTCTCCTGACTCTATTTCAATCTAGGAATCGAAAAGCTTAGGAATGGAAAAGGTAATAGAAGAACTATAACCTTTTCCATTCCTAAGCTTTTCCATTCCTTTCTGTTTGCCTCGCTTTTTCCCTGTCTCTCCTTCTGTCTTCATCATGAGATAAAAATAATTATAACAAGGAATGAGGTGATAGCTTAACCCCATGAAAAGACATCAACTCTTGAGAAGGGTTTCCTCCATAAATGGCCACGTCCTTGCAGAGTGAAGATGCAGGACTAGATAAAGCCATAACTGTTTAAATTTTATGGCCTTTACTAATTTTATAGACCACTTTGATTCTGTTGATTCTAATGGAGTTCAGATACAGCGAAAATCACAAGATTAGACAATGCTTTTTTTTTTCTTTTTTTTTTTTAAAGAAAGATAGAAACTTTAGAAGTTTCTGACAGACTGTTAGAAGTTGTCCAGAATAGATCATGTAGTTAAGTGGCTTATATTTTAGAATCTCTAAACTTCAAATCTACTAGGTACGCATAATATTATCACTATTAGCATATAATTGTTAAAATGATATATGTTTCAGCATTAATAATTTAGAAATTTGTTGACAAATTTATTGTGCCAAAGAGCAACACCAGTTTTAAAATAGCTTGTTATATATCTAGTTGCCATTATTTTTTATTACAGTGTCCATGAAAAAGGAAAGAATATCAATTATTACCAGGACCATTTACAGCTGACTGTAGAGATGGCTCAACAGACATATTTAATGTTTTCATGGTTGGTGTGCAAAACTAAAATGTTAAAAAATGACCAATTTCCCAATTTTAAACATTTTTATGTATTAATATGATATCTATGACTTTAACTGTGGCATGGTTGTGGGTGCCAGATGGGCTGGTTTGAGTATTATTCAGAAACTGCTTTTCTCCTGGGATTTTCACACACAACAGGCTCTACAGTTTACACAGAATGGTGTGAAAAACAAAAAACATCCTGTGTGCGGGGTCTGCTGGTGGAAATGTCTTGTTGATGAGAGAGGTTAGAGGAGACTAGCCAGACTGATTTAAGCTGACATGAAGGTAACTTAATGGTAACTCAAATAACCACTATTTACAACCATGGTGAGCAGCCCATGATAGCCTCAAATTCTTGTTCTTGGCTGTGAGGAGTGAAACCTGATGTGGTCTTCTGCTGTTGTAGCTCATCCACCTCAAGAACCTGAGATGCTTTTCTGCTCACCACGGTTGTAAAGAGTGATTAGATGAGTTACTTTATCCTTCCTGGCAGCTTAAAGCATGCAATTAAAATGTTACCTTGCCGGTGCAAAACGTACGAGTGAATCAACAATTCTCATATTTCTCCACATGTTTGAGTTTTCAACACAAACTGAGAGGAGAGAGTTACCATGGTTGACATGTTGGGGCAAACAGAGGAACAAAAAAACAGTTGCCTTGGGGTTTTTTAATTCTTATTTAAAAAGACGCATTCCACAGGGTAAGATACATTAACATCTATCTTTTCATGAAAGTGCTGTAAGTACTTGCCTGTTTCCCCCTTTTAAAATGTCATCTATCAAACAGAGCTTCTACTATCACTGTTTACATGGATTAGTGCCAATTTTTCATCTCATTCCATCTAGTCATTGAATCTTTTCTTCCTTTACCTCCTCTGTTTGCCTGTGTCTAATGTTGTCCATTTCCTCATCCACCGCTCCCATTTTCTTTCATCACTTTACCCAGAATTCCCTCTCTTCTTCATTTGTGCAACATCTGCTCTCTCTCTCTTTATATATATATATATATATATATATATATATATATATACACACATATATGTCACAGAAGATTTTATTCAGCTATGTTTGTTGGTTGCTGTTGTGTGCTGTTATCAATGAAGTCCTCATGCTGATTGTTATGTTTAAGATTTAAATTGTTATGTTTAAATAAAACAGGGCACTCACTCACACCCGATTGTCATCCCATTGATTGAAAACACCTGACTCTAATTTCACCTTCAAATTAACTGCTAATCCTAGAGGTTCACATACTTTTGCTACTCACAGAGATGTAATATTGGATCATTTTCCTCAATAAATAAATGACCAAGTATAATATTTTTGTCTCATTTGTTTAATTGGGTTTTCTTTGTCTACTTTTAGGACTTGTGTGAAAATCTGATGTTTTGGTTCATATTTATGCAGAAATATAGAACATTCTAAAGGGTTCAAGCACCACTGTATATATGGCCTTTGCGAAAACTTTCTCAGCTGCTGTGTGTTCATCTACAAGTCTGGTCAGGTGATGTTTTTGCTGTTATTAGAAAGCATTCAGGGAGCTGTTTCCTCAGTGGGTTTTTCCATTGCACACGCTGTCATTTTCTCCTATATATGACAAGGGAGTTGTTTTTTTTTTTATGTTTATCACTTGTCTGGCAGTAAATGTGGAGGTATTTTGTATGTTATGAACTACTGATTTTTTTAAACATTCATATCACTGATATTGATCATGTTTCATATTTCGGTGCTTTAAAATCTGCTTTAGAAAAAAGATATTCAATTCATATAACTCACAAATTGTGCTTAGAGATCTCTTTCAGTGTAAAAAAATAAATAAAATAAAATTCAACAGAGACCCTTATGATCACTGCACAGATTCATTTTCTCAACATAATCTTATGGTCCATAAAACTATTCAAATATTAGTCAGATGAGGTAAATATGTACAATCATATTTATTTATTGCCATCATTAGAGGGTTTTATTTTAGGACCTCTCACTGAATTAGGCTTCTAGCTATAACAATTATAACAGCTACAGTAGTAGTTGAGGTTGATTTCCACCGTTATGTCGTTTAAAATAATAGTAATAAAAATGTAGATGCCCAGGCTACATGTCACAAACTTCAATTTGTACAAACAGTAATCTTTAAACATACAGTATATTCCGATAAGAATTTATAAACAGTTCAGGACAGTAATAACAGCTTTTTATGTAATTATTATACTGATCTTTGTCAATAAAGCAAAGCGACAGTGTTGGTTAAAGTTATACTGATGTCCATAAAATTTAACCACTGCTCTGTCTCTGCTCGCTTCACTACAGAACAGGGTTGTTCACGTGTCGGGAATGAAGGCAGTAAGGCATTTCCCCCCTGCAGTGTTTAGGCCCTGAAGACACACATTCCCGTGATGGCATTTGCATGATGCCATTCAGAGATGTGTAACAGGGCAGGCCTCAGCGTAGTCTGCAACCTTCAGCAAACTGGTTGAACCTCACCGGTTTATTCCCTCCTCCATTATCCTTTATACAGATCCATTATACAGATAGGTACTAAGATTAAAGGAATAAAGCAACATAACTGTCTTAATAAGGCATTGGGCCACCACAAGTGGCCAAGACAGCTTCAATGCTCCTTTGCATAGATTGGAATAGGTAAAGATATAAACATGTTCATAGGCATATATTGTAAGGATAGTAAAGAACCAGTAATATATAGTAAGGTGTAGTGAAGAGCCACCAGATTCTACATGTATGTGGAACTTTACTGGAGGAATGAGCGCCATTCTGTCCAAAATGTCAGTCCAAAATCTCTTACAGGTGTTCATTTGGGTTGAGATTTGGTGCCTGTGAAGGATGTAGATTTATTTTATTTTCATACTCATCAAACCACTTTGGGCACTGCAAGATAGTAATGTTTCCTTTGATTTGTTACTCATCTGTACTTCAAGTTATTAGTTTTACTATCTAAGACAAATCTATCCACAGTGTGGCCTGAGAGTGTAAAACTATTTTGTTACATTTTGATATTTTGTGTTCAGGACAAAGTGCTAAATTTGGTTGACCACCTAACGTTCTCGTGCTCTAATGCTCTCATGTGACCTCACTGTCACTTTCATTTGTTCATTGTTCTTGCCCACCTTGTTAGGAGAGGAATATTCTTACATTACCAGAAATACTTTATGCATTATCTTTCTCCCTCTGCACTTCCTTTTTTGTTAAATACTGCAGGTAGAATACTCCACAGACCTTCCTCTCTGTCCTTTAAGCAACCTCTCTTAGCTATAAATACCACAAAAGCTTTACATGCCCAACTCACCTGTTTCCCAGTTCCCTTCTGGGCATGTGAGAAAGAAATGGTTAGAATATTCATAAATCAAGTCATGAATATGATGTCATGGACTGTAGTGAGACGTGCAGAGAGAGAGACTAAGCAACAGGTAGTAAATCAATACTAACTAACCTACATTATGCCATTTCATAAAATTCTAAAAAAGCAAAGGTTGAAAATGTGTGTCATCACTAGCATGATGGCCAGATGTTCTTTCAGCTTTTCGGATAAACCCTCAATGCAATTAGGCCATTTTCTCCCAAGTGTTTTACAGATAGTTGAAATGTAGTGCCTGTTTTATTCTAACAGCCATATCTAATCCTGCTTTGAGTCATTAGAAGCTCTGTTCCAGGTCGAGTACAGGTCAGTCAGTTGAAACAATCCACAGATGGTTCATACAGCAGAGGACATGATGAGAAAATGAGACCACCTCTCATTTTCACTATCAGTCTGTTCATCATGCTCTTTCTGCGTTCTTGTGCCTCTCTTTCATGTTATCACTGGAATCTCTCCACAGATTGAGTAATTGGCCTCAGGTAGACATTCAGAGGTGTTTTCTCAGCCTTGGGCCTCTTTCTTGTCTTGGAAAATGTGATATCGTACATTGCTCTGGCAGGTTCTTCCCAGTTTTTATTCTTCCCAGATCTTTGAACAAAGTTTCAAAACTTTGCTGAAAACTATTTGAGACAAGAGGTTTTTGGAGCTAAAATTGTTTATCAACCTTGCAATCCTGGAACCAGAAGCTTAGACATCTTAGACTTAGTTTGTCCACCAGGATTTCCTAAAAAGGAATTTTTCCTTTTCCTGTCACCTGGATTTATGCTTGGTGAGGCTGGCCCCACATGAGTTGTATTCCTCTTTCTGTAGTAAGGGAAGTCACTGTTTGGTTTGCTGGCTGTTTAGAAGGAAATGTATACGATATGCTTGTAAATTTACTGCATATACAGTAAATTGACTGATGTCAAGATTTTCAGTGTATCTCAATATACTGGGCCTACCATGAAATACATGAGATCTATATGAGAAAACACATTAGATCATGTGTGTATCCTGGGCCAGTTGTGCATTTCAGGTGCAGAAAAAATAGATATTTGTATATATATATATATATATATATATATATATATATATATATATATGTGTGTGTGTGTGTGTGTGTGTGTGTGTGTGTGTGTGTGTGTGTGTGTGTGTGTAATGTAGTCAGTACAGGTAAGATTGCTCCTTACATTAATGCATTACAGTAAAATGAATGCTGCAATTTTAAAGTGTATCTGAATTTCATTGGGAGGCCTTAGTTAAACAAAAACCTATCTGAGACATCTAGTGTTACTCGTTTAACTCTTATATGGTCCATTTAGATGCTTCAGAAATAGTTGATCTCACCACAACACAATTCCCCAAAGCCCCAGCAGACTTCCAGGCCCCTACTGGTGTAAACTCTCAACTCCTTATCATAATATACAGTTTTTTCCTTAATATTAAAAAGCAGTGCAGTGCTTTGGTGTTGGGTCTGAATGTTCCCCTGGGCTCTGGTCCATAATTCTGCTTTCTTGTTGGATTTTATTGGCTCTCTGTTTAGACTTTGAAGCCATAGTTTCTCTATATAGCTGAATGGTTGTTTCCTGTAGTGGTGACTAAGGGAGTCTGTTGCGGCTTGTGGCCTGTTGAGCTCCATTTCCTGAGGTCACCGTGAGACACCGCAGAACCCACATGTGTGCTTCAGCACTAGCAAACACCAGGGAGAGGATGTTTCTGATACACATCAATGTCATATCTGTATATACAAATAAGACAGACACCCAAGTGCAAATGTAACTGAAATGAAAATGTAGTTTTAAACGCTCTTCTTAAAAGAGATTCATAGCTCATAGAGATGTTTGTTGGATGTGATGTAACATCACAGAATTAAAAGCAAGCAATCTTGTTTGTCGTGGAGAATATACTGTTATGTGTGGACAGAACAGACTCACAGCTTAACATCTGTACAAATCCAAATCTGGTATTACTCACTCTTGTCCAAGTTTTCACTAAGTACATATACAGAAGAGAGAGAAGGGGAGGGAGACACAAAAGAAAACTCTAGACAGATAGAAAGCAAAAATTTCTCCCATAAAGATCTGAGATATGACTCAGTAGCCAAAAAGCATCTTTCTCCTGTTTCTTCTTCTTTTATACGATTTCTAAAGCTCAAGATTACATGTTTATTACACATAGGTGCGGTATATTTCGCAGTAATACATTTAGGTAGTCATTGTTTTTCAGTTTTGCAATTGTCCTGGTCTTTTGCTCATCAAATTATAGTAACTGCAAAAGGTAGAATGAGCATCTCATTGAACACTCTCCCTAACAGTTAATATGATCTTAATTTTAGGAAGATTTTAGAAAACTGGACGCTTGTGAGCATTTTTTAAAACTGAAACAAAGCATTCCTCATGCACATTTTCGTATAGTGGAATCCACTTTTCCCTTAATTCTGTTCTGATTTACAAAAAAATTATAAAAAAAAAAAAAATTCCATATATTTAGAGTTTTTACAATTTTATTCTATGTAGCATCAAAAATTATGTTACATCATATGTATAACTGTTTTATGTTATTGGTGAATTTCACACTGTTCCAAGAAAATATTGTTAACTGTGCTTTAATGAGTAGCATTCGCCTCCCACCCTGAACCAGAGACTGCAGGTAGAACTTTGTGTTCTTGCAACTCCTGATGTTTATACATGTGAATAACTGATTATCTGATTTGGAATAATCCTTGGGTTGGCACTAAACCAATGCATTTTTCACTTTCTTTCATGGTCTTGGTGTTTTTGTTTTTGTTTTGCTGCATTGATATGATGGCCTTTTAATATACCAAAACAAAAGCGACCTCTCTGCATCAGCTAGTGGTTGCGAGTTATAGCACGAGCAGTAAAGTTCCAGTGAAGACTGACACTAACAGGCCAAAAGTTTGCATACCCCTAGGCTGAAGACTTTCATGTTACCATTCTTTTGGCAAGTCAGTTATCATATCTACTTGTTCACACCAGAGGTCATTTTAAAACAACTGATTAGAGATAGATTTAGTTTAACTTTAATTTACTACAGTGCCTGATTTCTTCTGTCCCAGACTAAGTAGTTTTAGAGCTTCAAACAAAATACAACATAGAACAAAGGCAACCTGAGTAAACACACAATACAGCTTTTATTTATTATTTTTTGTTATTGAAGCCAAAAAAAAGTTATCCACCTACCACCCATGTGAAAAACTAATTGTTGTGAGGGAGTTTTGCTTGAAAAGGGACAATTGCACTTCAGAAAATAGATGGCATCATGAGGAAGGAGGATTATTTAGAAAAACTGAAGCAACACCTCAAGACATGAGCCAGAAATGTAAAACTTGGTCGCAGCTGGGTTTCCAGCAGGACAATGATCTTACGCATAGGCTTTATTTTATCTATGTGATCCAAAACAAAAGAGACAAAATAAATGGCGGTAAATATTTCACCAACTAATTTTATATGTTAGTGCTGTTACAAGGAGGGAGAACACACACAGGCACACACGTGTAGATCTTTTTTGAGGTATTTTTAAACTGCTCTACACCTCTTGCTATCTATTTAGAAACGATTACATCTCCACTTAGCAGTGCTCCTTCTGTATATAAAACCTATCAAGCTATGTACACAGAGTTTAGAGCCTGCCCTAAAGTTGAGAAAATGAATTGGTTAAACCTTATTAAAGGCAATAGAAGCTATTGTTTCACTCTCCGGATATGTACCCTCTTCTCATGTCTTGGCTCTTTTAACATATTTTCCTTACAGTAGAAAACTTTTGGGGAGAAAAAAACAACCTACAAGCTTTGATATTGGTGTGTGTATAGCAATTCTTAAGCATACCTCCATAGCTTTAACAAAATGGCTTAAAGACAACAATGTGAAAGTTTTAAGGTAGCCATCACAAAGCCCTGACCTGAATTCCATAGAAAATTTGTGGAATGAATTGAAAAAGCATGTCTGAGCAAGGAGGCCCACAAACCTGACTGAGTTACACTAGTTCTGTCAGGAGGAATGGACAAAAAAGGATTGTGAGAAACCCCGAGCACAATTTTTTTCTGATTATTTTTATATACCAAACATGCCATCTTTACGGCTAATATATATACATATAACACATGAAATATTACATATTTAGAGTACAGGGACAGTTAAAAGACACTATAATGATAAAACATTTGTGTACAGCTGTTAAAGTCTAGTCTGTGTAGAATGTGCCAAATGGCTTATCTTGACAAGAACCTTATGGATGAAAATTGTGCTTGAGTAAAACCTAACATGCCAAAATAAAGCCTGTGAAATCATAGACCTCATTGTAACAGTGGTTTTATATGCAGTTAGTATTAAAATATCTCTGCACATATCATAATACATTTTAGCTGTGAAAGTATGTCTTGGCAAGTGAAACAAACCTTTTTTTTAGGAAACATACAAATCTGACAACCCTTAGTATTAATAGGCTGAAGGTTGATGAGACCAAATATATTTAAGTAGATTACTCTGTTTATATTTCGCAGAACAATAATATCAGTTTCCAAGGCATGTTATAAAATTCACATGAGAGATCTCTATAGAGGGTGTCCAGAGACTGCTGAAATTGAGTCCAGTTCTTTGGATTCAGCTATGCATCGGCCAACTCACAAAAGCAGTGGTCTCCCTGCCTCACCACATTCTCTTTCTATAGTCTTAGTCATCATCTTCCCTGGCACAGGCCTGTGATATGCTGTGGCTTTCAAGTGCTGCCTTCACACCGTCCAGCCAGGTTCTTCTGTGCATACACTGACCATGTCTGAGGAGACACTGAAAGAGGCAGATGGTGGCCCCAATGTGCCTTAATGTTCCTACGTATGTTAAACGAGAAAATAATCTGGATTTTAGCTGTAGTGATTGGACACCATGGTGAGGAAGGATGTAAATTATAAAGTAGTGGTCCCCTCACTAATCGTACTTCATCTTTCTCTCTTTCTATCCTTAGTAAGCTTTAACGTAATGTTAGTTAGATCTTACGTATAGTGGATGCACATTTTTTCAGTATATTTGTTCATAATATCTTCTTTGAAACCAGGGCTATTTATGTGATCTGCATAGTATTTATCTGAAAGGACTTAAATAAGAAGCTTTATATAAACTATGGGCAGGTGTAAGGACAGAAAGGACACTTTCATTACAGTTTGCAGTATTTTGGTTGCTCAACAAAGCTTTCTATTAAATACTCAATCCCTTGCTCTAGATTTTGGTACAGTGAAAATGTCCCCAAAAAGTTCTGGGACTTATGTCTCATGTGACATGTGCAATATGCATATTATTATTATTAAATTAAGCTTCTCTGGGACACAAAAATTGAAAGCAGGAATTAAGATTTCATAAACATGTTACTATAGGCTGTGAATCTGTTAATCATTATCATAATTTTGTTATTACAGGAACCTGTGATATGAAAATAAACACACTTTTAATGTGTTTACCAGCCACATAGGTTCAGTGGTCAAATGTCAACACTCCATCATAAACATCATCATACAAACCATCGAACAAACTAATTAACTGACTATCTAACTAACTAGCACAATAACAGCAACAACAACAACAAATGACAGCAATTATAATAATAATAATAATAATAATGATAATAGTTGTTGTCTAACTGTCACCATTCCTGTCTATTTAATGAAGTTCTATTCTCTTTGGAAAAAGAGAAAAACTGGGTTTCTTTGGATGGTTAACAGTTGTACCTTTCAAAAGAGGTTCTACTTGGAACCCTTTCTAAAAATGTAAACCATCTATTGTAGATTCACCCAGATTTCACCTTTAGGGTGCTATATGGCATCTTGTTTTTAAGAGCATATATGCGACTATCCTCAGTCTATGTGATGATTCATGTATCCACTCAAAATGTGTAGCCCGAGTGACATTTTGTGCATGCTATAAGTGTAAATTGCATAGGAACAAGACTGAAGTGATTATTAATGGCTTTCTGTAGTTGCAAACTCCAATCAGATCACTTCCATGCCCGAGGAAGTTTTTTAAAGAATGAGCCTGAGGTGTTTTGGGAAGGGCTCTAACCTTCGAAGGCTGTTTGATGCTATTGGGATGAGGGTTGAAGGGTGATGTTTAGGGATCAGATCTTGACTGAAGGCATAGTGTCTGTGGGGAGATGAGACACCCCTGGAACAACGGAGGAATGTGGGAGAGGACTAAACAGAGATATAATGTGAGGAGCAGGAATGTGGTTAGGGGCCAGGGCTCTTGTTCTTCAGGTACACTAGTGGAGTTAATGCCAAGACATGTTCATAGAGGTTTAAATGTTTTCCTTTCTAGACCCCTGAACCTACCCACCCACCCCCCAACACACAACCTCGGTCTATTCATTTCTCTCACTCGACCATCCATTCCAGCATTCCAGCATATCAGTTGCTGACAATTATCAGTAAGTTCAGAACCAAATTGTCTATAAAAGCTGATGCTGCATAGGTTTGTGGCAGTATCCAGTTTAAGCACACACAAACCCACAATAATCCTGGTAAAGAATTGTAAAGGGCAAGCTGGCATATGTATGGAATTTCCCTCTGAACAGATCATAGCAATGGAGGTTCAACCACCAGTATGAACTGAACCATAATTAGACACTTGAGCTTTTAATGATGATGCTTCTCATACTGAAGACAGGTATGAGACAAAAAACGGCAGTAAATATTTCACCAACTAATTTTATATTTTAGTGCTTGTTACAAGCTGGTGAGGAGGAAGAACACACACACACACACACACACACACACACACACATCTAGATCTTTTGTGAGACCTCCTGCTATCTTTTTAGAGACGACTACATCTCCACTTAGCACTGCTCCTATATAAAACCCATCAAGCAATGTACACAGAGTTTAGATCTTGCCCTACATTTGAGAAAATGAATGGGTTAAACCTTACTAAAGACACTTAAAGCTATTGTTTCAGTCTTCCTGACTCTCTGGATATGTCCCCTCGTCTCATTTGCAGGAGAAAACCATGGGAAAAAAATACAATTGACAAGCTTTGATATAGGTGCGTGTATAGTCAATATCTTAATTAGTTACACCAACAAATTTGCATGCCTAAATTCTGGAGAGTTTGATATTGGACACAATGCTTCCATTAGTCAGTCGGTTGCTATCACATTATTGTATGTCACTAAGAATCTTTTTATTTTTTTGCATCGCTTTATCAACAAAATATTTGTTGCTAGCCAGCAAGCCTAACTGAGTGAGTGTATCATTGTGTAGCTATGCTGGATGTGCAGACGCTGGGATAAATATACTGACCTTAAAATATACAGTATTTTAAGGTCTCTACTCTCCATTGCATGACTCAGAGCCTGAACATGACACTTCTGCTCCAATGGAGCAGGTTCTGCCATTGGTGTTTGAAAAAACTGCAGATTAATTATAGAACCGTCTTTTAAATAGTCTCAGCAGCGACCTTATATACTTTCATGTTTATTGGTACTGTTGTTCAACCTCTGGCTTTGACAGGATTAAATCACGTGTGGATTTTCACATTCCTGATATGCTACTTAAAATGATCCTGAGGCAAAAAAGTGAGAAATGTCACTGGAAAAGCTAATGCGTAGCACATTTCTTGAAACACTGAGAAAAGAAATGGACAGCCATCCAGAAATATGCAGAACAGGGCATTTTTTGTATAGTATGGAGTGACTGACACACACACAAACATGCACACATTGACACGGAATGATGGGCTGCTGAGTGATGAATTATCTAATAGAGGATTGTGGGCTTTAGGCTTGTGCCCCAGCACATTTCTTTACATACCTGAGATGCATCAGGATACAGTGAGGCCCCTAGCATTTCAAACACATCGGATACCTCATAACACCACAGACATCTATACATGAAGACTAAACAATTTTCTCATTATATAGCTTAAAGCATACCCACATTGCTAAGAACAGACAATCGTGCTTCAAAGAGGCCTCAGCCAATAAGGTCCTCCTCAGAGTAAGGCTTCATTATGCCAGTCTGAAGTTCAGAAGTAGTAAAGCTTTTGGTTATATTACAGCAAAAACAAATGTGTCATCAGCTTAGAGCACTGTATCAAATAACTCTGAATAGGATTCTATGCCTTGGTGTTCCATAACCCCTGATTCCCATCTAAAGTCTACACACTCTGTTCAGCATCTCTTTCAGAGTCTTCATTAACAGCAAACTGGCTCACAAGTAACAAATCCACATGCAGTGTGTATAGTGTAAGCTCCTTAAATCTGTCAGAGGGGTTCCAATAGTTCAGCGCTTTCTCCATTCTCCATGTAACCAGGGCAAATAGATGAATACCCAAAGTGCACATAACCAAGCCATGGATCCTTTTTTAAATGTGTGCTTTGGCAACCAAGCAAAGGGGAGTAATTTTAAATGGTTCATAGCTAATCATATCACATTTGCCTAATGGATATTTGATCTGATATCATTAGCCTGTTTTTTCTGTATCCAAGGACATAATGCTTTCTTCTTCTTCTTCTTCTTCTTCTTCAATATGAGTCCTGATGTAATCGTTGAAAACAGTGGAACAGCTGAATCTTAGAGGAGCATCAAAGAGCTTTCAAAAATATTTTTGATGGATGCTCTTTAGTTGTTTGCTTCTCCCAGATCTCCATTGTGGTATTTGTGCATGTTCTGGCCACGGATGGCATTAAATAACTTAATACAAGTTGGAGCCAGCTGTTCTGATGGCTCATTAGCAAGAAAAGAAAACATCTCCAAATCCCTTTTATAGTCATTATGTTCTTTACTAATTCATATGGTAGTTGCATATACCACATTAACACAAAATCTATAGGAAGGATCCTGGGATTTTACTACTGTTGACAACAGTAAGTGTAATCTTGCATGTTAGATATAAACCTGTATTCCAATCCACAGAGAATAAGGAGCAAAAGAGAAGGTTGACACATGGCTGACATATGTGCAGACATAGCAGTTAGGAGACATATGTGTCTTTGGCATTGTGCTTTGTCCACATGATGCTCTTTGTTGCCAAGTTGTGCATCTCAACACATTTGTAACAGGGCATTTCCTGTGAGAACATTTATAACATATGTGCAGCAGCCAGGTCTACATGCTGAGCTCTCTGAATAATTATAGGAGTACAGAAATGTAGACATCTCAGGAGCTTTTATATGACAGGGGTACATACATATGAATCCACAGACAGTGCTTCCACCACAGGAACATTTTCAGAACCTTTTACAGGAACTCATGTACTTTTACAGGAACTCGTGTACTCAGGCACATTTCCATTGGAGGAACCAGGGATGATTTTAGTTTGTGCTCCAGGATGGGTACTTTTCTGAGAACCAGGAAGTACTGGGGTGGACTTGGTGTCATACTGAACTCTGATTGGTCAGTCACATGCTTCAAATAATGACACAGGCAGGTAGTACCTAACAACCGATTAATCCCAATAATGAGCCCTATACTTTCAGTGCAAAAACAAATAGTGGCTCTTCTTCTCATTCATTACAGGATTAGTAAATGATAAAGCCAACTCTGATAAACACATCGGCCACACATCTGGATAGCACCATTCATTGACCTTCATTCTATAAACCTCCCACTGGTTTAACTACATTAGTTTTCTATTAACTGTATTAGTTGAATAATTTGTAGTAGTGTTTCTGAATAATGTTCTTTAAGATGAGTAACAGGACTTACTTTTAAGGGTTTAAAGTGTGCTACAAGGGTTACTAAAGTGTACTACATTGCTTCTAAGGGCTTCGGTTATTTATAGTGCACCTTTAACATTTTATTTTGAGCCTTATGTGTATACATTCTCTGTTGTCAAGGCGATCATGCAGGCAGCCAGTGAGTAGCCATTAGGCAGCAATATTTCTCACCTTGGTATTATCCCTTTAAACACCCAAAATCTGTTGTTAGGTCCAGACTTATTCCTTACTTTTCCTAGTAGTAGTTTCTCTGTAATTACCGAAAAAAAAGAAAAAAAAAGCCATGAGGTTAAGGGCTTAAGAAAGGGAGAGTGCTGCCTTTTGTTTCATTCTCTAGTGTCTGCTTTCTGTACCAGCCAGCCTTAAATCCATTTTTATATAATCAACATAGAATTTGGGCAAATTAGATCTGTTTAGATACTCCTGTCTCATGAGGGTACCACCCTGTATACAAAGTAAAGACCCATGTACCATAATGCCCATGGGCATGTCCATGTTGGTACAGTCTTCCCAAATCTAATGGAATGCCTTCTGACACTGGAGGTTAAAGATGTTATCTTGACTTGACATATAATTATTGGCAACTTTAATGTTACTAGTTCATTTATCAAACTTTTTTTATTCTAATCTGATTTTAGTATTTTAGTTTATCTGATTTCCTGACAAAGATAAAGCAGGATGTTGATTGGCCGTTGTGTATCATATTTTATAGCAACTGATGTGTAGCATGTGAGTGAGACACATTCAGGTGTCAGGATTAATCAACACTCCCCAGCAAGCGTGAAAGGAATTTTTTCATGTGACTAGCATGCGCTCCTTCTCTGTTTTGCAAGCACTTTTAGGGGTTCTTTGCCATTTAAAAAGTGTTTGCTTGCTGTACGATTGTGAATACCATGTCTTTGTCAGAAAAATGGGCAACATCTTGAAAAGGAAGTTATATTGCCCTATCCATCTACAAGACTACATTTGTGACAGCAGTTCATGGTTAACCTGCATCACTGAATAGGTAAAATTCCAGGTCAGTGCCTTTTGACTTCCTGAGCTATTCCCAGAACACAGACTGTTTTACACACGCACAGATCCTACTCATGACATTTCAACCAGGAGCCCATGTTGGGTGGCACCTTGCAAATCCACATACATTTTATTCTAAATCCACCTGTAAGTCTCTGTAAGAAAGAGGCCCAAACAAAATCCTGCAGGGAGAGAACTAAAGAGCTCCCTCCCACACTTCAGCACCCACACACTCCAAGCCTACTCTAAATCCCTGAGCACTCTAGGGCCTTTAGTCAAGCAAGGACAGAACTATTAAATATCAACAGCCCTAACAGCATCATTTATAAAACATTTCTATGTTTAGGCTTGATGTGGAGTGAGTAGGGAAGATTAAAAACAAACAGCAGAGGAAGGACAATACTTTAAGCCCAATTAATTGTACAGAACAAAAGGTTTGTACTGAACTATAAATGAATAGCTGATAGTATTACTTAGCTGTTAGGATTCCACCATACTTGGTTACAGTTGTGGGCAAAAGTTTGCACCCCCAGTGATTTTTGAATGGAAAAAAGGAAGTTGTATATATAAATGTATATGTATATTTTTAAAATTCTGAATATAATGGATATAAAAAGTCTACACACCCCTGTTAAAATGGCAGGATTTTGTGATGTACAAAATTGAAACCAAGATAAATCATATCAGCACCTTTCCCACCCTCAGTGTGAAATTACAATGTCTAAAAATTGGAAAAAAAGTGAAAAACAATCAGAAACTTTTTTTTAGGGAAAAATAAGATCAATGATTTTGAATGACCGAGCCAGACCCAGACCTGAATCCAACAAAAAATCTGTGGGGTGACCTGAAGCCAGCTGTGCATCGGAGATGACCTTACAATTTGACGGATCTAGAATGTTTTTGTAAGAAAGAGTGGGAAAATATTGCCAAGTCAAAATAGACTCTTACCCAAAAAGAGTGGAGTGATAAAATCAAAAGGTGCTTCAACAAAGTATTAGTTTAGGGGTGTGCATACTTATGCAACTAGGTTATTGTATGTTTTTTATTTTTCCTGTTTTTCACCAAAAAACAATTCCACTTAATCTTTATACGTTGTAATTTCACATTGAGGGTGGAAAAAGTTCTGGCATGATTTATCTTGTTGTTTTTTTTTGTTTACATCACAAAAAACTGCCATTTTAACAGGGGTGTGTAGACTTTTTATACCTATATATATTCAGAATTTTAAAAATGTGAGTATATCTCACAAGGAGCAACTTGGACGGGGTGCCAACCCATCATAGGGCACAATCCCACACACATTCATGCACTACGGACAATTTAGAGATGCCAGTCAGCCTACAACACATGTCTTTGGACTGGGGGAGGGAACCGGAGTACCCAGGGGAAACCCCCGAAGCATGGAGAGAGCATGCAATCTCAGTGCACACAGGGTGGAGGCAGGAGACTAACCCCCAACCCTGGAGGTGCAAGGCAAATGTGCTAACCACTAATTCACTGGTATTGAGGAAAAGATATTTATATTTCAAGCTGTTTATGAAAGTGACATGCGAAGGCCAATGTATGGTAACCCATACTTGGAATTTGTCCTCTGCATTTAACCCATCCAAGTTAGTGCACACACATTAGGAGTTGTGAGTAGTGAACACACACTGAGCTACCACCGCCCCCGGTGAAGTGGGTTTATCAATACCCACTTCATAGAAGAAGTGGGTTGGAGTGTGTGTTTTTTTTTAGGTGGGGTATAATGATTATTTTCATTAGTTGCTATATCATAATTCATAGTCCTATCCTTGTATCCACACACACACACACACACACACACACACACACACACACACATTCTTTTTTTAAAAGGCAAAGAATGGTAATGGTGTTGAGAGACTCCCATCGTAAATCAGCTCGCAGCCAATTTGTCTGCTGTTGTCTGGAAAGGTGAATTTAACAGTTCTGCAGTGTTCAGGGAAAAGCATGTTACACCCAAAGTACAAATTCTGAAAATACAATGACGTGTAATGTTTAAAATTTTAATCTGATATCCTGGATTTGAATGAAAGCCTCAACTACTTTCTTGTTCTTTTTTCCTGTTTGTATAAAGACCATCATAAGATACTTTTTCATATATTTGTAGTGCAATGTTTTCATATAATTGTAAAGCAGTTTAAAATGTAACTGCAATAATAATCTAATGGTTTGTTTGGATGTGGTATTAGTTGATATTAGTGCAGTACCTGAGCACTTTTAGGCATCAAACATGCTGACACTGTTTTGCAAATACACAGAGAAGGAGAACTCCATCAATAATCTCTCTTTAACCATGGGAGGGAATCAACCGAGTCATGAGTTTATCTCTTAATGCAGTTTAACATGTTCACTCTTCACATTAAATGTTTGCCTTTAGCTGAGTGGAATGTTCTCTACAATCCCACACTGATTACTGTGGTACATTTGAAGCCCAGGGAGAGTTTGAAACCAGAAGGGCATAAGTGATATTTTGGGCTAAAAATAGATGTGCATACCAAGAAAAGTTCTTAATGGGTCTAGTGCCAGTGTAGTGCCAAGAGGTAAAATGGGAATCTTCAGAACGTTTTAATTCATTATCAAAACATAACAGAGCTAACAGTCGGAACAAAATTTGGCCAAAATGGCAGTTACAGTTGTGAACTACTTTGTGTGTGAAACAAATCAGAACACATTTTAATCACTGCTCCTTGCAGTTGCGAGAAGGATTAGGAGATTTCAGAGCTGCTAATTAAAGCCACTGTAACTGTGCATATGCAGGCAAACCAGATTGAACCAGTCTGTGTTTCTGTGTACTTTACATATTTCTGGTCAAATACAACTCTGCTACCTCTTGTTCATAATTTTCTCAGTCTGTGGAGAGTTATCATGGTGTACGGCTGCTTGACTGGTAGAAGTGATTTCCAAAATGCAAAACGTTCAGAACAACCTTGACAATATATATATATTTTTTTGCCATCATCAAAAGTGGAGTCGTCACTATCACGTTGTCTTAATGAGAACGTATTATTAAGATGAACTAGTCAATACCATATTGTACTGATTCTGCTGTTTAGACACTATAATGCACCTCCTCTTTCCAACTTCATCTTTCTCAGTGGAATGGCTGTTTTCAGCTTCAGCTGAAACAATAGCAAAGCTACGATTAGGCTTTTAGTGGGCCTCTGAATGGGTAAAATGGAGGCAGGAGGTAAAATTGTGTATGTCTGTGTGTGGTCTTCCTACAAAATCTTTGTCCATATGTAAGTTGGCATGTGAGATTACAGATGGTGGTATAAGGTGGCTCTCTAACTGACCTCCCATGATGCCTCGTTACAGAAGGGCTCATTCTAATGTATAGATTTTTTTCCATAGCTAAGGAAAGCATCAAATTATCATTGTAAAGGCCTCATAGGGAGTGGGTGTGGTGTGATGGCAGTGGAGCTTCACTGTCTCCTCTCAGCTGTGTACCATGATACATTTTGGCCGTGTTCCTTTCATCCTTTGCACCCTAATTGGGCTTTCTCCAGAGGTCAGAGGTGAACCCAATGATTTGGATGGCCAGATAGTTTGCCTATCGCTTATTCAGCCATTTGGCCGCTTCTATTTTTTTCTGTGCTTTCGTTCTCTCAGATCGTTCCATCTCTTAAATATCTCTCTAGACCTCTTACTATAATTTAAAATGCAGGAATGGAGGAGACGGTAGGACTGGGCAGTGGCAGTCACGCATTCATGGGCAGTGACAGTCACAGCAGTCATGCATTCATGTAAAAAGTAACTGACAACATTAAAAATATTTTGTACCATTTGCTTCATTTTCACTTCCTTTCTCTGTGAAATAATTTTATTAATGCTGGACAAGAATCCATGGTCCTATATTTGCCCTTGTTGGCACTTGTTAGTACAACCATAGCAAAATGACATATCATGATATACTATCACCCTCTTTTATATGCTTAGCAAAAGGGCATGAGCAGAACAGATTTCAGCAATAAAGAGCCAAAGGATGCTAGTCACAAATCATGGCCTTTTTACGAGCCATTCACCGTGAGCTTCTGTTTGTGAGCAAGGCTTTTGTCTCACTCCTGTTCTCACCCATAGCCACTCTGTCTTTCTCTCTCATATGCCTTCCTCATCACTTGATTTGGGGGATGTGATGATGGGTGTGTATAAAGTGAGATTTAAAAGAAGGTTTCGGTCTGATCCTGCTCATTATTAACTACGCAGCTGTAGCTAATCCACTTAATAATATATGTACATCGGGACTAAGTGGCAGAGTTGCCCAGGAACGGCCCTTCTGATCTCGTAGGAATGTCAGTGTGTGAGCATGTGCGTCCATCATAGGAAGGAAGGAAATTTCTATTTTTTCTATCTATGCCAGACATCTGCTATGATATGGCAAATATTACACTTCCCTGACTATTATGTATGTTTGCTGTAATCTGGGCCATCTTTAAGTAATTAGGGTCAGTTGTTTTTAACTTTCTAAACTGGATTTTGCAGTTTTGCACTGTTAACACAGTGCTGCACATTCTGGACACAGTTTAGTATCAGCAGTAAGACAAATCTGAGCTACAGGTACTTGCAGTCTTACAGTAACTGGTTCACCAAACAAGTACACTTGCCTTTTATAAAGCATTTGTTTAGTCCCATTAGAATCTTAGAATGTAATAAATAGCATAAATACAAATATTAAAATCCTTAAATACAAAGATTTACACTGTAATCAAACATAATAAATGAAATTAAATGTTTCTACATTTAAAAAAAACAAACAAACATAAAGAGCAGTAAACAGTAGTAAATGAAACAAAATCAATATTTGGTGTGATAAAATAGTATAATAGTAAAATAGTGATACAAAATAGTAGTCTCCGGTACAATGTGTGCAGTTTCATAAGGAAATGAGCTGGTAAGTTTTATCTTGCAGAACCAGCCACAGTTCTTCTGGAGACTTTGACGTTCACACTTGCTTCTAGCAAAACCCAGCAGCCTTCATTGTGTTTTTTTTTGTCTGAAAAGTGGTCTCTTATCTAATATGCTGCTTTCTTTAATGACATACAAACATTTTTTGAAAATTAATGTTTGGGAATCTAGAATGTTTTTTGTACTGACTTGATAATGTAGAAGTCATAAAATAAAAAATCTATAACAAAGTTTGTACTAAATAAATAGGGTGCCTAAAACTTTTGCACAGTACTGTATGTTTATTTATATGGTTTAATATTCAGTGGGTCAGCTTGCAATCTGGATTAAAGTGATGTCATAGCTCATGTCTACAGTGATCCTCTGAACTGCTCAGATTTTATCTCGTCCCATCTTTCCTTGGTCCTTGATGATCTCTCTCAGAGCTCCTGGTATATGGCTGGCTTGTTGAATGGTAAGGGAGAAGGAGGTAATGCCTCTTTCTTATATCTGCTCTTTCCCCTTCTTTGTCTCTGTTCTTCTTGTTGTCATGCAGGTATTAGCAAAGACCAGGCTGAGCCTTTAATCCACAGTGAACGAGATAAGTTTCAGCCTCCCATGTAGATACATGCAATAACACATTTGTGTGTACCCTTATCTTCCTTTTAAACCATCTACCTGCAGGCTATGTAGACGTTTCATTGTGTCAAACACATTTGCCTCCCTCTTAAAGGATCTGTACGTACTTCAGTAATCTTGTTTTCACTTCCTTCCTTTGGCGACCTCTCCTAATCAGAGAGATTAAATGTCTAAAGTGGGCTAGTTTCTGAATAAACAGAGGAAAACTTAACTTGCAGTGAACTGGTACCTTTTTACTGGTCAAGCACCCATCCATCTATCCATACATTTTCTGTACCACTTATCCTACACATGGTCACAGGGAACTCAGAGCACGGGGTGTGGGACACCCCATCGCAGGGCACAATTGCACAAACACTTACACACCAGTACCCAGAGGAAGCCCCTGAAGAGCATGAGCACACACAGCAGGAATCAAACCCCCAACTCTGGAGGTGGGACGCAAACGTGCCAACCACTAAGCCACCATGCCCCCTGGGTCACTTGCTTTTTAGTATACCAAGAACAGGTGAGGCAACACAAGCAATTCATGAATATAATGAAAGAGGAATAGAAGCACTGAACATAGCTTGCAGGTTTGTGAAGTAGCATAAAAAGAGGACAGTCAAGTAATAGGGTTACTGACTGTCATTCATAAACATTTGTAAAGATTTCGGTAAAGATCAAGGCTGCCCTAACTTGCAAAAAGGCAGTACATAATGTACACATTAGTAGTTCAGTTTAGGGCTCACTGTACACTTTAAGGCTGACTGGGTAGTTTGATGAGTATGCTATGGCCTTCACAGTCAGCAGATTTAAACCCAATTAAACACCTATGGGAGATTTCTGATCATTTTTGACCATTATCAAAACACTAACTGACAGAATAACTTGAGGAAGAACGGTGTTCATCCCGCCTGTTACAGTTCCAGAGACTTGTAGAATCTATGCTAAGGTGCATTCAAATTGTTCTGGTGACATGTGATGGACCAACACCTTACTAATACATGCTAATGTTGTTTTTTTCCTTTAATTTGTCACCCACCTGTACTTGTACTGGCTTCCAGTGAGTAAACCTTTGAACACCATGACTCAGTGAGCGTTTTCTGTCCCTGGATAGTCACTGGATTGAAGAAAAGTTCAAAGTGTGTTTAAAAGTTATTTAGGAGTTTTGTTGTAATGTCAATCAAACCTCTTTCTGGGGAAGTACTGTAGATGGTTCTTGACCACATTGAATGCGAAAAGGACCAGCTTCAAGTTCTTCACTTTTCTCTTTGGGTAATTCTGAAACTGTTCTTTTCACCCAATCTTCAGATCATCTTTCTTTTATTCTGCATGCCCTGTGGGTGGCCAAAAAGACAAATGGGTTGAGACACACACTGGAATCCCAGAGACCTGCACAGCAGGAATGTGTAGCCTTATTGAGGACGTGCAATCCTGTTGGCGCACAGAATAAAGTCTCAGAAAAGCTTTTGTCCAGATCCAGGATCAGCCCTATTTAGCCATTAGTGATAAAGCTCTCAGCTGATCTCACTACATAATAAAATGCCGGTTTCTACCAAAGAACGAGGGCAAAACCGGATTACACCTGCAGACTTGATATACGTATGCTAGCTAGGCTAATAAACACTGCAGTGACATTTACTCCAGGACATTGGATTTGAAATGGAACAGTGAATGTTTTGAAGTGTGTTGAATCACTGGGATACAATAATACTGTATACCACCAAGAGTGAACATAAAGAAAAAACAAGTTGAAAGCAAGAAGAACTAGACATATTCATTAATGCCCACATCCATGGCATGTTTGCTTTCTCTCCTTTTCTTCACCTTTCTGATTTCTTTCTCCTCAAGCATCTATCGTGATAAATCATTTCTGGGGTTTTTTCACCTGAATGGCACACTATAGTCAGGAGCACTTGAGTGTATTCCTTACTAAAGCACAGCAGTCAGGCACTACAGACCTCACCTGCTAACACTGGGCTTTGTGTCTAAGGCCCCAGCTGTCACTTTAGACTATGCCAATCACTGAGAGAGCCATATCACTGAGCCATGACTCAAAACCAGACCACACATACAAAGTAGGGACATGACTGCTCATATCTGCTCATATCTCGCTCATTCTTCCATGTATCCACTGTATGTTCCTGTTAAATGCTTTCTTGCAGAACATACCACTTAAAGAGATCCTCATCTAAGTATGATTTTTCAAAAGAGGTATTTGCTGGTGAAATGGTATAAATGGTGAAGTAGAGAAAATACAGTTTGGGCCAAATATCTAGACTAGGTCTATCTGTTATAGACCCTTTCTGATTTAAAAACAAGGTGCAAGTGTGAGAGTGCATTTGTTTATTCATATGTGGACAGAGATTTTGTAAGTCCATGAAAATCACATGTAGACCAAAACAACCACATTTCTTCCACATGCTGCATGTTTACCTCACGAGTTTCTCTTCTTTGAGATCATGCTTAATGCTTCAACCTCTAATCCAGTGCCATTCCCCAAAAGGTCACATTATACTGAAAGTAAGCTCAACGTGGCACCATTCTGTCATTGGAAGGCTGGCTTGTGTTAATGTCATGCACCCCTGCTTTCAAAAAGAATTGGCTTATTTCAGGAGCTGCTGGCAAATCTTAAACAGGACAGGATCACACAGGTTTTCGCTGATAGTGTATGCAGGTTACTATACAAATCACAGCAGGTGTACATGTGTAAAGTGAACACCTGTACACCTGCTTATTCATTCAATAATCTAATCCACTAATCCTGTGGCTGCATCACAATGTTTAAAATCATGCAGATACCGGTCAAGATTCAGTTAAGATTCAGTCAAACATGAGAACAAGGAACAATGTGATTTCCATGACTTTAACCGTGGCATGGTTTTTGGTGTCAGACAGGCTGATTTGAGTATTTCAAAACTGCTGAGCTACTGGGATTTTCACACAGAACAGTCTGTAGTGTTCACACAGAATGGTATTTAAAAACCAAAAACATTCAGTGAGTGACAGTTCTGCGGGTGGAAATGTCTTGTTAATGAGAGATCAGAGGAGAATAGCCAGACTGATTTAAGCTGACAGAAATAACTCAAATAACCACTATTTACAAACCACAGTGAGCACCTTTGCATCACACCCCCAGGGTTAGGGGTTCGATTCCCACTTCCACCCTGTGTGTGTGGAGCTTGTATGCTCTCCCTGTGCATTGGGGCCTTTCTCTGGGTACTCCAGTTACCCCAGTCCAAAGACATAATGTACTGTGCAAAAGTTTTAGGCAGGAGTGAAAAATTGCTATAAAGTAAGACTGCTTTCAAAAATAAATATGTTAATAGTTTATATTCATCAATTAACAAAATGCAAAGTGAGTGAACAGAAGAAAAATGTACATCAAATCAATATTTGGTGTGACCACCCTTTGCCTTCAATACAGCATCAATTCATCAATTCTTCTAGATACACTTTCACACAGTTTTTGAAGGAACTCAGCAGGTAGGTTGGGCCAAACATCTTGGATAACTAACCACAGTTCTGTGGATTTAGGCAGTCTCAGTTGCTTCTCTCTCTTCATGTAATGCCCAGACAGCCTCGATGATGTTGAGCTCAGGACTCTGTGGGGGCCATTCCATCACTTCCAGGACTCCTTGTTCTTCTTTACGCTGAAGATCTTAATGGCTTTCGCTGTATGGTTGGGGTCATTGTCATGCTGCAGAATAAATTTGGGGCCAATCAGATGCCTCCCTGATGGTAATTCATGATGGATAAATATCTGCCTGTACTTCGCAGCATTGAGGAGACCATTAATTCTGACCAAATCTCCAACTCCATTTAAAGAAATGAAGCCCCAAACTTGCAAGGAACCTCCACTGCTAAATGCTTCACTGTTGCCTTCAGACACTTATTCGTGTACCACTCTCCAGCCCTTCGGCAAATAAACTGCCTTCTGCCTTCTGCCTTCTGCTATATGTCAAATTTTGACTCATCAATTCAGAGCACCTGCTGCACTTTTTAGGCACCCCAGTTCCTGTGTTTTCATGCATAGTTGAGTCGCTTTTTAGCCGCAAGTCTTCCATGAAGGCCACTTCTGACCAGACTTCTCCGGACAGTAGATGGGTGTACCTGGGTCCCACTGATTTCTGCCAGGTTTGAGCTGATGGCACTGCTGGACATCTTCCGATTGCGAAGGGAAGTAATCCTGATGTGTCTTTCATCTGCTGCAGTAAGTTTCCTTGGCCACTGCATCTACAGTCCTCAACGTTGCCTGTTTCTTTGTGCTTCTTCAAAAGAGCTTGGACAGCACATCTGGAAACCTCTATCTGCTTTGAATATTCTGCTTGGGAGAGACCTTGCTGATGCAGTATAACTACCTTCTGTCTTGTTGCTGTATTCAATCAGTATTTTATTTTATTCTTCTCTCTGTCAGTGACATTTATGCTTTGGGATATATTGGAACATTGAGCTGATCCTTTTCACATGGTAGAGACAAGACAAGCCTTCGCTTTAGGTAATCTGTGTAAACTTGCCTTTGAGAAGGAAGATTGAGACAACTGGGGGGGCGGGATCAGCCTGACTGGCGGGATCAGCCTGACATTTTTGTAATAAGGAAAGCTATGCCTATGTAGCTTCAGGCCATATAAATCCTGTTTCATTTCACACACCTCAAGGCCACAAAATCCTCTGTGGTGATGTGAACAGATTCTTTATCACATACCCTGCGCTTTACCTGAAATTTATTTATTATTTTACATGTGGTCAGCAAAAAGTGTATTTTTCTCAATTTTTCTACCTGCCTCTCCTCTTTTATTTCATATACATGTACATCGCTCTGTTTTTGTGACAGTTAAGTTTTTTTCTCCTCTTTATACCAGTCCTGGTGGGAGACTTAAGGAGTAAATGTTTAAATCTCCCTCATCCTTTCTGTCTTTGGGTTGCCACCATATATCATAATTAAGCTCCTGCGTTACATCCGTCCTGCCCCCATAATTCTCGCCAGGCCCTTTTAACTACAGCACCTAAGCGGAAAAATAAAACAGTTGCCTTGAGAAGCACGGGCTGCCAGTAATGTTAACATCAAACACACCAGTGGTTTTCAGGAGAGATCTTTTTTTTTTGCCTTCAGTAGTATTGCTTCCTTTTCTTCTCTCCTTTTCCTTCCCTCTCTGTCCACCCCTCCTCCTTTCTGCTTCTTTCCACCCAACCCCACCTCTCCTCCCTATTCAGCGCCTTGGGCGTATCGCACTGGCTGTCATCAAAGGCAGACTGGCTTAATGGTGTGTAGGTAACTCTGTTGTTAGGCATTCACCCTGCCCAGGACAAAAAAAGGAGAAGAGGAGTTGGTTCCCTAACAAAGGCCATGTCAGACAGGGAGATCTTTTAGCAGGACCACGGCCCTTCGGCGGCCTCTATGAAAGGGGACATTGTTCAGAGGGACACAGAGGGATGAGGACAAGGGGGAAGGGAGAGATGGATGGATAGGGGTTTGTTTTTTTTTCTTACTCTGTTTTAGGGAGTGAAGGAAGGAAGGTTAATAAAAGTCAGAGCAGCTAGATGAGGGCCACCTGTTGAGACAGGGAGACCCTCAAGCTCAGTAGTGTGTGTGTGTGTGTGTGTGTGTGTGTGTGTGTGTGTTGTTACGATTAGGAAAGCAGAGCTTTCACATGGAAGTGTCTAGATGGGCATGTTTTTATAACTTAGTGGAGACCCTCAAGGATTGGAATATCTGACAGTTTTAACCTCATGGGGACATTTGACTGGTCCTGATGAGGAAAACTGTAGCTTTTATTTCCCTCTGGTGACTGAGGTGAACGTTAGGATTAGGTTTAGGTGTAGACATAGCATTAAGTAGCTGCATTAATAATAATAATAATAATAATAATAATAATAATAATAATAATAATAATAATAATAATAATAATGTCAATGAAAGGTTTTCACAAAGATAGGAAGAGAAACGTGTGTGTGTGTGTTTGTAAAGGTTTGGAATTTCTCCTCTATTTGTGAGAACACAGGAAAGAATTTTTAATTCCTATTTTACCTCTACCCACCACATCACCCCCTATAGAAACACAGGCAAGTGGCAGCACGCTTTCTTCCTAGAACACACACGTACAAATCTGCGTGTAAGAATCTGGGGCGGTAGCATCTCATGTTGTCTGGACTTACTCCCTAAATTTTCTTGAGTTCAACTGAGAGCAGGGTGCGCTAACCACAGCTGAGTCAGCTCAGCTAACATAGGTCACCTGAAGCTCAGATGGTAAGGGCGTGTGTTTGTGTCTACTTGGCAAGCTCTCTGTTTGTATTAGTCTAGGAGATGAGGAATTTGTTGACTTATCCACATGCAGGGTATGCACACGAGCACACACACACAACTGGTCTTGCACCAACCCACAGTCTAAACACATACTGTATCTGCAATATTTGTACACATAGTCATACTGTAATTGATTCACGAGAGAGTCTTTGCACACAGAGTCTTTGCACTTTCACTCTCAATACTTTCACTCTATATGTTACAGTGAGTCAAACCTGAGTCCTCCCTCACGCTTGGCATGTGGTTTAACTGCCAATAAAAGAACAGTGAGACATCCTCCTTCTATTAATAGCAAATATGGCAGCTTGTTCAACACACAGTGAGGTGGTGGTGAGAAGAAATGACCTGAAAAAGCTCTAACTACACCAGTGGCATCTGGTCAAACCTCAACACCCATATTTGTCCTGTAGCAACCCAAAACTAGTTTAACTTTCTAACATTTATAATTTACATATTTTATAACACAAACAGTGCTGTCAAGGAAAGAAACATGAAGAACATGAAAGGAAGTCCAAACTACTGTAGTGCTACAAATCCATTCAAACATATAAGAACACATCTAGACACATAAGTACAAAAACAGCATTTTCCTAATATTTATTAGATAGCAAAATATAGTTCTATTCCTATATCGATTGAAAGAGGACATCCACAGACATTTAAAATAATGATAATGATTGTTAGGTTTCCTCTTCTCCAGCCCTCGTTACGCTGCAAAGAGTGGCGAGTGGCGTGCTTCCGCATTCCACTGCGCGCTTTCCAGCGCTATTCAAAAACTCTCCGATGGACATTTCATTCATGAACTCACGTTTTGTTTACCTCTGCCATGTGTTCTCATGTGTTCGTTCATGTCATGTCTCCGCCTCCTGTGTTTCCCCATGTGCTTATGTTTTCGTTCGTGTCATGTCTCCGCCTCCTCATTTCACATTGGTTCATGTTTGTTGATGTCAGGTGTTTGTGATTTTGGCATGTAATTGATGTGATTGGTATGTGCTTAAATACGCCACTCCGTCTCCGCTTCGGGGCGGAGTATTGTTATAGTTTAGATACGGTGCGCTTTGTTCCGGTGATTTCCAGATCACCCTTCTAGTTTGGTATTGTATAGTTTGTTCCGGGGATTTCCAGATCTCCTTCCGAGCGTTAGTTTAACTTTGATGTGTTTAACCGTGCGATTTGTCCCCGTGATTTCCAGATCACCTTTCGAGCGTTAGCTTAACGTTGATGTGTTTATATACATTTATGTTCATTATTATTTTTCAAGTGTGCCTAATAAACTGAACACTTTTCCCTGCAAGTGTATCCTGCTCATCTCCTTCACCCTACGGGTCGTAACAGAATACTCCGCCAAAAAATGGATGCAGCGGGGAAAGCGACGCCACGCCACGCCACGCCCTGCCACGCTACAATTGAAATGCCTGCTATTAACTCTGTGTTTTTTCCTCAGTGGACTTTCATCTATCCTCCCGATAAATATGATGGTTTTTCCACTTGGCCACAATGCTACATTTTGCAGGCACAACTTTATTTTTTGAGCTTGGAGGACCCCAAACCCGACGAAGAAGAGTGGTTGGGGTTCCTCCTCTCTCATCTGGTCGGCTCCGCTCGCCAATGGGCGAAGCTTCACCTTACCAGTAGATCCCCGCAGCTCCAAACAGTTTCGGGCTTTGAGGATCTACTGGTCCAGGTGTTCGGAAGCCCAGACCAACCCGACCTCAGGACATTTTTGGGGAAGGATCGTCTGGGCGACCGACCTAGTAAAACATTCCTGGAGTACTACGAGGGTCGAGGGTAAACGGGCTAACGTGGCGGCCTATACCTCTCATCCCCAAACCCAGGAGTGTGCCACCGAGGGATGCACCCGACCAGCCATCCTGCAGTGTCCCACCTGCAGGAACCAGGGAGTCAGAAGGTCTCCACAGCAGAGCTGCTCAAGGAGGTTAACGTGGCGACCTCCAGCCCCGAGCTCCAGCCGGAGGCCCAGCAGAAGGTCTCCACAGCGGAGCTGCTCAGGGAGGTTAACGTGGCGACCTCCAGCCCCGAGCTCCAGCCGGAGGCCCAGCAGAAGGTCTCCAAAGCGGAGCTGCTCAAGGAGGTTCACATGGCGTCCTCCAGCCCCGAGCTCCAGCCTGAGGCCCAGCAGAAGGTCTCCACAGCAGAGCTGCCTCTGGAGGTTAACAAGGCGACCTCCAGCCCCAAGCAGCAGCCAGAGATTCAAGAGGAAACCTCCTCTCCTGGCCTGCTTACACCGGAGGTCCACGAGGAGACCTCCGCCCAAGCCGTGTTCTCGTCAGAGGTTCGAGAAGAAACCTCCACTCCTGCCCTGTCCATGTCTGAGGTCCATGGGATGACCTCTTCTCAAGCTAGTCCATGTCCAAGTCCATGTCCAGGTTCCTGCCCTAATTCTAGTCCATGACCAAGTCCATGTCCAGGTTCCTGCCCTAATCCCAGTCCATGTCCTAGTCCATGTCCAGGTTCCTGCCCTAATCCAAGTCCATGTCCAGGTTCCTGCCCTAATCCCAGTCCATGTCCTAGTCCATGTCCAGGTTCCTGCTCTAATCCCAGTCCATGTCCAAGTCCATGTCCAGGTTCCTGCCCTAATCCTAGTCCATGTCCAAGTCCATGTCCAAGTCTATGTCCAGAATTTTGCCCTATTCCAAGGCCAATCTCTGAGCCAGTTCTCAGGCAGGTTCCCAGTCCTGCTCCCAGTCCTGCTCCCGTTCCCAGTTCCAGTCTAGTTCCTCATCCAGTCCCTAGTCCAGTTCCAAGTCCAAGTCCAGGTTCCGACCCTGTTCCTAGCCCAGTTCCTAGTTCAGTTCCAAGTCCAGTTCCAAGTCCAGTTCCTGATTTCGTTGCTAGCTACATAGGTTTAATTTCTGGATGTGTGTTTGCTCTTCTTCTCAGTTCGGAAGCTGATTTGACTCCCAGCTCCGCTTCCAACCCAGCTTTCTCCTCTGTCTCCTCCTCTGTCTCCAGCCCTGTCTCCTCCTCTGTCTCCAGCCCTGTCTCCTCCTCTGTCTCCAGCCCTGTCTCCAATTCAATTTCGAAGTCTGTTTCCAAGTCTGTCTTGAAGTCTGTTTCCAGGTCTTTCTCCCAGGCTGTTTCCAGGTCTTTCTCCCAGGCTGTTTCCGAGCCTTTCTCCCAGGCTGTTTCCGAGCCTTTCTCCCAGGCTGTTTCCGAGCCTTTCTCCCAGGCTGTTTCCAAGCCTTTCTCCCAGGCTGTTTCCAAGCCTTTCTCCCAGGCTGTTTCCAAGCCTGTCTCTGAATCTTTTTCCCAGCCTGTCTCTGATCCAGGT
The DNA here is from genome assembly GCA_023630585.1 of Cranoglanis bouderius. NCBI lineage: Eukaryota > Metazoa > Chordata > Actinopteri > Siluriformes > Cranoglanididae > Cranoglanis > Cranoglanis bouderius. The sequence continues at coordinate 11,741,958 of CM042568.1, forward strand.
TCCAGAGCCAACTCCGATCCTGGTTCCAGAGCCGACTCCGATCCTGGTTCCAGAGCCAACTCCGATCTTGGTTCGAGGTCAAGCTCCGGGTCAAGCACCAGGTCACTCGCAGCTCCGAGATCCAGGCCCAGCACCAGGTCACGTGCAGCTCCAAGATCCAGGCCCAGCACCAGGTCACGCGCAGCTCCGAAATCCAGACCAGGCATTCGCCCAAGTTCTCGTCCAAGTTCTCGTCCAAGTTCTCAAGGAAAACCCGACACACTCTGCTCTGGTTACGGGACACTGGACATAACCAGCTTCAGGTCCTGGAGGGCAGAGGTCAGGATCCCGCCCAGGGGCCCAGGTCCACCAAAGTGGATGGAACTTGCAGCGCTTCGGGAGCCGCGCCTTAGGGGAGGGGGCTCTGTTAGGTTTCCTCTTCTCCAGCCCTCATTACACTGCAAAGAGTGGCGAGTGGCGTGCTTCCGCATTCCACTGCGCACTTTCCAGCGCTATTCAAAAACTCTCTGATAGTATAGTTTGTTCCGGGGATTTCCAGATCTCCTTCCGAGCGTTAGTTTAACTTTGATGTGTTTAACCGTGCGATTTGTCCCCGTGATTTCCAGATCACCTTTCGAGCATTAGTGTAACTTTGATGTGTTTAACCGTGCGATTTGTCCCGGTGATTTCCAGATCACCTTTTGAGCGTTAGCTTAACGTTGATGTGTTTATATACATTTATGTTCATTATTATTTTTCAAGTGTGCCTAATAAACTGAACACTTTTCCCTGCAAGTGCATCCTGCTCATCTCCTTCACCCTACGGGTCGTAACAATGATAACATTTCAGTTATCATCACATAACTTAATTATAACCAGGTTTTAACAGGAAAGAAAGGAAAGCTTTTTGTTCATGATGCAAAAAGGGAGCAAACATTTATTTGATAATATCTAATCACACAAAACACAAAAATTCTTCTCAATGTAAAAAAAGACATCTGTAGGTGTATATATATATATATATATATATATATATATATATATATATATATATATATATATATATATATATCACAAAAGTTTGCACACCCCTCACATTTTTGTAAATATTTTATTATATAACTATTATATAACTTTTCATGGAACAACACTGAAGAAATGACACTTTGCTACAATGTAAAGTAGTGAGTGTACAGCTTGTATAACAGTGTAAATTTGCTGTCCCCTCAAAATAACTCAACACACAGCCATTAATGTCTAAACTGCTGGCAACAAAAGTGAGTACACCCCTAAGTGAAAATGTCCAAATTGGGTCCAAAGTGTCAATATTTTGTGTGGCCACCATTATTTTCCAGCACTGCCTTAACCCTGTTGGGCATGGAGTTCACCAGAGCTTCACAGGTTGCCACTGGAGTCCTCTTCCACTCCATGACGACATCACAGAGCTGGTGGATGTTAGAGACCTTGCGCTCCTCCACCTTCCGTTTGAGGATGCCCCACAGATGCTCAATAGGGTTTAGGTCTGGAGACATGCTTGGCCAGTCCATCACCTTTACCCTCAGCTTCTTTAGCAAGGCAGTAGTCGTCTTGGAGGTGTGTTTGGGGTCATCATGTTGGAATACTGCCCTGCGGCCCAGTTTCCGAAGGGAGGGCATCATGCTCTGCTTCAGTATGTCACAGTACATGTTGGCATTCATGGTTCCCTCAATGAACTGTAGCTCCCCAGTGCCGGCAGCACTCATGCAGCTCCAGACCATGACACTCCCACCACCATGCTTGACTGTAGGCAAGACACACTTGTCTTTGTACTCCTCACCTGGTTGCCGCCACACACGCTTGACACCATCTGAACCAAATAAGTTTAGCTTGGTCTCATCAGACCACAGGACATGGTTCCAGTAATCCATGTCCTTACTTTGCTTGTCTTCAGCAAACTGTTTGCGGGCTTTCTTGTGCATCATCTTTAGAAGAGGCTTCCTTCTGGGACGACAGCCATGCAGACCAATTTGATGCAGTGTGCGGCATATGGTCTGAGCACTGACAGGCTGACCCCCCACCTCTTCAACCTCTGCAGCAATGCTGGCAGCACTCATACATCTATTCTGCAAAGCCAACCTCTGGATATGATGCTGAGCATGTGCACTCAACTTCTCTGGTCGACCATGGCGAGGTCTGTTCTGAGTGGAACCTGTCCTGTTAAACCGCTGTATGATCTTGGCCACCGTGCTGCAGCTCAGTTTCAGGGTGTTGGCAATCTTCTTCTAGTCTAGGCCATCTTTATGTAGAGCAACAATTCTTTTTTTCAGATCCTCAGAGAGTTCTTTGCCATGAGGTGCCATGTTGAACTTCCAGTGACCAGTATAAGAGAGTGTGAGAGCGATAACACCAAACTTAACACACCTGCTCCACATTCACACCTGAGAACTTGTAACACTAATGAGTCACATGACACCGGGGAGGGAAAATGGCTAATTGGGCCCAATTTGGACATTTTCACTTAGGGGTGTACTCACTTTTGTTGCCAGCGGTTTAGACATTAATGGCTGTGTGTTGAGTTATTTTGAGGGGACAGCAAATTTACACTGTTATACAAGCTGTACACTCACTACTTTACATTGTAGCAAAGTGTCATTTCGTCAGTGTTGTCCCATGAAAAGATATAATAAAATATTTACAACAATGTGAGGGGTGTACTCACTTTTGTGAGCTACTGTGTGTATATATATATATATATATATATATATATATATATATATATATATATATATATATATATATATATATATATACACAGTGGGGGAAAAAAGTATTTGATCCCCTGCTGATTTTGTACGTTTGCCCACTGACAAAGAAATGATCAGTCTATGATTTTAATGGTAGGTGTATTTTAATAGTGAGAGACAGAATAACAACAAAAAAATCCAGAAAAACGCATTTTAAAAAAGATATAAATTGATTTGCATTTTAATGAGGGAAATAAGTATTTGACCCCTTTGACTTAGTACTTGGTGGCAAAGCCCTTGCTGACAATCACGGAAGTCAGACGTTTCTTGTAGTTGGCCACCAGGTTTGCACACATCTCAGGAGGGATTTTGTCCCACTCCTCTTTGCAGATCCTCTCCAAGTCATTAAGGTCATTTTCAATTCCCTGGCTGAGGGAAGGAGGTTCTCACCCAGGATTTGACAGTACATGGCCCCGTTCATCGTCCCTTTGATGCGGTGCAGTTGTCCTGTCCCCTTAGCAGAAAAACACCCCCAAAGCATAACGTTCCCACCTCCAAGTTTGACGGTGGGGATGGTGTTATGACTTGGGGTCATAGGCAGCATTCCTCCTCCTCAAAACACGGTGAGTTGAGTTGATGCCAAAGAGATCTGACCACACCTGACCACAACATTTTCACCCAGTTCTCCTCTGAATCAATCAGGCAAACTTCAGACGGGCCTGTACATGTGCTTTCTTGAGCAGGGGGACTTTGCGGGCGCTGCAGGATTTCAGTCCTTCACGGCGTAGTGTGTTACCAATTGTTTTCTTGGTGACTATTGTCCCAGCTGCCTTGAGATCATTAACAAGATCCTCCCATGAAGTTCTGGGCTGATTCCTCACCGTTCTCATGATCATTGAAACTCCACGAGGTGAGATCTTGCATGGAGCCCCAGACCGAGGGAGACTGACAGTTTCTTCCATTTGCGAATAATCGCACCAACTGTTGTCACCTTTTCACCAAGCTGCTTGGCGATGGTCTTGTAGCCCATTCCAGCCTTGTGTAGGTCTACAATCTTGTCCCTGACATCCTTGGACAGCTCTTTGGTCTTGGCCATGGTGGAGAGTTTGGAATCTGATTGATTGATTGCTTCTGTGGACAGGTATCTTTTTACAGGTAACAAACTGAGATTAGGAGCACTCCTTTTAAGAGAGTGCTCCTAATCTCAGCTCATTACCTGTGTAAAAGACACCTGGGAGCCAGAAATCTTGCTGATTGATAGGGGATCAAATACTTATTTCCCTCATTAAAATGCAAATCAATTTATAACTTTTTTGAAATGCGTTTTTCTGGATTTCTTTGTTGTTATTCTGTCTCTCACTGTTAAAATACACCTACCATTAAAATTATAGACTGATCATTTCTTTGTCAGTGGGCAAACGTACAAAATCAGCAGGTTGTCAAATACTTTTTCCCCCCACCGTGTGTGTATATATGTGTGTGTGTGTGTGGGTGTGTGTGTGTGTGTGTCCTTTGTGTGTGTGTGTGAATCCTTCGATTCGCGTGCATTAAACATGAATACAGCTAAAAGGTCACATTTACCAACAAACATCACTGTGAAAGACCGTGCAAAACTTTTTGGTTTTTTTTGCAATTGCACGTCTTTTTTTTTTTGCCAATTCAAGTTTTCTGCAAAAAAAGCACAAAAATCACTGCAAATTGCATCGCAAATTTTGAAACATCCTGCATCAAAATCAAGCATTTTTGGCCGGGACAATCACAAAAAAGCTCAGTGAAATTGATTTCACACAGAGAAAACGTGGATTGGTACTGGACACACACAAATGAATTTCTCTTATAACACATTAATAGTGTTTAGAGTATATATTACTCATTGTGTGTTTTGCTTGTGCATGTACAAAAGAAAAAAGATCATAATACAAAAAGGTTGTCAGGTGAGAGGATTGTGGTCACTGTATATAAGAGATGATTGTACAGTACTATACAAAACAATTTCTATGCTACAGTGCACTTCGTCATTTATTTGCTGGCACTGTAATGCCTGTGTGTAAGCAAAATGTAGAATCCTTAATCCCCTGAGGTTTGTGCTTTATTCGTTTTTCATTCCTATCCTTTATCCTTGCAGGATAAACATGTTCCTGCAAGTTGTTGTTTAACCCATGAGCGTCTGAGAAATGTCATTAATTTTCACCCCCACCACAAAACGAAATTACACTACCGGTTGGAACAAAGGCTTCCGGAAAAGATGTCAATTATGTGCTGCAAAGTACTGTTGATCTACAAACATGCACATCAAGTGAGGTAACTCTTCCCAGAATCCTCTATTTAAAGACATCCTTAATAGTGAAAAAGGTCAATAAAATAAAATAGGACCCTAGTAATCATAAAAGTGGTCTTTATCCTTCAGACAGTTTGCGTTCTAGATACAAAGTTCACAACCAAATAAGTGGGCAATTATTTGACTTGTTTGAAAACTATGTTTGTTAACATTTTTAAAAAGTCATCATAGGGTCAAAAGGGGACACCTGGCAACCTTGCCACTACGAATGTGTGTCCCATTTGGAGGGGGTGTAACTTCCCCCTGGCTCCTCTCCTCACTTCAAACAGCATTATTAACACTGTGCTACTTAGCTCTGGTAATTACAGCCTATATATATAAGACGCCGCTTCACCTTTCATCAGCGAGATGGAACTTAAGTAGGTAATGTCCACCGCAGCAGCCATGACACTGCTCATATATGACATAAGATCTCCTCAGTTTCAGACCAGAAACTGTCATCCATGTTGGACTGAATCCAGATCATTGAGCAAATAATTTGATATTGTTTGGCATCTAGAATCAACAACAACATATACATATACATGTATTATATATAAATACCTTCAGAACTTGAACTGTAGTACTTTATCCATATGTTCAGCTATTATTACATTTTTACATTTCAAATGCAATATGCCAGAGTACAAAACAGCTAACAATGTGAAATTCAGCTGTAAATATTGGCATTATTTGTCGATAAAGTGCCCTCCACTAATATTGGCACTCTTGGTAAATATGAGCAAAGAAGGCTGTGAAAAATTGTCTTTATTGTTTAACCTTTTGATCTTTTGTTTAAAAAAAAAAAATAATAATAGTCTGCTCTCATGGATATTAAACAATTGCAAACAAAACACAGGTTAATTAACAAAAAAATTGTTAAATATAGGTGTGCAACTATTATTAGCACCCTTTTAGTCAATACTTTGTGCTACCTCCCTTTGCCAAGATAACAGCTCTGAGTCTTCTCCTATAATGCCTGATTAGGTTGGAGAATACATGGCCTGAGACATCTGAGACCATTCCTCCATACAGAATCTCTTCTTTGAGCCTTCTTTGCTCATATTTACCAAGGGTGCCAAGTATCTTTTATCAGTCTATCTAGTATTTGTGTAATTAGAACATATATATTCTTGCATTTTATGTAAATGAGGTGTAAATGTGGACAGCTAATAAATGGTCAAAATCTGGCAGCATTTATGATTCTTTTTAAGCCTGTGTGTTGTTCCTGTTCCTGTTCCTGCGTCATTAACCACACATATTGAAAATCTCATGAGACTGGGTGTTAAACCGTCAAGCCAGAATAGTTATTGTCAGACTTCCAATTGTGTTTGAATGCTGGAGATAAGGAATGTTAATGTTCATGCTAACTCCTTAGCTTGGAAATGAACCTTTTTAAAAGACACAGGGTGATTTCCAGTGTATGACTATGTGGGCTTGAAGAATGTGGTCTGAAGTAAGTATCTGTTGGCATGTGAATTGGCACAGCTCAGGGCATCTGTAATTATTAGTGTGGGGTGAGAGAGTGCAACAAATAGTACTCAGGATCAAATAACATTCCAGTTCATATCCTTTATGCTGGTTTGTCTGTATTTTGGCATAGGCCCACATTAATAACACTTTATTCCATGCTTGATTCGTCAGTCCAGATCATTAGAATTTGATACAGTACATCTGTATGCTAATGGATTGACCCATATGTCTCAAGTATTCCCTATGAGTGACTGTGGTGTATAAGACTGGCCTCCTGCAAAGACAGGAAGGGAAGGGGAACAGGAAGCTTGTATTCTGACACTAGTGTCCATGAGTCTGTGATCTCTGGATCGCAGAGCTAAAGTTAGAACATCAACATAGTCGAGAGCCCAGAATGATCCAGGATCCTTAGCTTGATTGCAATGAGGCTATTGCTGATCACTTTCCTGGCTGCTGGCTCCACGTCTGTGCATGCTCTATTCTTGGAGTAGCATGGATACATTTACAAAAATGAATTGTGTATCTTTCACTGGTTTCGAATTAACAGTTGTTTTCTACAAGCAGATTAAATGGAAGTCATGTTTATGAACAAATAGCACAGAATTCAATCTCTGATTTACTGAGAGCCAGAAGTAACCTACTGCACTGTCAATACAAGCACATGCCCTCACACATGTGCACACACTCACACACCCAAAGTATTGGGCATGCCAGAGCATTAGCCTGTGGTATGCAGGTGCTTGGGCTTGCCAGAGTTGAGTATGCAATGCGTTGTTAGCCTGTGGCAGCCTCCCTTTCCATCTCATCTCTTCTTTTAATATTACCTTGCTTTGTCATGTACCTGCTCTTAGTAACAGATGTGCATGTGTCACAGTAATAGACTATTATTGCTAATAGCAGTGGGTGTGTGTGTCTGCATGCTTGTTAGAACAATTATTAACTGAGGCTCCATGATAGATCTTTAAAAAAAAAAAAAAAAAAAAAAAAACCTTGGCTGCAAATTTTCTGCAGTAATATTTCATAACTTGTCTTAAGTTTGAATGCCTAAGAAAATTATTATTAAAATGGTCCTTTATCACATAAAAAATGTCAGGACCTAAAAATTCCTGCCACCCTTGTTCACTAGTTAGCTAGTCACTTGCAAAGTAGCATTTGCATATTCTCAGTAATGTCAAAATTGCAAGTTTTTTTCATCAGTAACAGGATCACTAGCTGCTGCTTAGCTGGTGCTGGCCATCACAAGCCTTTCACTCTTGACCTATGGATGCATTCCTCGACAGCAGAGGTGAATCTGCAAGTAAACACAAGCTTATTGGTTACATTTAAATCACTTCAAATGGTTACATCTTTTGACAGTGTTTATTTCCTGTTTACAAATCCACAGTCTGTACCACAAAGACAAATCTTTACATTATCTCAGGATACAGGAACCAGCGGTCGAATGCTAGCAGCTGGCTGACTTCAGAGTGCGTTATAGTTTAACTCAGCTTGAAAGACACAAATGCACAACGTTGCTTTGCCTATGGGTGGTCTCGTTTACAACATACCATGCACAGAGGAGGCTGGAGGGTGGTGGAGAGGGTGAGAGTGCTGGGTCAGCTTGGGGTAAACTGTGGACGATAGAGTGTTCAAACACAGCTGTGACAGAGGGCCACATGCAGGAAGCAGGTCGATAGCTGACATGGGAACGAAAGTGTAGCCGATTGTTACCTTTTGATTGTTAGCTATAGACAAGGAGTGAAGGAGGGCTAAGCAGTTGTGAATGCTGAAGAAACATATACTTCATATTTATCAGTGTCACCCGCTTCAATTATGTTTTATATAAAGTGTATTCCACATCCCATGAATGTGCCTCTACATGTGCATTCTGAGAAGTAGAGCAGAAGAAATAATGTTACATTCTTTGTTTTGTCTGATTAATTTATCTCGTCACAGTTATTGATAAGATTAATTGCAGTTTGTTGCCATTAATTGCAACTGAAGCTCATACATAGATATCTGAAATGGGGCTTGTTTCAGTTTTTCTCACTGTTGCTTTCAGTCTTGCATTTTTAAATACCACAAGCCAATGATGAATAGGCAGCTGACCACATTGTGCATTTGCTTAGCCCTTTTGCGATTGACCTGAAGCGATGCTGGGAATATTTTTATTTATTTATTTATTTATTTTTACATAAAATGCTCTACACTCTCTTGCACTTTCTCTGGCACTTTTCCATCAATCTCCCTCACTCTTTTTCTTTGCCTGTTTTCTATTCAGTCACTAATAGAGATGGATGACATTGATGGAGGTCAGGAATGGAAGGGAAAGAGATGTGAGCAAGCACTTAGCAAGATAAATATTAATCAAAGACGTAACGGAAACATGAGGTCAACATCTGTGCGTGTGTCAGGTTGTGTTTGTTCACACGCACACAACCGAGGTGGAAGGGGTCATTTCCAGACCATATGGTGAAGGATCTGCTTTTCTTGGAAAAGTATCAGAGCAAGATCTAATGAAATTCTTGTAAGATTGGTACAGCATCTGTACAATCCGCCTTGTAATAAGACTGCCAGAGATGGACTGGTTTTCTCAGCAGTCTTTCCAGAATGACTAGAAATGGGTAATTCTTGAATTATAGAGTCGCTGTGTCACGGTGATGGCACAACATATTTCAAGTCTAGTATTTAATCATCTCTCTTAGACATTCTATTAACAATGTTAATTATACAGGGAGTCCCATAAGTCATTAGATGAGAAACAAAAGCTTTTATTTACAGAACTTTTTTCAGTATGTCCACCATTTTTCTCAATACACAAATTCCTATGAATAGAAGTATTTGGATTTGTTCAGCCTTGTTCAGATACTTCATGGTCTGTAAAAAATCTTTTAAAAAAATATACATTAACCTTATTATGCTGAACTTATGGGATAATCTGTACAATGTTCTGTGCGTAATAATAGACAAAGGTGAGATTTGTTCTTATTTGTTACACATAAAATAAATTAGTCCATTTTATGTCATTAGTAGTTGAGTGAAATAGCCTATTTATATCGAAACCTGGGTGAAAATAGTGTTGCAAGAAATGGAACAGAAATTTTAAACCTCTACTCGATTACTCGATTACTCGAAAATACCATTTTATACTTGCATTTAGAGAGGTTCCTGGCAGGCAGCAATGTAAACATGATTTTAGCCAAAAGCAGATTTGAACATGTTACTGTGCTGGCAGATTTCAAATACCACACTCTTTTTTTGCATTACTCCATCCATCCTTACCAAAACAAATAGATTACTGTTTGTATTGATTCCACGATGAGCTTATGGTTGGTTGTGTGTCTACCACTGTGCCGTTGACATGCTCGTTCCTGTGTACCCAGTCCCCTCTGCACAGTTTTTGTGTGATGGCTTGCCTGGGAATTTTGCGGATTTGCATATAAAATATACGTGGATATAAGCACATATATTTTGTAAAACAAAATTGAATGACAAAGACTGGCCACACCTGAAGGAATTACAGCTAAATAGAGAAAATTCCGGATGTAATTTTATATATTAAGGCCAATGGTGAATAGGCTTATAACGATAGCATATACACACATATACCCACTCTCACAGCACTCAACATGTACCCACAGGCATTTGGGGGGGGACCTTTAGTGGTGTTGTACAAGGTGTGGAAATTGATCTTCTCCCTTGGGTGTTTTTTTGCGGAGTGATTTCTCCTTAAGTTCCACTGTTTTTGTTCTGTTTTCAAAAGCAGTTTCTCAGAAAAAAACAATGCAGGCCTGTCAAGGTGTGGCATCATGATCGCTGTGCCTTATTGGGAGTTTTTTCCCTCTCTTTTACATGAAGAAAAGCACATGTACATATAAGATGTCCAACATTCAAGGTGGGTTAATAAGTGACAAAAGGGCCCCTGAAGGGTTGAAATCATTCAAGGAAAACTGGAGGAGTGTAGGAGTGTAGAATTATCCCTCTGTCCTTTCCAACTCCTGCACCACCCCCCACTTGAATGCCTTTTCTCCTGAACACTGAGGAAAAGTTCAGATTCTATGAGATTCTAGTTCACCTGCCAAATATGCGCCAACATGCCGCTGACAGCAAAGCGTTCCTCGATGCCTTCTGTCCTTATGGATTTATCTTCACCGCAGCTAGGCTTTGTGTATGTTGCTGTCACGTCTGATGGAAATATATTACATTGGCATTGTAGCTATCTCATGCCTGTTCCTGTTTTTCCTGGTCTTCACACCATTTAACTTTATTTAACTTTAATACTGTTTTCTCCCTCTTTCTCTGTCTCCCTCTCTCTCTCTTTTGGCCTGCTCCTGTCAGGCCGATTATCACCACACAGCAGATCAGAGGTGTGAATGAATCGGGGCATCTTTCTACCCGCTTTTGCACTCGTTCTCTTTCTCTTCCCTTTCTCAATTTCTGTGTCTCACCCAAAAATACTCTTTAGTATAAGAGGCAAAGGTTTGAAAGTTTGGGGACAGGTTCCCTCACCTTTACACAAGCATACACACACATAAACACACATGTCCTTTGCATTGTGGGATGATCCAGGTTTTAGTTGTGCTCTTGGTAATATGGAGATGCATTTCATCTGACTCTTTACATTCACCCAAAGGTTCAATAGCAATTTTCTCTTTCCCTCCCTGGGCCATACCATCCCTTTCATCCCTTAATCCTCCCTGGTGACCCCTGACCTTTGCGCCCAGGGCAGATCCCTGCTAAGCACCCTCATATGACTGCACCTACTGTTTGAGGTCTGTTAACTCTCCTGAGCCTTTACGTTCCAAACTTCTCACTGTGCAAGGGATTCCTTCTGTCCTTATAATTCTTTCTTGATGTCACATGAAAGGCCAGACGCTGATTCTAGACCATCACTCTCACTGACTACAGACACTGATTGTAACTGAGTATCTCCTACAAATGACGATACCCAGAGTACAACCTGTGTTGCTGATTTGCTGAATAACCTGTCTAATTATTAAACATGTGCTTGAACTAATAACGACACATCTTTCCTATTAGTTTAACTACAATTATTAACTACACAATAGCTACAAAATTATATGCTTTTAAAATAAATAAATAACTGACTAATAATCTGGGAATTTGGGAGGTTAAGTGTTCCTGGTGTCTGAAAATATTTGTGACCTGGATGTCAGTAACTGTAAACTGACCCCAAATAAATAAAGGGCAGATCAGTGGATGTGTGTGCTTGTGCACACAAGGCGTCTAATTAGTGATTAGTAATTAGTATACATGGTATCTCAGCATGGCACAAGCACACTATAGGCCTCATCACTCAGAGGATGTATGCAGGAGTGTGTACTTTACAGCACAGGTCATTATTGTCTAGTAATTACTATGCATATTTATGCAGTCTTCATGCAGTAATTACGATGAATTATTCTGCAATTACAGAGAAAGTAGTTTTGACTTGGGTGGGACATTCAGCTGGTTTTTATTTAGGAAAGAAAAAACATTGAAGTAGATGTAGGCATAACATTTTCTAAAATTAAATGTGTTTTATCTGTATTATTTGGTATTATCTGTATGTGTCTAATATGTCATGTGGATTACTTCTTCTCCAGTCAACCAGTCACATCATTTATCTCACACATTTGAATATTTTACGGAATGCGTTATATGACTAGTAATAATTAATCATTGCAATATCAGTATTTTGTGTTAGGACATCTCTATCAGTCAAGTCTAAGTAGTCAGGACTACCTCCATGCTTGAATAAGAAGCATTGGAATTCATTTCTCTTTCTCTGTGTGTCTCTGTCATTCTAGGGGTCGAAGACTCATGAACCATGTGCAGGGCGTGACTGCAGTGGAAGATGTCCCTGTCCTCCGATAAAAGGTAGCAGGGTGAGTACCACACACACTTCCACATAGGGTGTTGTGTATATGGTGACCTATTATATGAAACAACTGGATATTTGGTACACAAACATATTCGAACGTCCATTCAATTACCGTGAATAATGTTGGAATCAGTTGTTGTGTTCTAAGCACTGACAGTATTTCCAGTGATAAGAAATGTGTATTGTGACACACACAGAGACTTTCTACATAAAAAAAGGAAAGTAGATGATTACTATTTCACTATTTCTTTATTTTCATATCTTTAAAATAACATTTCAATTATGTTCCTCACTTGGTTTAACTGATAGTCTAACTAGAATAATGTTCAACTCTGTTGTGTTTGTAGTGTAAAAGTTGGTTAGCATTATCACATACATTGTAATTGATATTCCACCTTTTCATGTTAACATCAGGTTTTATAAAACCCACAAATTCTGGTAAATCACATCCTGGGCAAACACTGTCACTACACATCTTTAAACATAGTTTCTCATTAACTTACTCTTTACAATGAATAGTATTTAAATTGATTTTTTCCCTATAGATCTGCAAAATATTCTGCTTAATCTGTGAAGTGCATGTTCATTTTTTTTTATAAATTATCTAACGCCTATCACATTTTTTTTCTAAGAGCTCAATGGAATAGTGAACTTGCTTTAGATATTCATCAGCATACAGTTCTGGAAAGGAGTTGGGATTAAAGAGAATCCCAGTCTCATAGAAAAAAAATATCTTCACAACACCTTATATAGGATATCAGTGTTCTGTCGCAAGCACACTTTCACTCGACTGCTCTATAGGTCATGTTCTGCACAACACAACCATGCTCATATCACCACTACACTATTTGAATAAGATTGTTTAAGATTGAATAAGAAGTTCGCAGCTCATTCCTCATCCATTTCGGATGTGCCAAGTGGTAATGATTGCAGTCTTTATGCAGTCGTGTACGTTCTGAAGCATGTTTGAAACGTGGAAGGTCATGCAGAGGTTTTGCGGTAGCCTACAGAATCCTGCACTCTCACATTACGACAATGCCCATAAACCTTGTCACCTCCTGACCAATCAGAAAAGCACAGATTTTCATATATTTAACACAGCTCACTAAGCCCAATTACAATACTTTCAGTGCCAACATCCTGCACATGCAGTATATGTGTAGTAGGGTGCGGCAAATAAATTTGTACGTGTGTATGAGCGTCTGTGTTACTGACACATTTAAGTTGCGGCAGCTGTTGTCAGCACTGGTGGTCCTAAACAGGTGAGTGCATGTCACAAATGTGCTCTCTGCCACACATCTCTTTTGTCCCAACTCCTAAAACTAAACAAAAGTCTGAGTTTAGAAGAGGGCTTTGACTGAATGCACTTTGTGATGATGTCACATGACAAATCTTGGTCCAAATCTGGGGAAAATCTGCAGTAATTTTGAAAAATCACAAGCTCCTTAGAATATTGTGGTGTTTACTTTTGCGTTAATTTCTGCGATTGCAAAATCGCGAAATCCTGGAGGGACTGATTAGTGTAGGTGTATCTGAAACTCTGCATGTCTTCCTCATCCTCACTGTTGTTCTGAACCACTCTTTGTTGAGCAAAGTTAGACAGAGTTTGTAGAAAAATGCATGACTCATGGCAGATTTCTGTTTGATTTGCTCCATGCCGTTCATTAGCAAAACTCAGTGCTGTCTGTATACCAGACACTGTTTTTAGGTCAGAGAGATGGCCCTTGTTGTTGTTCCATTCACACCTACCTGTTGAAAGATGGATTTTATTGGAATCAAAGCATGCATGGATCTCACCATCAACACATAAGAACTGTGCTCTCACAGTATTTATGGTGTTGTTTATAGCTTCCCAGGACCAATAATAGGCATCGCTGTGTGATAATTATAGCGTTACCATTTGGAGACCTTATACATCTACTTAAAAAAAAAAAAAGAAAACATTTTTGAATTGAGAATATGGCAGATGTCATGATACAACTGGACCACCTAGATTTAAGTGTGATCTTCTCGAGAAGTGGTATGTGTATGTGCTGTCTTAGGTGCAATGCCTAATTCATATTGTGATCTAACATGTCCAGTCCATCTGAGACGATGATTAATTAAATCTGAATTCTGAGGAACACACCTGACAAATCATTTCGTGAGATGTGGCGGTATGATAAACAGTGTCAACCTGAACTACCTAATAATTGCTTCTTAATTCAGCTTCAGTGCTTTTAAAGAACATTATTTGGAGGAGGTGAATGTTATTTGGAGGTAATATGCAGTCATGGTAAGGACAGTGTAAAGTAGATGTGTAAAGTGGTGATCTTGTAAAGCGTCTGGTACAGTATGTAGTGTAAGTACAGGCTGTGGGCAGACATGTCTAATTGTTGTTTAACATCAGATCACCCATGGAAGAAGCCTTAAGTAGAGCCTGGGCACATGCAGACACACATTTATACAAACATGCAAACACACACACACACACACACACACACACAGACACACACGCACCTACACTACTAACGTTATGAACACTATGAGCATAATCTTCAATTCTTTTTTAGTAATGTCATGTACGAATACTGTACCAGTGATGTGTGGCCTCTCTCTGGTTAGTAACTGATAAATCATGTACAGACAATGGTTTACAAACAGACCAACAGTAATCAGGTTTCCTCAGCTGAAAATCCTAACCTATTTCTTTCTGTAAAATCTTTCTGTAAAATCATTCTTGTCTACAATGTTCTTCCACTATAAAACACACTTCAGCCCCATTACATGCCTAGCAATAGAATCACCAACCTGAAAACCAGCAACAGCCAGCATGGGGTGATGGAAATTGAATGAACCCCAGAATGTGCAGTCACCCAAACTAAAAATGTTTGGAGGAACAGTAAGGAGAGAGAGACAGAGAGAGTCACTTTGTCGCTTTATTTTTCATTTTTATTTACATTTTCTATTTACTTATTTTTTTAATTATTACTATTTTTAAAATTCTATTATTATTATTATTATTATTATTATTATTATTATTATTATTATTATTATTTAATCTAAATTGATGCTTTAGCAATTTTGTATGTAAACAATCACGACAGTAAACTACTTTGCAACTGAAATTGAATTGAAATTGAGAGAGAGGGGGACCTATTGTGTACAGACTATTGCCCCAGATGTTTATTCTACGATGTCGTGTGATACTCTTGCTTAAATTTTTTTAATTTATTTATTTATTTATTTTTTACAAACCTGTGTCCACTAATCTTAAAATACTCCCTCAAGACAAGCATGGTCATGACAAGCATGCGCTCTGCTTAGACAGTGTTCCAACATAAACAGATGGCCATATTGGACTCATTTGGACTAGTAAGATCCATTTCCAGTGAAGTCAAAGGTGACAGAAGGCTGACAGCATGGTTTGTGTTAGGGCACACACACAAAAAAAAAGTTATCTTTCATGTGCCGCACAGGAGTCTGAGAGCACATATGGAGGGCCTCAGAGCCATGTGAGTCTCGTCTATCCCCTGTCACTATGAGGCAATTCGAAGAATTCACCAAACGTTTACCATGATTTAAAAGTATTTGAATAAGGCCTGGATTAGCCCTTTAATCTGTCATCACTGCCAAGTTATTTTTAACAATCTAGTGAGCTTTAGTGTTGATTTAGAGTCTTATATAAGGTGATGGGATACTAAACAGATGTCCCTTAAGTTTCTTTGAATAATACTGTTATCGGCAAAAGGTTTATGGGTTGGAATGCAAGAGTTTGCTCAGAAGTGCACTCATCTTATTTGTTGATCTATATAACAGTTGATTGGTCACTGGAGTGTAAAAAGCTTTTACATGTAACCCTGTGCTGTTAGCCATTAAGCCTGGCGTCACTTTATGTGAGTACAAAATATCGTTAGAGTTGCTCAAGATTCCATACGTAATTGAGGCTGATAATGATGTTTGTAGTTGAGTGTATCATTATTTCCAAGCCTATTACTATACAGTGATGTGAAAGGGTAGAACATGGCCATGCTCTCCATCATCAGTTTTTTCCCCGCTCCTGTCTCTTTTTCCTACTTCTTAGTATTGCATTTATTTTGTGAATATAGAGAGTACTGATCTTTCCTTCATCATCTCTTCATCTTCTCTTCCTCTTTCATTTCTGACCATTCCCACTTCCACTGCTCCATGCCTGGGGGTACAGAAGAGTCAGGCAATGGGTCCATTTGTTTTATCTTTGAGTTGGTCATGTTTTGAGGTGAAAATGATCAAAGACAGAGTCAAGTCAGAGTAAGCAAACAAATGTGAACATGTTTGTATGTACGTAGAAGACTAACCACATACTAATGAGGTGTACACAATTTCTACTTTTCTTTCAAGTACTTTTCCAGCCTTTATGAAGCCTGCTTTCCTCTTTAACCCAAGGACAGGACTAGACAACATAAACAAGCCTGATATATGCACAAGTTCACTTTGTTGATACAAATAAATATTTATAGGCCACAATACAGTACAGGTCATTATAAAGTCTTTACATGCAGCTCAATACTGCTAAAAGTGAACTATTGTCACCTTAAACTATGCAAACCGATATACTATGATAATGATGTTTCTATTAATTATACAAGTCAGTCATTTACAGATGCAGTTTTTTACTGTCCTTTTGTTTGTATTGTGAGGTCCTGCTCCCCATCATCATCATCCAGATTCCTCCTAACTTTTGATAGTCTGTTCATGAGACCTACAGTGGGGGAAAAAAGTATTTGATCCCCTGCTGATTTTGTACGTTTGCCCACTGACAAAGAAATGATCAATCTATAAATTTAATGGTAGGTGTATTTTAACAGTGAGAGACAGAATAACAACAGAAAAATCCAGAAAAACGCATTTCAAAAAAGTTATAAATTGATTTGCATTTTAATGAGGGAAATAAGTATTTGATCCCCTATCAATCAGCAAGATGTCTGGCTCCCAGGTGTCTTTTACACAGGTAACGAGCTGAGATTAGGAGCACTCTCTTAAAGGGAGTGCTCCTAATCTCAGTTTGTTACCTGTAAAAAGACACCTGTCCACAGAAGCAATCAATCAATCAGATTCCAAACTCTCAACCATGGCCAAGACCAAAGAGCTGTCCAAGGATGTCAGGGACAAGATTGTAGACCTACACAAGGCTGGAATGGGCTACAAGACCATCGCCAAGCAGCTTGGTGAAAAGGTGACAACAGTTGGTCCGATTATTCGCAAATGGAAGAAACTGTCAGTCTCCCTCGGTCTGGGGCTCCATGCAAGATCTCACCTCGTGGAGTTTCAATGATCATGAGAACGGTGAGGACTCAGCCCAGAACTACATGGGAGGATCTTGTTAATGATCTCAAGGCAGCTGGGACCATAGTCACCAAGAAAACAATTGGTAACACACTACGCCATGAAGGACTGAAATCCTGCAGCGCCCGCAAGGTCCCCCTGCTCAAGAAAGCACACGTACAGGCCCGTCTGAAGTTTGCCTGAATGATTCAGAGGAGAACTGGGTGAAAGTGTTGTGGTCAGGTGTGGTCAGATCTCTTTGGTATCAACTCAACTCACCGTGTTTGGAGGAGGAGGAATGCTGCCTATGACCCCAAGTCATAACGCCATCCCCACTGTCAAACTTGGAGGTGAGAACGTTATGCTTTGGGGGTGTTTTTCTGCTAAGGGGACAGGACAACTGCACCGCATCAAAGGGACGATGAACGGGGCCATGTACTGTCAAATCTTGGGTGAGAACCTCCTTCCCTCAGCCAGGGCATTGAAAATGACCTTAATGACTTGGAGAGGATCTGCAAAGAGGAGTGGGACAAAATCCCTCCTGAGATGTGTGCAAACCTGGTGGCCAACTACAAGAAACGTCTGACCTCTGTGATTGCCAACAAGGGTTTTGCCACCAAGTACTAAGTCGAAGGGGTCAAATACTTATTTCCCTCATTAAAATGCAAATCAATTTATATCTTTTTTAAAATGCGTTTTTCTGGATTTTTTTGTTGTTATTCTGTCTCTCACTATTAAAATACACCTACCATTAAAATCATAGACTGATCATTTCTTTGTCAGTGGGCAAACGTACAAAATCAGCAGGGGATCAAATACTTTTTCCCCCACTGTATAGGAGGAAAGTTGTCACCAGAGATGTTGTATTTCTGAGGTTCCCAGAACAGAACAATGGCAATGGAGCTTGTATAATTTGTTGTAAGGGATAATAAGAATAAGCACAAAACTTAATATTAGTAACCACAGAGACAAATATGACTATAGGGAGTATGATATAAAATGAGCCTGATGTATATGTAGTCTGTTTTGATATCAAAGGCTTGAATAGGAGTTTTACTACTATGTCCTCTATGGTGTTACCCTTTTTCTGTCTCCCACTACTTGTACTAATTATCTATTATTATCATTCAGTGAATTGTTAAAACAAGGGTATATTTATCATAAACATCATAGTTATAAATTAGTTTTTCTTTAAGCATTATAAAGGCAGTCATTTCATGGTAGATGATTGCTTGGTTTCTCAGTTTTGGGAAGAGACACTGCCACACACAGGGCACTGGTGGATTTACAAGTGTACCAAGGTATGAGACAAGAACATCAGAAGATTTAAATAGCAAAGATTTACACATTTGATACTAATGCAGTTTGTAAATAGAGCTACTTTTGTACTACTTTTGTAAATTGAGTGTTTAACCTAAATGCACATATATATATATATATATATTTTTTTTTTTTTTTGATAAACCTGTGCTGTGTTTGCAATTGTTTGATATCCATGAGAGCAGAGTATTTTTGTGCACTTTTTTGAACAAAATATCAAAAGGTTAAACAATAAAGACAATTTTTCTGCCTTCTTGTTCATATTTACCAACGGTGCCAGTATTAGTGGAAGGCACTGTACATTATATTATGTACACTTATAATTGAGACATGAGGAAAGAAAAGTTTCATTTAAAGAAAGAAAGAAAGAGTATAGTATGTGACAGACCTGTTCACTGCAATCTAGGTAGCTAGTTGGTTTTATCATGGTAGCTGGCTAAGATTAGTCTAGATGCATCTAAAATTCACCAGTATTAGATTTACTAATATTGCAACTCCATATCAATATCAATATCAATATCAATATGCAACTCCAGTCAGTCAATTGATTTCACACTTTTACTTAAAGCAGATGAGTGATATGTGGACTAATTCAACACGTTAGCACAAAGCATGAATACAACTAATTTTGTGCAATTCACAGTTAACTTATTGTGACTGCTAGCTAGTTACTTTGATTGGAGCTTGCTAATGTCTTGTAAAGTTAAACTGTTAGCTCACATTTACATTCAGCTACATTTTAAGGCAGACAGGGCCTGTCAGTCAATTCCAGAGTAAAACTAGTCAAACTTAACCAGCAGGTTGGCTTTCATTAGTACTTAAGCCTATGTGATTATTTATGATAATTTATTTATTATTCATGATTATTTATAATCAAGTCAATGTATTCTAACTAAATCTGATGAGGACAACACTGGCATTTTTGGACTCAGTTGTAACTTAAATGTACTATTTACCAGTATAGGAAACCGATTATATGAAACCATACCAACAGTTGTTGAAGTGGTAAATCATTATTTAAATATTTAAATGTTTGACATGATAGATGGCCGATTCTCAGTTACACGGTGAAGCAGCTCTCTGTAGGAAAGCCTTAAAAAGATGTGGTCAGTACGCACACACACACACACACACACACACACACACACACACACATACACACACACACACACATACACACACATACACACTCATACACACACACACAGACACTGATGTTGAGTTTATTAACAAAACACACATAGGAATCCAGATCTCCAAGCCTAAACACAGCTGGACTGTCTACTCTTCCCACACACAGGACTGGAATAGTTATCTACAAGTTGTTTTGGATTAATGCTTATACATGACCTCCTTTCATCTAGTTTGAAGCTATCCTTGTAGTAAACATGTGTGCTGAATACTAAGAAGAATCAAATCAGATCAACCACAAAGACAAGAAGTTCACTCTCTAAAAGGCACTAAAATTATATACCCTCAAGCGTATATCTCTTGTACCTTTAGTTATAGGACTTTGAGGATGTGATGTTCCTTTAAAACTCTAATGAAGTGAATAATTGGACATTAAGGACCGCTGGTATCCCTTTGAAGGTACGTTTACATTGTTGCTCGGATTTACCTGTATTATTTTTATGATGGTATTATGATCAGGCGGGACACTGGATGTTTCCTTGGTACTTGTGCTTCAGTCAGCCAGAAACAGTTATCAAAGACAAAGCCAATCACACTCCGATTAACCGTACTCTCATGTGGCGCTGAATGCTTCCTTGCATCGTGCCCATCTCTGCTCCCACTGAGCACACGGTGTGACAGTTAAAATCATCCCCTGGGCCTCGTTGCCCAAGAACAATGGGTCCCACCAAATCCTCGGTCCAGCCAGACTAAGTTGTGTGATCTGGAGGGAATCTGTCTGCTCATGGATTCTCTTGGCTGTACTAGCAGGAAGTGAGGTGCATGTTGGGTAACCAGGTCGGTAGGGCCAGTGGCTTAAGCAGACAGAATGGGTTCTATTGTGTGCATTGTGAGGAGGAGGATTTGCCCCACAAATGAGGCAGTCTAGTGCACAGTAATGTGGCTGGATGTTTGTTTTTTTTTTATCTTGTCTGCATAAAATTGGGACATTTTTATAACTGTGAATCCAAGGTTGAACCATTTATGGGGAGGCATCCTCACAAGGCTCATTACAAAAGAATGTAGTGTATACCCACGTGCACTTTAGTGTTAAATGAGTAAACTAGTTTTTCAACCACACCCAGGCCTCCATGATTAGGTTATCTTGCCTAAAATGAATAAGGTGCAAAGAATATAATTTAGCTTGAATGTAGTTTTCTGTGCAGTGTTTGGTAGCCTGTATGTTGAACTAGTTTTATTGATGTTATGTGATTGATGTGGAAAATAAATAATCTTTCTTGGCCTCAATTACTTAATTATGCATATGGATTTCTTTAACTGTCTGGGTCATTCTGCAAGTCAGTGCCACAAAAAATATATTTTAGTCAGACTGAAGTTACATAAGGGCCAATAAATAATCCTGAGCATTGGTTGTTGATCAAGGTCATGGCACAACTAGCTTTTGTATGCTGGTGCTTGCAGTGCCTCTGAAGTATGTCTCAGCCCATAGCTTAAATATTAATGCCTGACTGACAGTCTTCTTCCACCTGATGATTATGTAGGAACAACTGGGTAACCAGTGGTTCATCTCTGTCTTCATTACTGTCACCAAGAGGATTTGCTTACAGGGGTACAAATATACCAGAAGCAAACATATAATCACAGTACAGTGAATTGATATGGACATATAACCATGTGTTAAGTTGGGGGTGGAGCTCAGGATAGTGCAGTTATTTTTGGTTTATATGAACAGTACTGTAAGTTAAATGAAAATGTACCCCCCCCCATGTCGAAGTGTTCAGCAGTTACACAACACTAAATCAGTAGCAATTACATTTTCACATTTTCTAATTTAACCACATAACCGTATGTTTGCCTTTGTAGTTCAAAGTATGTTAGATGGCAACATTGTGTTCAGATATGTCTACCAGTGATAAGAGTTAGACACACAAGGGACCAGAAAATTAGTGACTAAGCCATGTCCTCCGTGGTGTTTTTGGCAGTTGCTTAGCATCTCAACTTCGTCTCCTCAAGTTATCCATCTCCCAAACCATAAATTAAGATAAAATATAAAGATATATAAAGATAATATAAAGATGCTACAAAATAAAAACAAAATAAATAAATATAGGTTCTGTATCTATTCCAATGTCCAAACTCTTTACTGATCATTTTTAATAAATGTAACATAGTGAGCCACCACAAGCTTCATCCATTTTGGATCTGGCACTCTACAGAGAACAGCCTTACTATTGTTTTATGGAATTTAGATATGAATTTTGCATGCAAAATGTAATTGGTACCAGAAGTCTGGGAGGCAATGAGGCAATCATTTTCATTAAAATTAACATAATTTTTCCACAGATAGCTCATTGGGCTTTATATCAACAATAAGATAAAATAACAAATATGGAATTTGGAATCATAACACTAATTGTAAATAATAATAATAAATAATAATTAGTTACATTTATATAGCGCTTTTCTAGACACTCAAAGCGCTTTACATAGTATGGGGGGGAAATCTCCTCAACCACCATCAGTGTGTAGCATCCAACTGAATGATGCGACGGCAGCCATAGTGCGCCAGAACGCCCACCACACACCAGCTGTTGGTGGAGAGGAGAGTAATATAGTCAATTCAGGGATGGAGATTATTAGGGGGCCATGATAGATAAGGGCCAATGGGGCAATTTCATGGGGCTATTTCAGAAGACTGAAATAGCAGTGTATGAGATTACAGACTTTGCCATCATCGTTGATGAGATAAATACCTTAAGAGTGAATGTGTGTGAAGGAGTGTTTACCTTATCCTGTTTAGTCTGGGCATCAGTTTAATTTATAACAAACAATCTAGCTCTAAACTGTCCTCCCATTAGGACGATGGTGGCATCAGAGCTGGGACAGATCTTGCAAAATATAAGTTACTAGACCTCATAAGAAAAAAATCTGGTAATGCTGGATGAAAACTGATGTACAGTAGCTAATTTAACCCGACTGATTCCTGACAAATATGTGCGGGAAGCTGTGCCGTATGGGGGATACATCCTGTAATGGCATAGGTATGCAGTCAGAAAGTGAAGTCTTACAAAATTACCACAGGCAAGAATAAAAGGTGCTGAAAGCACCAGAAGACATGGTGCTGGAATAAAAAATAAAAAAAAACCTACCATTCATGGTGCTATAGGGATGGAAAACTTTGCACTGCACAGTGCTGTGAAAAAGTATTTACCCCCACCCTGATTTCTTCTGTTGTGTGTATCTCATACTAAATAGTTTTAGATCTTCAAACGAAATACAACATAAAACAAAGGCAAACTGAGTAAACACAATACAGCTTTTATTTTTTTATTGAAGCAAAAACAGTTAACCAACACCTTTCACCAATGTGAAAAACTAATTGCCCCCTTAAACTTAAAATATGTTTGTGCCAACTTTAACAGCAATAACTGCAACCAAACGCTTCCGATAATTGGAGATCAGTCTTTCACTTACTTATAGGACTAGGACTCACTCCTATGCTTTGGATCATTGTCTTGCTGCATAATCCAGTTGCACTTGAGTTTCAACTTACAGACTGAAGACTGGACATTCTCCTTTAGGATTTTCTGGTAGAGAGCAGAATTTATTTTTCCCTCAATTATTGCAAGTTGCCCAGGCCCTGAAGCAGCAAAACATCCCCATACCATCACACTTCCACCACCATGCTTGACCATAGGTATGATGTTCTTTTGGAATTCTGTGTTTGGTTTACGCCAGATGTAACTGGACCCCTGTCTCCAAACAGTTCCACTTTCAACTTATCAGTCCACAGAACATTCTCC
This sequence comes from Cranoglanis bouderius, assembly GCA_023630585.1. NCBI lineage: Eukaryota > Metazoa > Chordata > Actinopteri > Siluriformes > Cranoglanididae > Cranoglanis > Cranoglanis bouderius. The sequence continues at coordinate 11,765,850 of CM042568.1, forward strand.
CAAAAGGTTTGAGGATCATCAAGGTGTGTTTTTGCAAAATTCAGATGAGCCTTAATTCTCTGGGTTAGAGATGGTTTTCACTTTGCCACTGTTCCAAGGATGCCATTTTTGCCAAGTGTCTTTCTGATAGTGGAGTCATGGACAGTGACCTTTATTGATGCAAGAGAGGCCTGTAGCTCCTTTTATGTTGTCCTTGGCTCTTTTGTGACTTGCTGGATGAGTAGTTGCTGTGCTCTTGGAGGAATTTTGGAAGGTTGGCCACTTTTGGGGGGGTTCACTACTGTGCTGAGGTTTTCCATTTGGAGATAATGGCTCTCACTGTGGTTCTTTGGAGTCCCAGAACCTTTGAAATAGTTTTGTAACCCTTCCCAGACTGATGTACTTCAATCACCTTCTTCCTCATCATTTATGGAATTTCTTTCAATTTTGGCATAGTGTGTTACTGGGTAAGACCTTTTAACCAACCTGCTGTTGAAAAAGTTCTATTTAAGTGTTGATTTGATTGAACAGGGTTTGCAGTAATCAGGCCTGGTTGCATCTAGTCCTGCTGAACCCCATTATGAATGCAGTTTCATAGATTTGAAAATTAAGTAGATTAGAAATTAGGAAGTACAGGGGCAAATACATACAAATTTCACACAGTCCCAGTTGGTATTAAATAACTTTTTTGCTTCAGTATATAACAGTATCATTTAAAGACTATATTTTGTGTTTACAATTTACAATTTCTGAAACAATTTAGTATGTGATATACACAAAAACAGAAGAAATCAAAACTTTTTCATAGCACTGTATGCATATGTGCATATATTTGTACAGTTGCAATCAAAATTATTCAACCCCCATTGCAAATCAGGTTTATTGTCAAAATTTACAGACTTTCAGCTGTTTGCAATGAACAAATCAAACAAAAGCAATTGAAGTAATTCAACACAATGAATGCTTCAAGTGGTTTCCCCAAATTCAACTGAAAATGCAACTTATAATGACAAAATTAATCAACCCCCTGAATAGAATCCCTCACAACAGCACAAATATGCAAAACAGGTGTTGTCTCAAACACACTTGATGCAACTAATCAAGGGCTTCATTTGATGCACCAGGTGTGCTTGAGCCAGAACACATGAAATACCTGAACTGGCTAGGGGCAGAAAATACATGAAATACCTGGACAGGGCAGAAAAAGGAAACTGTCAACGGCTGCAACCAGATTTCTGAGAAGGCAGGTTGTGAAAAACCCTCGAGTGACTGCAAAAGACCTGCAGCAAGACTTGTTGGCAACAGGCACTGAGGTTTCAGTCAGCACTGTATGGCGCATACTAAACGCAGAGGTTTCCATGCCAGAACTCCAAGACGTATACCTCTACTGACCCAAAAGCACAAGGAAAGTTGGCTCAAAATCATATAAATCATTCTGTGGAGCAATGAAACAAAACTGCACCTTTTTGGCACAATGGATCAGTGGTATGTCTGGAGAAAGAAGAATGAAGAAAGAACACTCTGTCCACAGTCAAGCATGGTGGTGGCTTGGTGATGCTCTGGGGCTGCTTTTCATCCTCTGGCACTGGAAACCTGTAGCGTGTGGAAGGCAAGATGGATTCACTGAAGTATCAGGAAATCCTAGGAGAAAACATCATGCCATTTGTGAGGAAGCTGAAGCTTGGGCTTCATTGGACCTTCCAACAGGACAATGATCCCAAGCATACCTCAGGCTTGGTTGCAGAAGAAGTCCTGAAGAAGTCATTATAAGTTGCATTTTCAGTTGAATTTGGGGAAACCACTTGAAGCATTCGTTGTGTTGAACTAAATCAATTGCTTTTGTTTGATTTGTTCATTGCAAACAGCTGAAAGTCTGTAAATTTTGACAATAAACCTGATTTGCAATGGGTGTTGAATAATTTTGATTGCAACTGTATGTATGCGTGTAAGTCTGTGTATGTGTGTATACAGTATGTAACAGAATCAAGCTAACTTGTTAACCCTGTTCTCTGTTTTCTTCCCACCTTTCAAAAACATGCCGGTAAGTGGACTGGCAACTCTCAGTTGCCCCTAGGTGGGTATGAGTGTGTGAATATTTATGTACATGGTGCTATGCTATGGACTGGCATCCCATCCAGGATGTATTCCCACCTCATGGGCAGTGTTCCCAGGATAGGCTCCGGATCCACCATGATCCTAATGAAAACAAAGCAATTACTCAAGATTAATTTAACAATTATGTTAGGCTTATTGTTTTAATCATATGTAGCAGGTTGTTACAGTAATATGTTAAAATTTTAAAATCATATGGGGTGTGGTTATGTTTATAGAAAGCAGGAGTCCAGTTTTGCAGGCCTACAAATCACCATAAATGAATGTTCGCTCTGCACTGATTATGTGTGTACACATACTTGTGGTGCATTTGTGCCATTGGTCTATCAATTAAAATTTACTTTGGCTTAAATTTTGGCTTTGACTGTATTTCATATTAATGAATCTGTTGTTTTATCTTATCAGAGTGAACAGTCGCATTTAGTCATTTTTGCTGACATTTAGTTAGAATTTTTACTTTCTGGGCTACTCAGGATTTATAAATCCTTTATAAATCCTGAAGCTTGTCTTCACTCAGGAGTTTTGTTTTGTTTTTTTGTTTTTTTACCTCTCTAACACACAGTTATGCCAAATCCCAAAGTGCTTATTCAGTATATACGCTTGCTACACAGCATAAAACATGTAGTTGTAAAAACCTAAAAATAAAAAAGTGCACTATATAAGCAGTAGAACACCGTTTGGGATTTAACCACAGAAAAGTATGAATCCAGTAATAGGCAATAAATTGTCATCTGCTTAAATGGTATGTAGAGTAGACATTTGTTTGTTTAATACTTAATTAGAATTGGATAAGTTATTACACATTAATAACATTAAGATACAGAGTGATTTGAGCAAAAAACTTTAAGAAACACATTTCAAGATACTTATATTAGCGACCAAACATGGAATAGGCAAAATAGTTGGATCTCAAACATTCACATATGTATTGATTATGAAGAAATATGAAAATATGAATAGTGATATTAGTTCTGATGGTCCACATTTTGGAAATCATATTTATCACATCATCAAAGTTTGTTATAATGAACCTAGTAATGTGAAAGAGAGAGCACACCTTTGGGCACTGGATCTAATTTTCAGAGTCAGGCTATGAGGTGGTAATTGTGGGTAATGGAGGGTCTCTGTTGATAGCTGTGACCAGGCTTCCTCTTCTCTCCTGAGCTGTGTGTCTGGAGGCTCAACTCGGCCCTCACTGGAACCAGGTGGCCCTTCAAATTACACCTAACTCTGCCTCTCTCTAACAGCCATTAATTGTAGGGTCTGAAACTCTTTAAGTGTGTGTGTGTGTGTATGTTTGTGTGGCAGACATGAGTGAAGGCTTTCCTCTGGACCATCACCTACACCTACACTCCCCCTCATACACACACTCTCCCTGCCTTATTGTGACCTTAGAAATGAGCTAACGATCAGCTGTCAGTCTCTTTCATTTTCCTAAGGCCCAAAGAGTGACTCCCAACAGCAGTAAATAACCTTTCTTTTAGTGCTTGCCAGTGGTGCTTTGAGCCCGAGGTGTTTTCTGCAAAATTAAAATGCTGGATGGTATCGCCCCCCTACGGCAGATAGTCAGTATTGCAGTTGATTTCTCTGTTTTTAAAAACTAGTCAGTTCAAGACTTGTTTATTTCTTTAGGCCATTTTTAGAAAGCTGTGTTTTTTTATTTGTTCTTATTAACTGTTAAAACAATAACTGAGCTAAGTGTGATTTCCTCACACAGTGAATGCCAGGCTCTGATCAAGTTGTTGGATAGTTACATTCCACATCAAGACGGACATAAGTTGAATCAGTTTAGTTGGCTGTCAAAATGTCCACAATGCTCCTGCACGACAGTCAAAAAGGAATTTTTAAATCCAACTTTTTTTTAAATCGAATCCCTTTTCAGACTTTAAAATGCTATCATTATAATTATGTTTGAGGTTTGTGCAAAAAAGAAACATACTGTATTTCTTTTCAGTTCAAGAAAGCCTGTAGCTTTCAGAACTTCATATAGTAGGAAATTTCTAAATTTCACCATGTGAAGAGCTTTTCTCAGGCTGCCACACATACAGTACTTTTCTCATTATCTGTTAAAGCAGTGTTAGATTTTAGATTGACTGTCCAATTACAACTGTCCATTGCGAATCAAAATATAATTGATCTGAAAATTCAAAGTTTTTAAATCTAGTCCTTTAGGATGGCAGCAGGTATCACATGATAAACGTGACATTTTCCATAATAATAGAAATTATACGTTGAGATTGGAGATGTGGCTAGTTATTATTTAATATGCCATTAACAACCATGTGAAATCAGGCAAACAGTTCTGAGGTTGGTTTCAGTCATGACTGGCAATGAGACAGACAGACCTGTGGTACATAGAACCAATTAGAGTTACATAACACTCTTTTATCTTCAGGGCCATCATAACGACATAATTATTTTAGCGATGTCTAGAAGACTCTTAAATCCAGGTGCTCAGATGTGACCTTTAGAGCACACATGTGACCTCCTGCATTCCTTTTACCATTGCACACATTCACACCCACTGTCAGTCGTATGTGTAGCTGTGTGTGAAAGTGAGAAAGAAACATCCCTGTTTTTAATAGATTTTAAAACAAAGTACCATTTAACAGATGCAAGTAAGGCCACACTGAATATTTGCTCTGTTCTTATGTGTCTCTTTTTTTAATGTCAGGGTCAGCCTGGGCCTTTAGGACCATCTGGCCCCACTGGACCTGATGGCTTTATTGGGGCCCCAGGGCCTGTGGGACCTAAAGGAGAAAGAGGGCATGGTGGGCACACAGGACCATCTGGACCCAAAGGGGACAAGGTAAAATTATATCTTTATCATACACAATGTGAAAAAAAGGCAGTTGAGTACAGATGTTGTATGTAGAAGTCCGTTCAGTATGAATTTTTGTCTCTGTTTTCAACAGGGTCCAGTGGGTGTTCCTGGTTTTCCAGGTCTCAATGGTATTCCAGTAAGTAATAAGTTCTCCCATTTAATTAAATTAGCTCAAATTCACTAGTTTCTTAGTGGCTTGGGAAGTTTTGCTGACATGGAATTTGACACTCAATCTGCTCTATTTCAAATAAATTTCACAGAATCTGTTATTGTAAATCATTTGACTGCAAAGAGGTCACAAAAATAATGTGATGTCTGTTGAGTAACCACCTTCTTTCAATCAGATTCTGCTACACTGATAGTTCTAGGCAGCAGTTCTAGGGTCTAACATTTGGTTCAATGTAATGTTAAAACAGGGTCACCCAGGCCAGGAGGGACCGCAGGGACTGCCAGGAGCAGATGGCTGTAATGGCACACAAGGTGACCCTGGTTTCCCCAGTGGCTTTCCTGGGAGACCTGGTAACCCAGGACCTCGGGTAAGTATGTAGCACAATAAGCAGTAAGGACTTGCTATTGTTATTTAGAGCCAAAAATTCATTTTTGCTATTAACTATTAAACTGTTACAAAATACCGTCACAAAGTGTACATTATTTTGTACATTTTTTGAAGTGGATAATACAACCCCAATTTCGAAAAAGTTGAGACAGTATGGAAAATGCAAAAAAAAAAAAAAACGGTTATTTGAAAATTCAACTCACCCTGTACTTGAAAACACATTATCAACACATTATTTGATACTTTACTTCAAATCTGCAACACACACTTTAGCAAGCGGAATTTCCCCCCATTCATCCATTATAAATTTCTTCAGGTACGCAGTAGAGGACTATACACTCTGTACAGGGCCTTCGTTGCCTTATTTTGCGCTTCATAATGTGCCACACATTATCAATCAGAGACAGGTCAGGACTGCAGACAGGCCATGCCAGCACCCGCACTCTCTGCTTACGCAACCATACGGGCAGAATGTGGTTTGGCGTTGTCCTGCTCTATTCCCCCCATACTATGTAAAGCACTTTGAGTGTCTAGAAAAGCACTATATAAATGTAACAAATTATTATTATTATTATTATTATTATTATTATTATTATATCTTTTTGCATTAATGATGCCCTCACAGATGTGCAAGTTACCCACACCATGGGCACTGACACACCCATGGCTGGCTTTTGGACCTGACTCTGATAACAGCTTGGATGGTCCTTTTCCTCTTTGGCCCGGAGAACACGACGGCTGTTTTGTCCAAAAACTATTTGAAATGTTGACTCGTCGGACCACAAAACACGATTCCACTGTGCTACTGTCCATCTCAGATGAGACCGAGCCCAGAGAAGTCAGCGGCGCTTCTGGTTGATGTATGGCTTCTGCTTTGCATAGTAAAGTCTTAACTTGTATCTGTGGATGCAGCGCCGAATGTTGTTGACTGACAAAGGTTTACCAAAGTATTCCCGAGCCGATGTCAGGATATCCATTACAGACTCATGACGGTTTTTAAGACCGTGACGTCTGTGGGATCGGAGATCACGTGCATTCAGAAGTGTTTTTTTGGCCTTGCCCTTTACGCACCGAGATTTGACCGGATTCCTTGAATCTTTTAATTATATTGTGCTCTGTAGAAGGTGAAAAGCCCAAAATCCTACCTATTTGTCTTTTGGGGAATGTTGTTCTCAAAATGTTGGATTATTCACTGAGGCATCTGTTGGCTGATTGGTGAGCCACGACCCATCCTTGCTCTTGAAGGACTAGGCCATTTTGGAGGCTCCTTATATACTATGATTAGACGATTGTCTCACCTGTTTCACATCACCTTCTTATTTCAACTTGTCACATCGCTATTAGTCCTAAATTGCCTTTGTCCCAACTTTTTTGGAATGTGTTGAATGCATCAATTTCAAAATAGTTGTTTATCTTCAAAAAAACAATGCATTTGATTAGGTAAAACATCAAATACCTTGTCTTTATACTTTTTTTGTTTAAATACAAGTCAAAGTTCATTTACAAATCACTCCTCTTTGTTTTTATTAGCATTTTCCACACTGCCCCAACTTTTTCGGAATCGGGGTTGTAGATTGGAAGTGCCATTTCAGATAATAAGGATAATGCTGGCAAGGAATTCCCAATAAATTATTTCTAACACTAACTCTAGGGATCCTTCAGAAACCACATTGATGGTTGACACTAAAGTGTAAAGAATGTTATTGAAGAACACGTGTAACACTTATTAAACATTCAGTAGTAACAATCATGGTTCAGCAACATGCTGGATAGAAACAAATCACATAGAAACGAATCAACACATTGCTACATCTCCATCTCCCTCCTGACAATTCACTAAGCTGCTGCTGTTCATTAACTGTTCACCCAAAAAAAAAAGCGTATTGCTGGTGATGTTTTATGGTACAACAAAGAGTTTCTAGTCATAGAGCAGTTCAGTGTTAACTCTTAAGTCTTCTTCTGTACTATAGCTCTTAAATATTAACTGGTTTATGGTTTATTAAACTATGTCACAGCACAACAGTCTTGATGTTTTTTTGTCTTTGTATTAGGGGTTACATGGTGTCAAAGGGCAAAAAGGAGAACCACGGTTCATTTCTACAACCTCGGTAACTCAACACCTTACTGTGCACTTCTGATTTTACTGACACACTGTTATTGTAATAGTTCATTAAGCTTAATATCTGAAGGCTGCTGTGTTAATTATTGTGATCACAAACCAGTGACATGCACATACACACACACACATTAAACACAGACACTGTCCCTGTAGCCCAAGGTAACACAATTTTGTGTTGTGAAGAGCAGAGACCCTTGCTATCATTTTATTGCCTGACATGGTGAAACTCTTATGTATTCTCTCCTTTCCATGAGTGAGCAAACAGTGCTCTTGTAAAGCTATTTTATTGGGATATACTGTACAGTAATTGTTTACCTAGAGCATACAGTTCCATAGTATGTTAGAGAATCCATTTCATCTTTGTTCTGACTTATATTTACAATTCACAACAACTATCTTAGTCTATCCTTCTTTCTCTTTTTGTGTGTTTCTCTCTATCTCTTTAGGTTCCTGTTGGTCCTGTTGGTGAACGCGTAAGATTTTGATTACATATGCTGACATTTAATACAAACAGCTATTTTTATTTTTTATTTTTTAGTCATCACAGCAGTTCCAGTTAAGTTATCCAACAGGTTTCCATATAAATGTTGATCTTTTGCTGTATTAAATGGCAGGATTGCAAGAAAGGGTAATTCAACACCTTACTGGGCTACGAGGTCACTCACACACCCCAGAATTTACAGCATAACTCACCTTTTCTTGATATCTAGTATTTTCTGCTACATGGAAATTATTCATATGGTAGTACTTAGTTTACTGAACACAGAAAGGAACCTAATCATCAAAAAGAAATGCAGGAAAATAAAGCACAATAAGGAAATCAACGCCACATCTCAACTCACTTTGTTAGAGGCAGAGGAAATCACTTACATCTGTCCAACATGGTTTGTCCTCTAGGGTTTTCCTGGTCCAGTCGGCCTCCCGGGCCCCATCGGCCCCATCGGTTTACCTGGATTCCCTGTATGTATCCTACTTCAAAGTGTGTGTTTGTTATATACCCTGAATGCTCATACCACATCCTAGTACAAAAAGAAACCTGGAGGTCCCATGTAATAATATCTATCAACGCATCCTTTTATTTTTCTCTCTTTAGGGACGTCCTGGTCTTCCAGGTCCTCCTGGGTTAACAGTAAGTTGCAAGCTGGCATGTACTGCAGCATTTTAAAGTTGACGTGGGTGAAGATGAAATTTCTGATGATAAATCTTATCTAAATTACAGAAAACAAATTTTATATTAAATTACAGACATCAGCATCTTGACATTTGGTTGGATAGCGTTCAGCATTTTTGTAGTTTTACCCGTCTGAGTAGCTTCTCAGGAAGCGTTTGCATAAATTCAGATGCTCTGAGATGCTGTAAATAGCAGGCAACATATTTCAATACTGCAGAATATTTCTGATACATGCTATAAACAAAGTAAAAAGATAACATAGGATTGCATTTTATTTGTAATTAATGCTACCCTCTGTTTCATTGATGTTAGATTGTGGAAAGGATGTGGCCTCTAAAACAGTTTGATCTACAGAATTGTCAACATTTCTGCTTTATTTTTTAGGGACACCCTGGTCAGGGTTACGAAGGAGAGAAAGGAGAGAAGGTATTTCATTTGCTCCCGTGTCAATTCATTCACACACCAAAAAAAAAAAACGTTTTCTATTCCCATGTAAAACCACTGTATTTCTGTATTTCCTATACTAAGTACATGTTTCTCAGTAATCTGGTGTATACAACAACATATTCTACAGGTGCATCTCAAAAAATTAGAATATCGTGGAAAAGTTCATTTTTTTCTGTAATTTAATTCAAAAAGTGGAAATGTCATATATTATAGATTCATTACACATAAAGAGAAATATTTCAAGCCTTTTTTTGTTGTAATCTTGATGATTATGGCTTACAGTTCATGGAAATGAGATACTGGAAAAATGTAGTATCTCAAAAATATTAGAATAAAGAAGTATTTATAATACAGCAATGTCGCTCTGAGAAGACTCTAATCAGCTAATTAACTCAAAACACCTTTTTACTCAAAACACCGGTGCTCAGTGGTCCAAAGTCCTCTTTTCAGATGAACATAAATTTTGCATTTCATTTGGAAATCAAGGTCCCAGAGTCAGGAGGAAGAGTGGAGAGGCACAGAATCCAAGCTGCTTGAAGTCCAGTGTGAAGTTTCCACAGTCAGTGATGATTTGGGGTGCCATGTCATCTGCCGGTGTTGGTCCACTGTGTTTTTTTTCCAAGTCGAGAGTCAATGCAAAGCCAAAACTACTAGTAACTGGTTTGCTGACCAGGGTGTTACTGTGCTTGATTGGCCAGCCAACTCGCCAGACCTGAATTTTGTCAAGAGAAAGATGAGAGACACCAGACCCAACAATACAGACGAGCTGAAGGCTGCTATCAAAGCAAGCTGGGCTTCCATAACACCTCAGCAGTGCCACAGGCTGATAGCCTCCATGCCACGCCACATTGACGCAGTAATTCATGCAAAAGGAGCCCCGACCAAGTATTGAGTGCATAAATTAACATACTTTTTGACATTTCTGTATTATAAATTCTTTATTCTAATATTTTGATATAATGGATTTTTGATAGTTGTAATATTTTGTCAGTTTTACACTGTCATGGCAGATCGATATGTGTTATATGTGGTATGTTGGGTTAATATTGACCCAAGTGCCAAGCATTTAAGGAGTAAAGGATAATTACTGCCAATAAAAGTGTGAAAGTAAATAAAGTCAATGTCACACTAAGAGACAACATTAGCATAACTTTCCTCATTTTTTTTTAATTTAATTAAGCTAAGACAACATTATGTTACTTATTAAATCTTTTGCATGCTGGAATGGAGCCATTTTCCTCTCTGAACCTCTCCCACCATACACTAATCCACCTTTATTTTGTTTGCCAGTTTCTTATATAAATTATGTTTTCTCATTTCTAAGTTGGTTGACAGTATGGTTGGCACTATGTTCAACAGAGATGAAGACTATGAGTAACACATTCTATGAATGCCATCTGAAGTTTATGTAATGAATGCAATTGGTGCACTGATAGTAATGCATAGATGGCACAGATAATCATAAGTGCTTGACAGTTTACATAAAGCATTATAGCTTTTGAAAATTTGATTTTGGGGGTTTTCTTTAAGGTTATGATTGAACCAGGGCTGGGATTAGTGTACCCCAACCTTTCTAACATCAATCCTTCAATCAAGTGATTGGTAATCATAGGAAATATTACTGAAAACTCTTAACTGTCTTATATGTAATTCATGCAGTGAAAGGTGTTTTTGTTCCAGTTCTATGTCAGTTCAGAGATTCTATACAAACGTGGTTACAATATTGTAGGTTTAAAATATGTATTCTTATAAATAATAAAATTAATAATAAAAATATTTCTTATTTTTAAATGGAATCCTTAAGCTGCCATATTGAGTGGACTGTACTTGTGGTCACTGGCTCAGGCATAAGAGTGCAACACAGTCACAACCTTAATACATAGGAAAGTTGTGTGTGTTTGGGTTATCACCATGATTCACTTTTACATCTTAGTACAAAACCTCACTGTGGTGGTGCTGGGTTCACCTGTTCCCACTTCTTGTATGACTTCTTTTCCTTTCAATCTTTTGAATGAAAAATGTTTTGGCCCTATGGCAGCATGCAAGTTGAAGTTTTTGACCCCTTTGTTTTCATGTAAGAATGAACACTAACCATCTTTGGACAAAACATTATGCAAGCTTTCATTACTCAACTTTAAAAAACTCTAAATGAACCGTGTATGAGGAATAAGCTAGGTTTATTTAAGTGTATTAAACTGTGATATCGGATTAACAGGTCTGAAGGAATAATAATTGTGTGCTAAAATGGTGACAATAAAATCAGTAATTGGTTTAGGCCCATACTAATTGATGTCAGTCAGGAGTATACATTTAAAAAAGAGCCCTTTATTTATGTAATTTATTTCTATTAATTCCTTAATTTTAATCTTCCTAGAGCCATTGTCTGCCCTCTTTCTTTAACTTCTGCCTTTTTAATAACTTTTCTTTTTCTTGCTCTCACTTAATATTTTTTCATTCTTTTTTCTCTTTTTACTTATTTATTCTTGCTGTTTATCCATCACAGTCTTTGCAGCCACACTTTCTCTTCCTCAGCTTGTTGCATTCTTTCCGTTTCTCTCTCTCTTCACCCTCTCCTTTACACACTCTCAGGCTCTAATGTGTACTCTCTGTGTGTTGTGGATCTCAGGGCGACGCGGGACTGCCGGGACTCAGGGGTGCTCCAGCTGCTCTGTTAGGCTCACCAGCTATAAGCACAATCAACAAAGGAGAGAAGGTAACACACAGGGGACAGTGATGCCAGCCCAGGGAGGGGCTCTGCCAGGGTGAGAGTGATGCATGATGGGAGAAAAGAGGGGCAGAACGACAACTGAATCCTCAGAAAAACATTTTAGAGCTGACAGCCTTCTGCTGTGGTGTCCGGGCCAATTGGCCACTAAGCTCCTGATCGGTTATTGGCTATAGACTAACGTTAAAATAACACAAAGTATTTATGAAATACAGTTCATCAATCAAAGCCTCGGTTACTCTCCCTGTCTTCCTGAAACTCCCTCTCACCCTGACCTCCCTACCACCCCACTGTGGGGCACAGCTTTTGAAACTCCACTTCATATCCACATCCCTCAATCCCTCACCACAAAACCAACTCGCCCCGTCGTCTCCGCCTCCGTCCAGCCATCCTTTCGTCCTGTCCTGTTATATAAACTCTCTCTTCCTTGGTTACCGCATCCAGGAAGACGTTGGCCTGCCCGGCGACTCAGGCCGCCCACTGGTCAGTGGAGTTGTGGAGTTTGTTGGAGTTCCAAAAGGAGACAAAGGAACTCAGGTTTGTGCGATGATGCTGGTCAGACAGATCAAGTGGACAAGGATGTGATGGAGCCAGAGAACACCCTCTTCAAACAGTCCCGTCTATTTCTGCATACATTTTCCCCCATCATTCATAACACTAATCCCTTCTGAGGCTTTAACACTAGCCCACTTCACCCACTAATTACTGATGTTCATGTTAAAGATGTTGTCGTATTTGTTTCTGTTCTCTCATTAGCTGTAGGTTTAACAGTTTTATCAGTTATGATGGTTTTTGAAGATTTTGTGTGGATTTTAATCATCTTACATGTTTATTTTACAAATTGCACTCTAGTATATTTCATTCAAGTCCAGCTGAATCATTTACTTATTTAAAAAAATATTACATTTAACACACTTCTTAGTAAATGGTGTAATAGTTCTCAGAATACTTGTATTTTTTTGTATTTTGGCATATGGGCTGATCACTTTATTCATACCCTTACACCCCTGTCCCTTCTCACTATTTTGTCTCTCTGCCTGTTGATCAGGGTGATATTGGCCCTCCTGGTGCTACAGGACCACAAGGACCCCCAGTAAGTGACCCGTTAAAGTCCATATATTCTGTATTTAAACTCTGTGATCTCTTCTGGCTATGATATCTTGCTTGTTTATCATTGTTATTTAAGATTACATTGATTTACCACTTATGTGTAACTGGAAATGGTCAATAACATACATATAGTATATTATATAACTTATTTACTGTTCTATACATTTGCACATATCTGGGAAGCTCAATGGCTTGTTTGAGAAAAAGGTTTGGCACTAATGGCAGCATGCCATGTCCTATACACCAATATTCTCATTCTCCCCATTTCCAGGGCCCATATGGCTACAAGGGGGAATATGGAGAGAAGGGAATTCCCGGATTACCTGGTGCAAGGGTAAGTTTTGTTCTAGTGTCTCTAGGTAATAAAGTATTTTCATAACTGCTAATGTCTGATATCTTGAATGATAGGTATATGTACAGTTGGTTGAGTGTTTACTGTCAGATTTATTATTTCATTTTGTAGGGTCCTCCTGGTTTTAATGGACCACTTGGAGAAGATGGCCTAAAGGTAAGACTTAGAAATGCCTACACTTCAACTGTGCCATTGATACTTCACCAGTGGAAAATAATCATTGCTATGTTTATCATAGGGGTACCGTGGGAGCCCTGGTCTCTTTGGATTAGCAGGAGCTCTGGGCCCTAAAGTGAGTATGAAGTTAGGTGTAGTTGAGGTTAGAGAAAGATAAAGCCTTTTTAAAAAATGTTTAAAGTGATTAAAAAGAGGGAAAGAGAAGAGAAGGAGGTTTTTTCATGACTTCAGGCAAATTGAACCAAAGACCCACAAAAGTCTTTCTTTTTGGGACAATTTTGTGTTGTTTTAAACTGTGCAGTTCATCATGTTTGAATGAACAGTGTAAGAATGAATACCACATTTGGGTACATGGATGTGCAGAACCTACATAAGTGTGGCATTAAAGACTGTCCCTTGGGTCATTTCTTTGTAGGGTTACAGGGGAGAACCAGGGCCACCAGGGCCAACTATCTTTATTGATGAACAAGAATCATTTGTACAAGGTAACTGCTATTTCTCGCTAGCACTTCTATTCATGCATTAACCTTCTCATACACTTAGATGCACTAATACTTGTTAATAAGGCACCTCTCCTGTGTTCTCGTACAGGTCCTCTAGGTGATCCTGGTGTTGATGGCCCTACAGGCCCAGTTGGAGATGCAGGTTTACCAGGACCTCCTGGACCACCAGGTGACCCTGGATCTTCATCCTCCCAACCAGGTGACAGTGATACACCACAATGCCATGTCCAGAGATACCACAGTTAAACTAAACACGGAGGTCCACTCACATGTAGATATTATCACGTATCCCTTTCATTTCATGCAATTGTGCTTACCGTAAATTTCTGTCTTCCTTTTATTCCAGGCTTTCTTGGCTTCCCTGGTCCTAGTGGACTTAAGGGAGAGAAGGGAGACCCAGGTTATCCAAGCTTCAGCCCTGATGGTCTGCCTGGAGACAGAGGGTTACCTGGACCTCCAGGTCCACCTGGACCTCGAGGCATAACTGAATCAAGTAAGTTTTTTTTTTTTTTTTTTTTTGACTGATAGGTTTCCCTTTTCAGTTTTTGAAGTACAGTTTTTAAGCAGCACTAGGCAAACTCCATGTCAGCGATGTGTCTAATTTTAACGTGTTTAGCTGTGTTTTAGGGATGGAGGATACCTTATAAATTATGAAATTATTGAATAAATATGCCATACATATGTCTCAATTTACTTTCTAAATATGAAATATGGCATTCTATAAATGATCAGATCAGTTGTGTTATTTTAGATTTAGATGTCCACAAGCATCACAGGCACAAGCACCGTTGCTGTGAAGAATTTTAGGTGTGAAAATGGCAATAACATTACACACACTGATTGTTTTTTTCCCCCGTTGATAAAGATGAATTGGTTGGCCCATGTTTGGTAGTGACTTAAGGTCAAATAATACAAGGTAGTCTGTATTTAGTGGGCATGTTGCATATTAATAATGCAAACCCTGCCCAGTAAAACATTGCTACCTATTATGACCAAAAAAGCATATAGATGATCAACTATAAAATATATAGATGATCTCATAAACAGTCTATATCCTTACTCACAAAACATGCTTTATTGAGTGTCTACCTCATGCATGAAAACTGAAATAGATAGGACACCTTTGTTAAAGCATGGCTTAATATAAGACATACAGATTTCCAACTCTGAGTCAATGGAAAGAGGTACTTTCATTGGATAGGTCTACATAAATCTTTTATGTATTTACCTTACAACTGTTCAAAGTTCAAAAGACATAATGATTATGACATAAAGTTTAACACATGGGGTAATTTGTTATTTTGCCAAATCAACTGATTTTGCCTTGCCACTTGTCAGCTCTGTTTCCTGGGGACAAGACTGGACCACCAGGTGTAAAAGGCAGCAGAGGTCAACTGGGAGAGAAAGGTTTTAAAGGAGGCAAAGGTAAGGAATTTTGTACTTAACAAGTCCATAGACATGCTTGGAAAAGAACCTGGATTGAGTCTAATGTCCTGGATGTACATGGGTTGAATTGTAGGTTGTCACTTTTTTTTGTAGGTGAAGCTGGACTTTGTGATTGCTTTGGTGAAGACATCTCTGGCAGAGAGGGCCCTCAAGGATTTCAAGGGCTTCCCGGTTTCACGGGGCTCAATGGGCGGAAAGGAGAGGTTGGTGACGCAGGACCTCCAGGACTCTATGGACCTCAAGGGCCAAGTGTAAGTGACATGAACGAATAACTGCTATTAAAGTTTCATGCATACTCTTGGTAGAATATCATAAGACATGAATCAAAGTCAAGTTAGAAAAAGGGTGCTGCAAATATGAGCTTCTCTTCAGAATTGCTACCATTCATGCCTAATGTTGCTTATTTTAAGGGTCGTCCTGGAGAGCGTGGCTTTACTGGGACTAAAGGAGAGAAAGGAAACCCTTATTATGCTGTTAGACGAGGACAGAAGGGTGACATTGGCCAGCAAGGGCCTGCTGGTCCTACAGGTGACATCGGCCAACCTGGAAGAAATGGAGCTGCTGGTTTTCCTGGAGCACCAGGACCCCCGGTATGTGGATAGTGTAGTAATCAGTCACGTATCCAAACAACTCTTCGTGCCAGTTAGACACAAAAATTGTGTCTTTATTTTCTGTCTCTTTCTCCCTATAGGGAGATGCTGGTTTTGGGGTGATTGGAGACAGAGGCTATCCTGGATCTCCTGGTTTGAAGGGTCGTCCCGGTGCACCTGGTGAGCCTGGAATTGGCTACCCAGGCAGCGCTGGTGTTAGAGGATTTCCAGGCGAACCTGGTGTCAGTGGGCTTCCAGGGCAGCCTGGACCTCCAGGACCATCAGGTAAGTTCTAAATAAACTTTGTGAATGTGGATACAAAGTATACTATATGTATACATGGGATAAATTCATATACATATGTATACATGTGCGCATGCATGTCCATGTGTACATAACAAAGGTCTCTGTGTTTTTGTCATAAACGGATTCTGTTTGTCCACACACTAAATAATGAAACTCTCACTCAAATTTGACTTTATACAATTCACCAGGTAGTGGTGAAAAGTGCAGAAAAACTATCTCTTGATATATAATTCTGTCCTAAAATAGCAGCCTACCCTCTAATTCAAGTCAATAAAAAAACATTACCTATATGAATCTTACTCAAATTATGTAAAAATATCAAAATGTGACGTGAAAAAATGTAAATATTTGTTTAAAATAAAGTAAAGGAAATTCATCAAAGCTATAATGTATAATAAAAGACAATAAAAATTAACAATGTAACAAGGAAAATAAGCCCTTTTTTATTATTATTAAATAAATAAATAAACAAAAAGCACAAAACATGGCAAACACCAGAACACCACAGATCTTGTGTGGACTAACCCCGACTCTTCTGGGAAGGCTTTCCACTAGATTTTGGAGTGTGGCTGTGGAGATTTGCTCATCCAGCCACAAGAGCAATAGTGAGGTCAGGCACTGATGTTGGGTGAGGAGGCCTGGGGTGCAGTCAGTGTTCCAGTTCATCTCAGAGGTGTTCAGTGGGGTTGATGTCAGGGCTCTGTGCAGGACACTTGGGTTTTTCCACTCTAACCTTGGCAAACCATGTCTTCATGGACCTCACTTGTGTTTGGGGAAGATCCACATATGGGTGTGATGGTCAGGCGTCCACATACTTTTGGCCATATTGTGTTGCTGGACATGCTATTAGAATCTACAACCCCAATTCCGAAAAAGTTGGGACAGTATGGAAAATGCAAAAAAACAAACAAAAAGAGTCATTTGAAAATTCAATTCACCCTGTACTATATTGAAAACACATTATTAACACATTATTTGATGTTTTACTTTGTGAATTAAATTTATTTTTGAAAATATAAACTCATTTCAAATCTGATGACTGAAACACACTCCAAAAAAAGTTGGGACAGTCAACTGTTTACCACTGTGTAACATCACCTGTTCTTTTAATAACACTTATTAAGCATTTGGGCACTGAAGACATTAATCCATTATGCATTTCTTAAGCTGCACAACTGTACAGGGCCTTCGTTGCCTTATTTTGCGCTTCATAATGCACCACACATTCTCAATCAGAGGCAGGCCATGCCAGTAACCGCACTCTCTGCTCATGCAACCATACGGGCAGAATGTGGTTTGGCGCTGTTCTGCTCTGGATGGCAGCATATGTTGCTCCAAAATGTGTACATATCTTTCTGCATCAATGGTGCACTCACAGATGTGCAAGTTACCCATGCCATGGGCACTGACACACCCATGGCTGGCTTTTGGACCTGACTCTGATAACAGCTTGGATGGTCCTTTTCCTCTTTGGCCCGGAGAACACGATGGCTGTTTTGTCCAAAAACTATTTGAAATGTTGACTCGTCGGACCACAAAACACGATTCCACTGTGCTACTGTCCATCTCAGATGAGATCGAGCCCAGGGAAGTCGGCGTTGTTTCTGGATAGTGTTGATGTATGGCTTCTGCTTTGTATAGTAAAGCCTGAACTTGCATCTGTGGATGCAGCGGCGAATGGTGTTGACTGACAAAGGTTTACCAAAGTATTCCCGAGCCCATGTCAGGATATCCATTACAGACTCATGACGGTTTTTAAGACAGTGACGTCTGAGGGATCGGAGATCACACACATTCAGAAGTGGTTTTTTGGCCTTGCCCTTTACGCACCGAGATTTGACCAGATTCCTTGAATGTTTTAATTATATTGTGCTCTGTAGAAGGTGAAATGCCCAAAATCCTACTGATTTGTCTTTGGAGAATGTTGTTCTCAAAGTGATTATTCTGTTGGCAGATTGGCGAGCCTCGACCCATCCTTGCTCTGGAAGGACTAGGCCTTTTTTGGAGGCTCCTTATATACTATGATTAGACGATTGCCTCACCTGTTTCACATCACCTCCTTATTTCAACTTGTCACATCGCTATTAGTCCTAAAATTAGTCCTTAAAATTTGAAATGTGTTGCATGCATCAATTAAAAAAAACAAACTTTATCTTCAAAAAAACTATGCAGTTGATTAGGTGAAACATCAAATACCTTGTCTTTATACTTTTTTGTTTAAATACAAGTCAAAGTACATTTACAAATCACTCCTCTTTGTTTTTATTAGCATTTTCCATACTGTCCCAACTTTTTCGGAATTGGGGTTGTACTAAAGCTGGGACATAATGCTTCGGTAAAACGGATCCTTAAAGTAGCATTTCATTAGTTTTCGAGAAAGTTTTCTTTTATTCTTTTATTAAAGACATAGAACAATCATTTAAGAAGATGAATAACAGGGTTGAATGATAAAAAATCAGAAATGTGTCGTCATCCTCCAACACCCCCCCCTCCCCCATTGGTTGATGTCTTTTTGCATTCAAATAAAAAAACATTTTCTCTTAGCAAAATCTATGCTGCTTTACAGATAAATCCAAATCAATTAGGCACCAATATGTTAACAATGACTACTGGAAAAAAAAAGATGTTTGGCCAAATAATAAAATGATTGGGGTCGGGGAGTTTGAATAACTAAAATAATAATCAGAAACTTTTTAAAAAATTCATTACATATATGTAAATGTGTTCCTGTGTATGTCTGTGTCCTTGTACATGCGTATCTGCAGATTTCTTTTCTCATTTTGCTTGTGCTAACATATTTTCCTACTTGATGGTTGAGCCTTTCTATGAGAAATTGAGAGTTTGGGAGAACTAGCATCAAGAGAATTAACATTCAATTTCAACTAAAATTCCCCTCACACTCAATTGGAACTGTGCAGAAATGTGACTTTGCTATGCTTTAACAGAATCCCGGTTTACCTGGATAATCTTTTTTTTAATTATTATTCTTTGCTAATGATATAATCTTCTTCATGCTTATGCCTTAAAATGATTTGATGATTCTCCCTGAGTGAAGTGATTGTTGGACTGATTAACTGCATCTCTTGCCATTTCTCTTACCCTTGCATGTTGTCTGACTAGGTGACAGCTGTGGGCAGGCGGGGCTTAATGAAGCCTCTTTCACAAAGGGAGGTGAGGAGCCCAGAGCTGTAGCCAGTAGAAAGTTGTTCAGGTTGACTGGACCAGACATCTCAAGCCTAGCCTTCACTGGCATCACTCACTTTAAAACATGCTTAAGGTGTCTGCTCCAATCAGCTCTTGCCCTTTATTGGTGTTGTGTCCAGTGGAATAGCAGGGGCACCTGTTGGATATTCTGGAGTAAGCTGGAGCCACAGCCAGCGGACAGGAAATACAGCAGGTGGGGTAAAGAAAAGGAAAAGACAGGGTATAACAGAGCATAGATGACACTGTTGGTTTTCTCTGCCTGCTACGCTTGACTTGATACGTTTGCTCTGCCCTCAATGCTTTGTGTCTTCAGCTTACGCCAGTGCATACAACAAGTGCTTATTGCCCAATCAGCTAACAAAGCCTGGTGCATGTGATCAACCCTGCTACGCTGTACACTGCAGGGGGATATAATAAGGTTGGCAGGTATCTTAATATCCCACATAATTTCACTAAAATAGTGAAATATTAATTTTATTGCCATGGCCATACGGAGTTAGTAATAAAATCTGTATTCAGATCTGTATTGAAAATGTATTCAGGAATTGTTGAATAAATATCAGCTCAAATATTAGAGCCATATCAGCGGAGAATTATCTCAGCAAACATTATAACACAAGAAAGTGTTAGCAAAGATTAAAAATGTTTTTTTGTTTAATCAGGAATAATTTTATCTTTTGCCAAAAACCTCCCATAATTATGTGTGCGTGTATATTTTAATGTTTTAAGGTTTTTATTTAAGTTGGTCTAAATATTTTTCTGTTTTTCTTTTTTTTCTCAGGTAAATTTATCACAATATTTAAAATATTTATCACAATAATTTTTGGACGATAGTAAATTACATTAAACCATAGCAATTTAAAAAATATTTAACTTTAATTGGACTTAACATTTTCATATCCTGTCAGATATGTTCTTGATGTGGATTTCCTTTAAAATGTTCTTTTCTTTGCCTTTGCTAAAGTTAACAGTTGGTTACAGTGCTGTTTTAAAAAGTTGGTTTAGAAACAGTTGGTGCCTCGTGTTGATGATTTGAGCATGTAACTGATGATCATATGAATCTCCACAGGACTGCCACTGCCCTGCATAATTCCAGGAGAACCTGGGAATCCAGGTTTCCCCGGACTGCCTGGAGTGCCAGGTAATTCTTTCCATCGTGATTTGCAATTGATCAAAAAGATGAAGAAAAAGATTGTCTTGGAAATAGGTGCTGTCATACCCAGTTATTATAAGTAAATGTGTGTGTGGTTAGGCCCAAAAGGACAGCCAGGTCCACCAGGACTAAATGGAAACCCAGGTACTGATGGGTCAAAAGGTGAGAGAGGAAATCAAGGCAGTGGAGGTCAACCCGGACCACAAGGTATGATCCTAGTCAACATTTAGAAGATATGGCACGAAAAGAACTGCTTCATACATATCATCCCTCTTCGGGCCAAAACACTGATGCATCATTATTCCCACAGAAGATGGAACAGAATTTAAAAAATATATATATAAAATTTCAACCTGAAACAAATGGTAATCATAATTAAATGTGCAGTTTAGCGATTTTCAAAGTGTATATAGACTTATACTTTACGCTTTCTGACTGAGAAGTTAGCTCTGCTCCTAGCCAGAATAGAGCACCTCACACTATAAAACTGTTGTACATTTACAGTATTTATGTTTTACATATTAATAATGTTTTATTGTTTTACAGGATTGTACTGTAAAAGATTAGGCAGTTAGAGCAGTGCATTAAAATACCAGAAAATGCACTGCATAGCAGAATATCTAATGTTTTTGGCAAGGGTGAGAATCGTAAAAATCTGCAAATTAATGGATTAATTTTGTGCCCTTTATTTTAGTGGCTGTTTTAGGCGAATACAAACCCTGTTCGAGTTTAACTTTATATGCGGCTAAAACCTTTGGTTTAGTAAAGAACTGAAATTCATTGTTTAGTGGGCATGATTTCAGTGGTGGAGGTGGTTGAATCAGTGCATGCTAGTTGCTCAGTAGTTAAGGCTTTGCATTACAGATCAGAAGGGCATGTGTTTAAATCCCAGCACAGCCAAGATGCCATGGTTGGGTCCTTAGAAAAGATCCTTAACCTTCTGCTCAGTTGTATCCTGCCTCAATTGTAAGTTGCATTTTTTAAAGTATCAGCCAAATGAGCAAATTGGATATTGGATTATGTATTATTATATACTATGTAAGATGTAAATATGTTTTACAGTTATTTACTGTAAATGTAAGTATGTTACTGGCAAGTCGGCTGCCAGGAAGTTACTGTAAATTGTATAATAAATGCTTTATAGTGCTTAAAAGACAACTCATGAGGCATACATACTTTCCAAACAGTGGAGCAGGGTCAAGTGTGGGAAAAAGAAGGCTTGTCAATGTGTTTAAATGACAAAAGGAAATTACATTGTGACAAAACTATATTATTGATTTGCTTTAACACAGTGGATTTTACAGGCTTCCCTGGACCAAGAGGAGATCCAGGTTTACCAGGCACTACAGAAAATGGCCTTCCAGGTGCTCCGGGAAAAGATGGCCGTCCTGGGTTGCAAGGAGCAAAAGGAGAACCTGGCGAAGTTTTAGGGGTGGCTCCAGGAATACCCGGACCTCCAGGACAACCAGGAGAGCTTGGAGACAAGGGCCAACCAGGCACTCCTGGATTATCAGGCAGACGTGGTAGGTTTAATGACCTCATCTCAGATCTACTATTACTTAATTTTCAGTAGTGCAGTTATGAATAAAATTTTCCCTTGTAGGTTTTGATAGACCCAGTGGTAACCCAGGTGTAAAGGGTGAGCGCGGTGCCAATGGTTACCCAGGACTTCCAGGGCCGCCAGGTCCACGGGGAACCCTTGTGAACCCTTCTGAAGTCAGTGGACCTCGAGGGCCACCTGGCAATCCTGGATTCCCTGGACCTGCAGGTGAGAAAGTGATCAAGTATATGATCATTCTTTTATTCACTGGAATATTAAATTGCCCATCTGTTATCTTCGATGTTCCTGTGGACCTTTGTCTTGTCTTTTGAGAAAATTGGCTGCTTTATATTATACATTTCAGCAATTCAGTCTACTGATAAAGCTACTCATAAAATATTTTGGTGAATGCATTTTGTTGCACATCACTGCGTTTTGTCTGGTACTGTGGTAGATACTCATCTCTAGGGTTAGCTCTACCAAAACATAGTGTTAAATACAGCAGAGATGATGTTGGTTTTTTTTAGCCAGACTGAGGAGAGTTTACAAAACAACAAAAGAGAACAAGTATAGCAGTAGGATAAAGTAAGGTAATGCAAAATAAGCTAAACTAATGTAAAGTAAAGTAAGAGAGAAAGAACTATAAATCACTTATGTTCCAGCACAGCTGGAGGTGTAATAATCATGTCCTCTTACTGTTCTTCTCTTTGTCAATACATCCTCCTCTGGACTCTTTCTCACAAATACATCTCATTTCATCCCTCTATTCTCTCTATGTCCTCTCCTTCTCCTTCTTTGTCTCTCTCTGTTACCACCTCAATCATCTCCATCTTCCCATCCCTTCCATTTGTGGTGTCTTGCTCCTCTCTTCTTGGTACTGGGTCAATTCTCTAGGCTGCCAAGGTGAGAAAAGTTATCATATCAGCCCACTACTTCTTTATAGAGCTAATTTTTGTCTAACAACCAATTATTTTCTGTGATATATTTCCTTAGTTTGCTCCAGAAATTAGAGCATCTGAACTTCCTAACCAAAGCACCTAGTGAAAGGGATTATGCTTTGCTGCTTTATTAAGCTGTGGAGAGAGATACTGTCCACTTTCTATACCATTCCAGTTTCTCATCAGCAAATCCTTTTTGGTGATAATAATTAAAATTAACATCATTTATAATCCATTACACAATAAAATCCTTTATTTGTATCAAGCTGTACTGGCCATTTATTTTCATTTATCTATCAAGCTTGGGGTGGTATAAATCATGTGAGGTATATGTTCTCATCCATTATTTAAATGAGTGTGTATGTGTGTGTGTGTACGGTATGTATGTTCATGATGAGCAGTTGGCAGTGTTAAAATTTGCACTAATGCCATCAAGCAGTACTAATGTAGCTAGACTCCAGCCATCTGCTGCACTGCTATAACCCTAATCTGCTTGTGTGATGTTAACAAACTCATCCAACTGCAAAAGTGCATTTACAGAAATTTCTAGAATCTGATTACTTTCTCTAATATAATCTAATATTTCAAAATGTGTATGTTTATTACTGTTTCTTTATATTAACTTTTTGTGTTTGTTCTAGTAGTGTTTATTACTGACGTGCAGTAAATAAGAGTTAATGTTAATAAGAGGTAATGTTAATTTTAAACCATTTTATTGACTTGATGTTGAATGAGATATGGTGAATGTTTGAATGAATGAATGTGGTGATGAATGAAGAAGGATCTTTCTGCAGACCACAGACAATTGGGCACATCTTTAAGTGGGATAGGTTAGTGTGTTGTTTAGTGGGTAGACAAAGTTTTATGAATGCACTCAGAGTGAAGGTTATAAACCTTTATAAAATCATGTCAGGTTAGATCATGTGAAGATCTGTTAAAATGACTCATAATCTGCTCATAAATCCTTCCTGGTTAGCTCATGTTAGCTAAAATAAATTCTCATATATTAATGCTAATTAACTCATTCTTCCAGCTTGAAGATTTCCAAATATGGACTTAAAGACACATCTGCGGTGTGCGATCTGCAGAGAGAACACATGGGATAACGTGTCAGTGGCTAATGTATCTTTGCAGTAAAGATTTGCATTATTTTGTTCTGGGCACAGTGTTAGATGTCATATAAATGTACAGTTGCTAGATGGTTGAAGGTGATTTCTGTATAGGACAAATTACTGGAACATTCTGGTTTCCTGGATAACATGGCACATTACTATTAGGTATAGGAAATATCACATAAACACACAAGCATGTAGATGATCATTATGTTGTGAACCTTTTAAGAAAATGTCCATGCTCCTAAAAGTCAATAGTAAACCCTATCAATTCATTGGTTGACTGTAGGCTCATCTTCATCTTCAAGTGTGTTTCGGCTGATGCTATTACTAACCTGAAAGAGTTTGCTGTTGTTATTCCAAATACAATATGAATTGAGTGGTGTTTGACCCTCATGTTGGTGGTCTCCAAGGTTTCCCAGGACTTAAGGGTGCAAGAGGAGACCCAGGACGCCAAGGCTTGGGTAGAAAGGGCTCTTCTGGACGGCCTGGAATTACAGGACCAAAAGGACAAATAGGACGTCCTGGAGATACTATTTCAGGACGTAACGGCCAATCAGGAAGGCCAGGAAAAAAAGGTATGAAGTTTTCAAATGCTAAAAATCTATGGTATTCCTGACAGGATCCCTGTCAAGATTTATTATTTTTAGCCTTCTTGCAAAACTGAAAACATTTTTGCAAACAATGCATCCAGATTGCCAGATAGCTAACTCCTCATTTCTCACATTACAGTCTCATCTATTTTACATCTCACATTTTACATCTCCTTCCCAATCTTTATGAAAGTATCAGTACTCTTTCATCATTCCAGTCATAACATACATGCACTATACTGACATGGATGTTTTTCAGGGGAGAAGGGATTCCCCGGATTGGTGGGATTCCCTGGCTCACCTGGACGTTTTGGAGGCTCTGGACAGCCAGGGGGTAAAGGTCAACCTGGAATCCCAGGATTGGATGGCGAACCTGGAGTAAATGGCTATCTTGGTTTTAAAGGTATACTAAAAACTTAAAACATGCCAGTTAACATGTCAATGATATTATGGTTGCTTATTTTTATAGTATACCATGCAAAAGTGGATTCTGTGTGTGTGTGTGTGTTTGTTTTCCAGGGGACCGTGGAGAACCAGGCCAACCAGGTCCTCCCTCTCCACCCCTTCCACTACATCATAATAAAGGGGACCAAGGTACTCCTGGAGCTACTGGACTGCCTGGTTTTCCAGGACCACGAGGTACAGAAACACTCCCATGGCCACCGATTCTCATCTATCCATGAACAGAAAACTGTAGAATACAAAACAAAATAAGAAGCATCTTGTACATTCCAGTGTTCTTTACCTGTGGTGGTCAAAGTTTAGCTTCAACTTGATTTCACACGCAACAGTTCATTTTTTTGGTTTTGCCTAGAAATTGCAATCTGTCATCATCCCATGCCAGAAATATGACAGGAATTGTCTTTAAACAGGTGATAAGGGAACCCCAGGTTTATATGGTCGTCCAGGCTTTCCTGGTCAGCTAGGAGTTGTTGGTGGAGTTAAGGGTCTATCTGGTGATCCAGGTGTCCAAGGGCGCACAGGTTCTCCAGGATTTGCAGGACCTAAAGGGGCGCCTGGTGTTTTTGGTTTCCCTGGCATGCCTGGACCTAGGGTAAGTCCATTTACTGTGTGGTGCCAATCCAGCTAAATGATAGAAATGAAGTAAACCCACAATAGCCAGCGGGGAATACAGCTCCATGAAAATGCAGTATTGACAGCAGAAAATGTCAGTATTCTTTTATGTGTTGGTTGATCACTGTATATTTCATGCATTTTGATCACTATTGCAGGGTGATGATGGAGTTCCTGGTTTGTTTGGCTCACCTGGTATTTCAGGATTGCCTGGTAGCAAAGGTGCGTTCTGCTTTGCATATAAATAAATTTCTCCATGAGAACACAATTATTTCAAGACTGTAGTGTTTGACTGTGTATTTGGTTATATTTAACATAATGATCATCCCATGCATTCTCCTGTAAAGGTGAGAAAGGAGACTCTACTGGATCACCTGGGGCCCCTGGAAGAAGGGGACTGGTGGGAGATTTTGGATTCCCTGGTGAGCTTTGTGCTTTTCTTTTCTTCTGTTTACGACTACTTTTTTTTTTTTTTCTTTTTTTTTTACAACAGCATATTACTATTATAATGATTACTATCATTTTAATGAGGTCCATGTAATGGATCCTGACATGGAAGACATATTTAGCCTGAGGAGATTATGAAAGTGATTTTGTATTTTATTATTAAAAATGTATGAACGTATGTCTAGAGACCCTGGTGTTTTTGTGAATATAATATAATATAATAATATAATAAACATGTTCATAACCAATATTATGCCAAATTAAAGTTACTAATGAACAATAAGTGAATAGGACACTGAAAGGCATTCTTTAATATTATTAATCCTGTAATATAAAATGGCATTATCAATTTGTTTATGTAATACCTCAATGTCAGTATTTTTCTCTTTCGATTGTATTTGATGCACAGGTCTCCCAGGCCTTGCTGGTGATCAAGGTTCTCAGGGTTTGCCAGGAGGGTTTGGGTACCCTGGGCGGAAAGGAGTACCTGGAGATCCAGGAAGGCCTGGATCAGAAGGTAACCCTTTTGCACACACATCTCCTTTTAATTAGTTATCATATTAAACTGATGCTTCTTTTAACTTACGCATCATGTACCTTCTGTCAGGTCAGCCTGGGCTGCGTGGCACTAAGGGTTTCCCTGGTTTTCCGGGGCAGAGGGGACAGGATGGTGAACCAGGTCTCGCTGGGGCTCCAGGTCGTGCAGGAGTAAAAGGTCAGTCTAGTCAAAGAGCATCATTTTCTTATATAGTTACAGCTAGAATGTCTGTAATGTTTGCTACAGATATATTGTTTTTATGCAAGTAATCCATGTCTTTGCTGGCAGCCATACATCCAGAAACAGGTTTGGTTTCTAATCAAATAAGCAGCTAGATTCAAGAAGTTCCCAGTTCAGTTACTGGGTCTAGCAACTGAACTTCTTATTTTATGTTAACTAATGCAACTTTACATAACTGCTTCACAATGCTCATTTTTGAAAGTATGTTTAATAACACACCTTTCCTAATTCCCTTATAGGTTTATCTGGATCCCCTGGTTTAGATGGACTCAATGGACTTTCAGGGCCCAAAGGTCAACCGGGCATACCTGGTAAGAATATCTACAGCTATTGATACTTCCTGCATTTCAAATGGGTCCACACACAGTCAGCAGCCACCTTGTGGTAGACCATCTACTTATAACTTAAAGTAACACAGTTAAATCTGTCCACAGGTTTAGTAGAGGGTGGTCAGACTGGAGCCCCGGGATTGAATGGACTAAAAGGAGAAAGAGGCACATCACTGCCCGGAGCACCGGGATTTCCTGGAGTAAAGGGAGCCCGAGGAGATATTGGTGAGAAAATAATATACATTATAAACACTCTGTCTAACACAGCCATAAAAATTAGTCATTTAGCTAGGTAGCACCAAGAACATAACAAACCATGACTCAAGCAAATAAAGCCAAACAAATTAGGTAGAGATAGATCATTTACTACCACTACCATCACTACTAGCCCTGCCCAATCCCAGTAATATCACTACCTCAACTACTATGACCACTAAATTTCTGCAAGAACTAAATCTCTGCAAGAAATGCAAAACATTAAATTACTAAAATGCACATTTCAAGATACAGAAATACCTGTTCTGTTTCAGGACTGTATGTGGCAGTATTTGCCCCAATATGTTGATCCTATTCTTGTGGTCTTTGTTAGGTTACCCTGGACAGTCAGGGTTTCCAGGTCCTCAAGGTCCTCCAGGACCATCCATTGCTACCGGCATTCTTGGTCCTCCAGGAGATGGTGGTCTACCTGGACTAGATGGTGAAAAAGGTAACCCTGTTTTTTTTAATGACTGTCAAGTTAAGTAAAATAATCTTTTGCACATGGAGCAAAGAGACCAGAAAGAGATGAGATTAAAAATGGTTATCTAATTTTTTATTTTTTGAAAATACCTCTTCAATGACAGTCATTGAGCCAGCCCGGCCACATGAGGACCTTTTTTAAAAAATGTCTCTTTTATAGGTCTTCCTGGCCCCCCTGGTCCTCGTGGTCCAGCTGGGCCTGGAACAGACCAGGGTGACAGAGGAGATCATGGATTTCCTGGATTACCTGGAATCCCTGGGAAAGGTGGTGAACCTGGATTTGCAGGAAGACGTGGGCCACCTGGCAACTCTGGATTCAAAGGTGCTTATATGGAGAATCTTTATAACATTGCGCATCAATATACTGAACTATTAGCTGTAGTCTAAACTGTACTGTAGTCATGGCATTTTATGATGGTCTGAAAGTAAATTTACTTTAATATGCCAAAGATTGCCTTTCTCTACCTGTCTCTTTCAGGACTGAGAGGAGACCCTGGAGTTAGTGGACCTCCAGGACGTCCAGGCTTCCCTGGAGATCAGGGAAGTTATGGTAGCAAAGGATCAAAAGGATTTGTGGGTCAGTAAATAAACCCAGCAGGTCTGCTGTAAAATATAGCACAATTTTTTTTTCAAGTTTAAATGCGAGCTTTGGCATTGCAGTCCAGTCAATTTACCTTACATGTACTTCTTTGAAGTTAAGCACTCTCTTAAATACATGCCATTTCCTGAACTCTATCTCTTCTTTTCAGGTGCACCTGGTAGCAAAGGCCTTCCAGGAATTGTTCTCCCACCCCCATTCAGGGACTTGCCAGTTGGGCATCCTGGTCCACAAGGAGCCCCTGGCCTTACTGGTTATACAGGATCACCAGGCCAGCCTGGTTTCCCTGGACGTCCAGGTGAGCTGCATATCACAGTTAATCATATTTTTATTACTTATTGTCCAAATAATGTTGATTACTTATGGTCAAGCATCAGTAGTGCCTTGTTTTATTTGAAAGATAACAAATTGATCTATGACAAAAAAGGCATTCATTGCACCTTTGTGAGTTCGTGACAAAACACTTGCATATACTGTAGCTTTATAGTTTACTTTAAAGTTTAAGTTAAAGTTTATTGTATTGCACATATATAGTATTTGTCTTTTTTGTTAAAAATCTGTAGGCCCCAAAGGAAAGTTTGGATCGATGGGCAAACCAGGTCGCACTGGCCCAGCTGGACCTTCAGGACTCATTGGAGATCCTGGAGTTCCAGGATATCAAGGACGTGCTGGTGACAGTGGTGAGTTGAATGTTTTTTAGAAAGGTATTGTAACCACACTTGAGTGCAGTGAGTGAAAAAAAAAAGAATTATGCTTGAGAGAGAATGGAATGTACTGTTTGGTAGCATCTGGTTAGCACCTTAAAGGCCCTCTCCAGCTCCAGGTGACCTGACTTTTATTCTTCATGTTTGATGAGCCAGGAGCATCCATTGTCAGGTATTAGTCATCAGCAGCGAACTGTTAATTTCCTTGGATTTCTGTGAGCCTCACTTCTCAGGCTTGGTGATAAAGACCCTTGAATAACTTTTTTTCTGCAGCCCTGAAGGTGGGCTCTAGGGTGGTGGCGTGATCAGGTTTGGTGGTATTCCAAGCACACCTGATATAACACTATCTAAATACATTTTCACATAAGGATTAAACTTAAGAATTAGGCTTCATGATGGATGAAAGTGCAAACTGAGTCTAAGAGCATGTTGACAAGTCGTAATCAGAGCAAAACTGATACTTTTAGTTAGTTTGCTGTTTGGTTTGAATTAGCTAGATGCTAGGTTGTTTTGAAAAAGAACTTTGGCAAGTGTGCATAGAAATTATCAATCAGTCCCTTAGAAACCAAAAAACAAATCCTTACTATACAGGTATAATTGCTTACCCTTCATCTCTCAGTAGCCACTTTTCTACCAGTGGTTCTATTTTACCTTTACTTGTCCTCTGCTATCATTTCCCCCTCATTTTTTAAGTCCTTCTCATCCACTCTTTCCTCATTGCTCAGGTTTTCCTGGTAGGCAGGGACAACCAGGTCCTCAAGGTTTGCCTGGACGTACAATTGGGATCGGCTACACTCTGGTAAAGCACAGCCAGTCCAGCCAGGTGCCAATGTGCCCTCAGGGCATGGACAAGTTGTGGGATGGCTATAGCTTGCTTTATGTAGAAGGACAGGAGAAGGCACATAACCAAGACCTGGGTAAGACATTAGAGATTTAGTGCAATGTATTATAACATCAGCAAACATGCAGAAATTTTAGTATCATTGGTGTAGCAAATGTCAAATATCAATATAAGGATTATATTGGCTTAGTGATTTTTCTTTCAATGGTCTTCCATCATTTATTTTCTAATTTTCTCTCTACAACTTCCTCTCTGCTCTCTCAGGATTGGCTGGCTCCTGTCTACCTCGTTTCAGCACCATTCCCTTCCTTTACTGCACAACCAATGAACTCTGTTATTACGCCAGCCGCAATGACAAGTCCTACTGGCTGTCCACATCAGCACCCATTCCCATGATGCCTGTAGCAAATGAGCAGATTACTCAGTACATCAGCCGTTGTTCAGTGTGTGAAGCCCCATCTCAAGCTGTGGCTGTCCACAGCCAAGACGTCACTATTCCCCCCTGTCCACAGGGGTGGAGGAGCCTGTGGATTGGTTACTCCTTCCTTATGGTGAGACATATACCCATACACACTCTGTTTCTCTCTTTCTCTTCTAAAAAGCTAGAATGTTCATGGATTTTCAGAATAGTAAAAGTTTTAGCATGTTTGTAGGCTGGGTAATAAACAGACTGCTGCAGTTTTCAATATGAGAAAGACAATAATGAGTTGGCAGAATCACTACTTATATCAATATAGTTAGCTAAGCTACAAGTTACTCTACAAAAAAAGCTATAAATATAACAATGGCTCCATAAGAAAAAGCTCCAGTCATCTGGCCTGCAAGGGAAAACTGCCTGACAGGAAGTATATAACTTGGCAAAATAAAATTAGATATTGGGTGAGCTATGACAGTATGATTAGTAAAACATCCATCAATCGGGGGGCACTGTGGCTTAGAGGTTAGCACGTTTGCCTTGCACCTCCAGTGTTGGGGGTTCGATTCCCAGCAGACATGTTCTCCCTGTGCTTCATGGGTTTCCTCCCCCAGTCCAAAGACGTGCGTTGTAGGCTGATTGGCATCTCTAAATTGTCTATAGTGTGTGATTGTGCCCTGCGATAGATTGGCACCCCATCCAGGGGCCATCCTTGTTCCCCGAGTCCCCTGGGATAGGCTCCAGGCTCCCTGCAACCCTGTGTAAAAAAAAAAAAAAAAAAAAAAAAAAAAAAAGAAGTACAGAAAATGGATGCACATCTATCACTGCTGTTCCACTACATGGTAAATAAAAAATCGACCCTCTAAGAAGACGCTTGATTTTAAATCTCTCATCAAACACTTTCATCTCATCACACCAACATAAGCTCAACGTAGCTCCCAATAATTCTCACAGTTCTTGTATCCCTATCGGGCAGGTTGCTACAGAGCCATGTTCTTAAAGTGACGTTTGTGAATTTCCTCTTTCTGAAGTGACATATGTTCAGTATTTTTCTGTATAGTACAGGCAAGGAAGCCTTGCCTTTATTCTGTGTTGGTGTTATTGTAACTCTGTGTTACTGTGTGTCTCTTCATATTAGCACACGGCTGCAGGGGCTGAAGGAGGTGGCCAGTCACTGGTTTCTCCAGGCTCATGTTTAGAAGACTTCCGTGCAACACCTTTTATCGAATGCAACGGGGCTCGGGGCACCTGCTTCTTCTTCAACAACAAACATAGCTTCTGGCTAACCACTGTGCAACAGGAGAGGCAGTTTTCACAAAGTCCTGATTCAGAGACCCTGAAGGGAGATCAGTACCGCGGCCGTATCAGCCGCTGCCAGGTCTGCATGAAGATCTTGTAGTCTGTGCACACTCCAGGAGAGGAGAGGGGACTTTTAACAGAAAGGATAGGGAATAAGAAATAAGAACACAAATATTGACTGACTGACTGTATGAGACCCTCTCTTCTAGGTGATTTTTGGAGCCTTCTACAAGGCCATGGTTTGGAGGGGCAAACAGCTCCAAGTAAAGAGGTTTATTTCTCTAATTTCACTTATCAACACTGGTGCTATGAGAAACTGCATTGTTTTATTTTTATTTTTACTATTCAATGTTTGTTTTACATATTCATGGCTACCTCGGAGAGTGTGTCCCTAATCCCCGATGGGAAGCACTGAAACATTAATATGAGACTGCAGGCATTTTGTAACACAAGCCAAAATCTTCTGGTTCACCTAGTCAAATAGGTGCTAGTCTGAAGCAATGATGACATGTTTGGCAGTGAAGATATTAATATGATAATATCTTGCTTGTTTGTGATTAGGGAAAGTGGGCAAACCAGCACTTTGTAGTGTACACAAATGAGGAAGATTGTGGCTTGTGGTTAACACTTGAAATTATAATCCTCTCTAACCCCCCACACATGTACAAGTATTACATTGCACTGAAATGAATATCTGGAAAAAAAAAAAAATATATATATATATATATATATATAAAAAAAGTATTAGCAGCTGTAGAAAATGAACATTCCACTTTCACCTCCAACAGGTTCCTTCCCAAATATCTCTATTAACTCTAAAAAAAAAAAACATACATAAAAATCTTACATAAGTCTTCACTCTCTACATACACTTGAACTATATAATTTTCATACTCATCATTTCACCTTTCCTACAATGCTGCCTACAAGGAGCCATTCAGCTGAGCAAAACATATGCGCATTAGATATTCAATGCTTTCCACATCCAAAAGTATACCTATGGTTACTGGAAATGTCTGTAATCACTGCTGTTATCCTTTAGTCTTTCTACAGTGTGTTTGAAAAGTCTCTTAAAGAGATGGGCTAATATGTAACCACTATATTCATTAGCTTCTTAAGCTCTCGTTGGTAGCCTTGAGTTTTCAGTATGGTTTCATCTGTAATATCTGTAAGCCGTTATATTGCAGTTTCATCATTATGGTAGGAAGCAAACAATGTAGTAAATTGCAAAACTTGGGTGTATGATTTGTACATTAAGGATGGTTTCTAAAGGTATATATATATCTTTATGTGTATATTATAACAGTATTTGTATTTTTCTTACACTGATTTAGATGTAATTACATAAATACATTTTCCCCTACATAAATTTAGGTCTATCACATAGCTGGATTTCCAGTATTAGTTTTGTTTTGTTTTTTGTTTTGTTTTTTAACCAAAGCTGTTTCAACGTATAATTGTGCTCCCTAATAAATAGTGTTGTAACAAAATTACACGAATGGACCCCACTGACCTGTCATTTATTACATTACAGACTTGACATCAATTGCATCAAAAAGTATGTATTTAAGGTGTGTACTTTCTCAAACAAAGAGTTCAACAAACATTACATAAGGCAATTCATCCAAAAGAGTTAACAATATGCATAGTTTAACATATTAATTGCTAGTTTACATCCTTGGGAAATTAGAATCAATAAACTAAAGAGCCCTAGAAAATTGAGTTGAGTACCTGCGCAAATCGAATGTGAATATGGATACCTTTGCTCGCATATTAATTGACATATGTTTTGATCACTGAATACAACTCTAACATGCAACCACAAATAGAAAGCAGCTCCAGGTCTGTGATTTTCCCATGGTGTTGCACTTTTTTAGACTGATTTTTTTAATCATCTGGTTGGGGATAATAGGCCTATCTTCAAGTCGAATAGGTAAGATAATTTTTTTTAATGCAATAACTAGGCTGCATTCATGGGTTACTTTAGTTAAGCTATGAATAAAATAACAGTATGTCTCTGTGACACAGCGGTTAGTGTTGTCTACTCACATTTCTGTACATGGTCTCCCTATGTCTATGTGGGTTAAATTGCCCATGTGGGTGTGTTACCCAGTAATGGACTGAGGTCACATCAATGGTGTATACCCACCTTGTGCCCAGTGATCCAAGAATAGGCTCCAGATTCATTGCAACCCTGACAGGATAAAGCGGTTACTGAATAAGAATGAATCAACAATAAAATAACAGGTGAAATGATCAAAGCTAAACTATATGGCCAAATGTTTGTGGACACCTGACCATCACACCCATATGTGCTCTTTGAACATCCCATTACAAATTTAGTCCTCCCTTTGCTGTTATAATATCATCCATTCTTCTATGAAGGCTTTCCACTAGATTTTGAAACATGGCTGTGGGAATTTGCCCATTCAGCCACAAGATAATTACTGAGGTCAGGAACCTCGAGTTCTTCCACTCCAAATTTGACAAACCATGTCTTCATGGAGCTCACTTTGTGGACAGGGGCATTGTCATTCTGGAACATGTTTGGGCCTTTTAGTTCTAGTAAAGGCAAGATATCTAATATATATATATATAATTTTGAAGTCCCAAAGATGGGTGTAGTGGTTAGGTGTGATAGTCAAACTTTTGATCGAATAATGTATATGTAGAGATAAAATTGTAACAGTAAATACATATGAAGTAAATCACTATATGAATGTATTATATTATGCATCTGTGTATAAGTCTGCTAACTCTCATAGTTATACTATATTTGTTACAGTAGGCACATACTCTATGTAGTAATCTAGACTGTTAGAGAAACTGCATGTCTTTAATTGAAATGTATATATATATTATAATATATAATGTATATATTATAATACTTAAAACAATGTCAGTCATGACTAGAGTTTAAAAACAGTGGTGCAGCAGGTAGCGCTGCAGTCTCACAGCTCCAGGGTGCATGGTTTAATCCTGAGCACAAGTTACAGTCTGTGTGGCTTCATATGTGTATGTGTGGGTTTCCTTCAGGTTCTCCAGTTTCCTCCCAATATCTGCCAGTAGGTGGACTGTCTATGCTAAATTGCTTCTAGGTGCATTTGAATGTGTGTGTGTGTGTGTGTGTGTGTGTGTGTGTGTGTGTGTGTGTGTGTGTGTGTGTGTGTGTGTGTGTGTATGTGTGTGTGTGTTCCCTCCATACACCCTGTGTTCCCAGGCTAAATCAGTTATTGAAGATGAATGAATAAATGAATGAATTAATCACTGAATGAATTAATGAATGAATCATAAAGCACGTGGGGGGCTACAGTGGCTTAGTGGTTAGCATGTTTGCCTTGCACCTCCAGGATTGGGGGTTCAAATCCCACCTCCAGGATTGGGGGTTCAAATCCCACCTCCGTCCTGTGTGCACAGAGCATGCATATTCTCCCTGTGCTCCGGGGGTTTCCTCCGGGTACTCCGGTTTTCTCCCCCAGTCCAAAGACATGCACTGTCGGCTGATTGGCATTTCCAAGTTGTCTGTATTGTGTGACTGAGGTCTCGCACGTTGTGATTGTGCCCTGCAATGTCCGGGGTGTCCCAGGCCTTGTGCCCTGAGTTCCCTGAGATAGACTCCAGGCGACCTTGTGTAGAAAAAGCGGTGTGGAAAATGGATGGATGGATGGATGGATGGATGGATGGATGGATTTGACTAAAGCCTTCTCCAATCCTCTAGATGGCGGTGTGATGCTTTAATCTCAAACCGTTACAGCTATTGCAGTGCCTTCAGAATCAATACAAACAACAGTCCCGCTGTGGAACAGCTGCGAAATAATATTTTCTCAACTGATTTGGCTCATTATAAACAGGTAAAGGCATTGAATTAAGCACAGAAGGGGCAGTTTTGGTGTGCGTAGTGTGTTGTTTAAAATTTTGTTTAAGGCTCTATTTCTGTTCTGTTATTTAAGCTGCGTAGCCAGTCAGATGAACTAGTGTAATTGTGATCTATTAATCTGAATGGTTTCCACATTGAGGTGTAGTCGCTGGTGTTGTTAGTGTACTGTGCAGTGAGCTACTGTGTGTCTAGTATAATACTGAGGGAAAGGCGGGGCAGGGCACTTTGCTTACTCTGTGCTTTCAAAAGGAAATTGATACATAATCTTTTCGCTGAATAAAGAAACAGTATTTACAGAAAGTCAGTTTCCGTTCTCAGTGTTATGGTAGCGTAATTCAGGTGCAGTAATGTCGGATGTTGGTGTTTTTTTTTTTAATTCACACTCTGCTCGCGCACTCCTCAGGTTTGATGGCGTTTAGGGAGTGTCGTAGTTATACGACTTTCCATCTACTACAGTCTCCAAACAGCACAGTACTGACAATAAACACACAGGCGGACACATTTTATAATAGAAATCAAATAACTTGGTCGTTTTAGCAGCAAAAGTAAAGATGAGAATGACAGAGGATGACAACAAGCTATCTGTAATGAGGGTTGTGGTGTTTGATGGTATTAGGACGGTTTTGTTTCGATTGTTTCACTTTTTCGTTGTTGTTTATTTATTTATTTAAATATATGTATGTATGGAACTTTTGATAATAGACATTATCTTTAGAGATATCCAGATATAGATTAGGTCCCAAATGAACGAGTGGCAAGAAAATAAAACTGAGACGAATGAAAATGAAGAAACCTTGAGAGGAACCAGACTCAACAGGGAACCCGTCCTCTTCTGGGTGACACCTGATAGTACAATTATAAAAAGTAAAACAGCATTACTAAGTGTGTTGAAAGGATGTTCGGTATGAGCAGTACAGAATCAGCTCTTGGGGACAAGTCTACAGTATCCAGTTGAGATTATCTGAGTTTTCTGGTGTCATGAGCTGGAGAGTGAAAAGAACTGACACACTATGACAAAGAGCTAATATATCACATTGGAGCACTAATGACAATGTACTTTCACAGGAAAGGTTCCCACTTCAGAAAATGAAATGGAATGTAAAGCCTAAAATAATGCATATGCCAGATGAATGTATTGTAATTCATTCATACTGTGATATCTATTTAGCTTAGAAATCCTGGTTCTGGGCATTTTTGTTCTTATAAATACAATTCTAAGTCTCACACCTAGGGCCAGTTTTAGCATAGCCAGTCTGCCTTCGTGCATGTTTTTGGACAGTGGGAGGAAATTGGGAACCTGTCAGAAACATACCCATAGAACAGGCACAGAAACGAATTACTTGAGCTCAGGATCGAACCCATGACCCTGGAGCTGTGAGGCAACAATGCTTTCCACTTCTCAGTTGTGTTGCCCACTTATTACAATTCTCTGCTTGCTGTATATGATAAATAATACTCATGTTAAACATCATATCTTCTCCTGAACACAGTTAGATCACAAGCAGTATAAAATTTTGACAACATATACAGTAGCTTTTGCAACATAAACAGTAAAGATTTATGTTGCAAAAGTAAAAAAAAATATATATATATATATATATATATATATATATATATATATATAATGTGTTCACTTGGAAGTCAG
Source organism: Cranoglanis bouderius (assembly GCA_023630585.1). NCBI lineage: Eukaryota > Metazoa > Chordata > Actinopteri > Siluriformes > Cranoglanididae > Cranoglanis > Cranoglanis bouderius. The sequence goes on from CM042568.1 coordinate 11,803,552, forward strand.
AATCTTATTTGATTACATTTAGACATGTGATGCATTTTTGTCTGAGGACAGTTGGAATTTCTGAATATTGCTATTTTTTTGCGTACAGAGATACAATTTTGTCAGGTTTTGTGAAGAATAGGGTAAAACATGGTAGAAATATTGTGAGGTTAATTTCAAACATATAAATGGAATATTACATTCCTCCTGGCAAAAGCACTTCTCTGTTCAATTATGCCTAGTTATGTTTGAAAATTCTCTTGATGAGTGTTACTTAGATTGAGAATAAAAGAAAATGGTAAGTGATTAAGCTCTGAAATTTCTTCTTTCATGCCCCCTAAAACGTTCATAACTAGGGGTGGGTGGTATGACCAAAAATCTATTTCACAGAATGAGTCATTGTATTTCATGGTAACGATATATATCACGTAAAAAAATAGTCATTCTGGTAAATCAACTGTAAATCAACTGTAAATTGACATGCTTCATTTTAAGATGATAAAACAGGTTACTTATGCTACCGCTGCAAGCGGAAACATTTGTGCAACACAGTTTGCAAATAACATTTTTCTGCTCTTTGTCAGAGTTTGTAAACCCGAACCACGTCCATACCACCGATGTCGCGCCTCTTTTCATAACAAGTTCCTCCTCCTGCTCAGGATTGGTTTGTGGGACTTCTTCACCAGCGTGCTTACCTTTCTCCATGTTTTTCCCAATCACAACTACTCTTATGTACAGTTTCTCGATCGTTCTCACGTGCAGGAGCGATACGCACAAAGTTAACCACGCCCACTTATTTACATTTCACGGTATACACAGAATAGAAAAATCTGTAATAATAGACATTTTATTCCGCAGTAACGGTATATACCATCATACCACCCAGCCCTAGCATATTGTATATTAATTATTCAACAGAATTGTTTTTATGGAAAGGACAGAACCACAGAGGCAGCATATTACAGCTGTGTCTAACAGAAAACGTAGATAAGAAGGAGGATTATGCGTACAAACCCATACAGCAAATGAAAACAAAAGAGGTCTTACCTGACAATTTCCAAGTTCTTCTGCTTTAACAATGATGGCCATACAGTTTTTACCAGGGATGCCCCTAAAAACACATTTTAGTTTGTGTCATGTAGAATTCTGGTAATGCTACAACATTTATTATAAAAACATGATATACAAATATAATATACAAAACAGCTACATAAGCCATTCAAGGCAATGAATATAAATGTACATAAACAATTACAGACTTATTCAAACAGGCATCTGCAGTCATAAAACCTGCTTTTGTCAGTTTTGACCAGACTGTTGCAATAGTTTTCCACTGTTGTGGTTGGGAGACTTGTATGATTTCAGCTTGCATCCATACTCTGTAAACACATCTCCACATCTGCAGTTAATAGGCTGGATTAAAAAAACTTTCTAAAATATTATGAGAGAGAATAATTATTTATTTGAGACAGATCTTTAAATAAAGTCTTTGGATGAGTCAGATGTCCAGGAATTCTATGAAACATTGGACATATAACAGTCCCTCCAGGATTTCGTGATTTTGAAATCTCTGAAATTAACACAAAATCTCCACAAGAAACTCCACAATATTCAGAGGAGATTGTAATTTTTCAAAAAATACGACAGATTTTCTGCAGATTTGGGCCAAGACGCATTATGTGACATCATCGCAACGCACATTCAGCCAAAGCCCTCTTCGATTCACGTGCATCAAACATGAATACAGCTAAAAGGTCTCATTTACCAGCATACATAACTGTGAAAGACAGTGCAAAACTATTTCATGCAATTGCAATTTTGACATTTCAAGTAGTTTTACGCAAAAAAAAGCACAAAACACTCCTCAAATTGCATCGCAAATTTTGAACAACAGTGAGTTGGGGGGGTGTAGTTTGCTACGTGTCAAGAAGGCGGCCCTCTGGTGTTCAGTCAGGGGTACTGCGACCTACCCTAAACTCAGACATGGAGTGAAATCGGAGTGCGTTCAGTGTGAGATTGCTTAATGGCTGATTTCATGCATTATCACGAGTGGGCGAAAAAAAAACTTTTTAGATCTCAGGGATCCTTCTGTGCTAGCTCGCTGCACAAGAGTGTAGGGCAGGATTTTTTTTTTTGGCCGTGCACACAAAAATTAGCACCTGATCAGTGTCGAGGGCTCCCATTTACATATCAATCAAAGTGTTTTAGACTGATTTTGCACACGGTGCGCCTTTGGGTAGCTAATCCAATATTTGCGCCGCAGGGAGTGATATCGCTTAGTCGAATAGCATTGGTTATACGCAATGAATCGAATCTAGCAATATAATAAGGCCTTTTAGAAAGATAAGAGGAACATCGCTCAAATCAATCTTTTATCACACTGAAAGAAGATTTCTTCGTTCTTACCAGGCGATTACAATATTAAAATGTGCTGTAATACGATTTCATCGTCTTCAGACACTTTTAATATTATGAGCTGCAGTTTTACTTTAAGCACTTAACCGTTGCTAAAATGTCAGACAAATATAGTGCTGTTAATGTGCTGAACTGAAAATCAGCTTATTTTCAGTTAATTCACGGAGTGAGTTAGGTTCGAGTGGCGACTCACTCGCTGAAACGCGCAAAAATACAAACCTAAGAATAAAAAAAAACCCACACGCTCAGATTCGAAGCGGAGTTGCTCACGAAACAAGGTTTTTAAAACGTGCCCGATTATCTCCACCAATTTATGTAGCGAATTTAGCTCAAATGGTGAAATATATCTATATCTAATCGAATCGCGTTATGATCAGCTATAAATATAAATCGACCATGAAAGGGAATGTTCGTATATATATATATATATATATATATATATATATATATATATATATATATATATATATAAAACTACAACGGATTATAATTAATTACAACTATATATATGATCTAGATTAGCTTGTAGAATTAACTGTAGTCTAGTTTTAGAATTAAATGCAAAGAGGCTGTTCGGTTTGTCCACCAAATGCACCAGTGTAATCTTCGTATTAGGGTGATGGGGAATTATTCTAATGGCCACAAAGGATAATTCTCCGGTTTTGTTATTAGAAGAAATACAGCGTGTAGCGAAGAGCAACATTAAAGTGACCTTATTCATGAGCAAAAACAGAGACAATCCAGCGTGATAATAATAGATTTTAATAACTAAGTGAAACTACTGATACACACACTAGATCTAAACAACTAATACATACATATATACAGGAAAAGCGAAAGTAGAGACAGAAAAAGGAATGAGAATAACAGAATGGCAGAAAACACAACAGTTTACCCTCGAGAATCATCAATGAATTAAAATCGCCTGAAAACAGGGGCATGAACTTAAGAAAGACGCATCTACAGATCGATTAAAAACTATAATTGCATTGGCTTAGGTGTTGGTTTCAAGATGCGTGCGAGGTCTGGCGAGTTGGTGAGCTGAGTTCACTGGTTCCTTTGTGTCGTTAGAGAGAGAGAGCTTGGACCGGGCAAGCTAGAGTTGAGTCTCGCCGAGGAAGAAAATAAGAAAACGGTAGTTGCCACGTGGCTACCGGAAAAAGAAACAGAAGAGTCCGGAAAACAGAAGCGCGCCGGGAAAAAGAAGAGCGCCAGGAAATAGAAGAGGACCTCCTGCCTCCTGTGGACATCCTGCCAGAACGTGGCTTGAGCAGAGGTCTCCTCGTGGACCTCCTGCCGGAACGTGGCTTGAGCGGAGGTCTCCTCGTGGACCTCCTGCCTGTCAGAGCTCTGTGGAGGAGACCTCCTGCTGGGTCCCTCAGCTGGAGCTCTGGGGGTGCTCGCTTGTGGAGCCGTTTGTGGGGGATAAATAAAGGTCCACTGGGGAAACAAAATGGTATCCATAGCGGGAACAAAAAATTCGGCACTGCGTGCCCTCAATTTCCCTGCTGCATCTATGTTAGGCTAAGTATTCTGTTAGCAGGCAGAAAGGGGGGCTGGATGCATGCGCAGGGGAAAAGGTCACTTTATTAGGAATGATTCACAAGTTTAGGAACAATTCAAAATTGCAATGCAGGAGAAATCAAAAACAGGTGGAGTTCAAAAACACAGGCAAACAGTAGTATCAGAGGCTAGACAACAGTTCCGAGTCAAAAGATGTTAGCAAAAGTTTAGCACGAACAAAACAGTAATCCCAAGGGCAAGAGCAATAATCCAATGTCCAGAAAACATGAGCGCGGTTCAAAGCCAGAATAAATAGTCCATGGAAATCGCTTGGTAAGTGTATGAGCAAAAGGAGCGTACAAATACTTCGCGCCGAGGCGAAGAAACAAAAAGCTTAAATAACATGAATGAAACAAGGCTTAACGTAAAACACCTGAAACATAATGACAAAGAATCAATGAGCAAAAGAACCAATAAGCATACAGGGGTGGAGACATGACATAAACCAAAACAAAGAGACGTGGCAAAGTAAACAAAACGAGAGTCTGTGAATGTGGAAATGTGCTACTCGCTCGCTTAAACCCTAACAGAGCCCCCCCCCGCTTCTCCCGAAGCGCCAAAGCCTTGACCTCTCTGGCAGACCTGTGCCAGTGGGCAGGATAATAATCTCTGTCCCCCCGGTCCCGAGGCAGGCATGGTCCACAGTTCCCTGGCGTGAGCGGAGCATGGTTGGCCGTCCCGTCGGCCACGGGCGCGAACTGGGAACTTGGAACTGTCCGGGTCCCAGTTCCCAATTTCCCAGTTCCAAGTTCCCAGTTTCCCAGTTCCAAGTTCCCAGTTCCAAGGTCCCAGTTCCCAGTTTCCCAGTTCCAAGTTCCCAGTTTCCCAGTTCCAAGTTCCCAGTTCCAAATTCCCATTTCCCAGTTCCCAGTTCAGGTTCCTGTCCAAGTCTCTGTCCAAGTGCCTGTCCAGGTTCCAGTCCGGGTTCTCCCTCCCTTGTTTTATACAGGTGGGGCATCGTAGTTTGTCCTGTCGGATGCAGCCCTCGGTTGCGCACTCCTGGGTCAGGGGTTGAGAGGAGCAGGCCGCCACGTCGGTCCGCTCCCCCCATAGTGTGCGATGATCAGACAGGCGGTCCCTCCCCAAGAAAACATTGAGGTCAGGTGCAAATTCAGGACTCCCGAACACCTGAATTCATAATTCCACAAAGCCAGAGACGGTATTTAGCTTCTTGGATCCCCGGGCAAGGTGAAGCTCCGCCCACTGGTGAGCTAAATGGGAGAGGAGGAACCCCAACCACTGTTTCTCGTTGGGCTTGGGGTCCTCCAAACTGAGAATATAAATCTGCGCCTGTAGGAGAAAACTGTGGGTAAGCGGAAAATCCATCGAAGGCGGAAGGAGGATAAATAAAGGTCCACTGGGGAAACGAAATGGAATCCAGAGCGGGAACAAAAAATTCGGCACTGTGTGCCCTCAATTTCCCCGCTGCATTCATGTTAGGCAAAGTATTCTGTTAGCAAGCAGAAAGGGGGGCTGGATGCATGCACAGGAGAAAAGGTCACTTTATTAGGAATGGTTCAAAAGTTTAGGAACAGTTCAAAATCGCAATGCAGGAGAATAGTCAAAAACATGCAGAGTTCAAAAACACGGGCAAACAGTAGTATCAGAGGCTAGACAACAGTTCCGAATCAAAAGACTTTAGCAAAAGTTTGGCACGAACAAAACAGTAATCCCAAGGGCAAGAGCAATAATCCAATGTCCAGAAAACGTGAGCGAGGTTCAAAGCCAGAATAAACAGTCCATGGAAATCGCTTGGTAAGTGTATGATTCAAAAGGAGCGTACAAATACTTCGCGCCGAGGCGAAGAAACAAAAAGCTTAAATAACATGAATGAAACAAGGCTTAAGGTAAAACACCTGAAACATAATGACCAAAGAACCAATAAGCAAATGGGGTGGAGACATGACATGAACCAAAACAAAGAACTAATAAGCATACAGGGGTGGAGACATGACATAAAACAAAACAAAGACACGTGGCGAAGTAAACAAAACGAGAGTCTGTGAATGTGGAAATGTGCTACTCGCTCGCTTCCGCGAGCAGCGCGAGGGGAAACCCTAACAGAGCCCCCCCGCTTCTCCCGAAGCGCCAAAGTCTTGACCCCTCTGGCGGACCTGTGCCCCTGGGCAGGATAATAATCTCTGCCCCCCAGGTCCTGAGACAGGCATGGTCCATAGTTCCCTGGTGTGAGTGGAGCATGGTTGGCCGTCCCGTCGGCCACGGGCGCGAACTGGGAACTTGGAACAGGAAACTTGTAAATGGACTTTATGAACTTGGAACTGGGAACTACAACTACTGTTTACACAACACGTGGAGTTTCTGTGACTGTACAAAGCATGTGATGTGTGGCACGTGCTGTTCAATTTCTGACTGGGTGTCTGTTGCTAAACATCTAGCTGTAACATTCTAACACTGTATCGTTTCACACTGTACACATTTGGCACTGCAAAAGCGGTGCTAATCCTGCTTCGAAGCAGGGTTTCATTAACCCGGGTAAAAACCAGTGCTAACCCAGTGCAGTGCTTCTAAATGACAAGTGTGAAACGTTCCTCTACCCGGGGTTAAAAGCGGGGTTTAGGACGACGATAACCTGAGGTTAAGCACAGTGTGAAAAGCCCTTATGTAGTAACCTATTTAAAAATGCATAAGAAATAGACTGATATTGACCTGTGGGGATCCTAATGACAGAATGGTAAGAGAGGCTGATCTGAGGCACAGGCATGATCTACATCATGCATGCATCACATGTTTGCCTTTTATCCCACTGGATTTGCTAAACCTGACTAGGGGAATAAGGTTGAAAAAAAAAAAGTCTCAGGAAATAAAATAAAAAGGAATGGAAACTGTTTTCACTAAAATTGAAGATTTAGTTAAGTGCAGTGACTGCAAATGTGTTTAATGCTGACGATGTGAAAATGTGTCTTTTTTGGCTTCAAATGTTTTTCAGTTATGAGATAGTTTAGCTGACCTAGTTGAAGAACCTGCTGTTACTGAGAGCAGCAAACAACAGATGTTTGCATAGAATGATTGGATTGTAACATATTTCTGTACAGACATGCTACTGGTTACTTGGTGGTAGGGGTGGGTGGTATGACCAAAAATCTATTTCACAGAATGAGTCATTTTATTTCATGGTAAAGATATATATCATGTAAAAAAAATAGTCATTCTGGTAAATCAGCTGTAAATCAACTGTAAATTGACATGCTCCATTTTAAGATGATAAAACAGGTTACTTATGCTACCGCTGCTAGCGGAAACATTTGCGTGACACAGTTTGCAAATAACATTTTTCTTCTCTTTGTCAGAGTTTGTAAACCCGAACCACGTCCATACCACCGATGTCACGCCTCTTTTCATAACAAGTTCCTCCTCCTGCTCAAGATTGGTTTGTGGGACTTCTTCACCAGCGTGCTTATCTTTCTCCATGTTTTTCCAATCACAACTACTCTTATGTACAGTTTCTCGATCGTTCTCACGTGCAGGAGCGATACGCACGAAGTTAACCACGCCCACTTATTTACATTTCATGGTGTACACGGAATAGAAAAATCTGTAACGGTAGACATTTTATTCTGCGGTAACGGTTTATACCATCATACTGCCCAGCCATATTCATAACCCTAAAAGAAACCAATTTTTCATCACAAAGAAAGCCAAATTCTCATCCCAGGAAGGGTGGAAGTTGCAGTCTTTCCTGTGAAAGTACCCTTTGTAACATTTACCATTTGTTTTTATCTCATGTTGTTTTTGCTGAATTTGGGTGACAGGTGGCAAAGAACATGCTGGAGATATAATGTTTTAGGACTTATATGCAAGTGATCACATGCCTTCTCTTGCCTGTCCTTGATTGCTGATGTTTTCATTTCTGATGTTTTCACTCCATGAAACGTGCAGTATTTGTGTGTTTTGCGCCGACTAAAGTAAAATGGGAAATTATTGGTACAGTTCAATTGTATTCCTTTCCTGTTTGTAATATGAAGATGTTTGTATAATTGTGTGTGTTAGGTTGCAGGTGCCTGAAAGAAATTTCTAAGGTTGCCTGATTGTTTTTAAGATGGAAAGAACATTGGCTAAATTTTTACACATAACCTAAATCGTTTTGATTCGACTTTGTAGGTACACTGGAATATTCGGAGACCCTCTCGGACATGTCATATGTCTTCATCAATGACACGTCACAGACGAGCGTGCCATTACTTCAGGCCTGCATTGATGGAGACCTAGCATTTGCCAGACGGCTCCTGGAGACAGGCTGTGACCCTAACATCCGTGACAACCGGGGTCGCACCGGCCTCCACCTAGCAGCAGCACGAGGCAATGTGGAGATCTGTCGCTTCCTGCACAAATTTGGAGCAGATCTGCTAGCCACCGATTATCAGGGAAACACAGCGCTGCATCTGTGTGGACATGTTGACACCATTCAGTTCCTTGTCTCCAATGGCCTCAAGATAGACATCTGGTGAGATATTTAATGCTTGTCTCATTCATTATGAATATACTTAATAGTTCAGAGTTCTCTAAGCATTAATATACCACCAATGACGTGCTGGTTCTTTACATAATATTGAATGGATGCCATGTGTTTCCACTACAGAAGAGTTGATTCTCAGGCAGTAAAATTAGTTCAGTTCCAGTACCAAAGTGTTGCTGGTCTGGAACCATGATAGCAAGTTTACAAACTTTATTTAAAAACAAAAAGTAATGAACTACTGCATCAGTGGTCCAAGGTGGAAGCAACTGTTTACAGCCATTTGTAGCTAGCTAAATAAGAACCACATTCTTACACACAGTAAGAATAGCTGAAAAACCCTGAAAGCCTGCATCTCTCATCTTGTATGCAGTCACTGTCTATAACAATGGCTTTGTGCTGTGTGAAAATTCTGAAAGATTTGACTTTAGATGATAAAATGTTGTCTCAAAATCAGAATTTCGTGTAAACTCAAGCTTAGTTATAATTTTTTACCCCGTGTTGGCTTTGTTGGTTTTGCAACAGATGCACCATGAATGTAGGCTGTGCGTTGTTTGTGTTTGAGCAGTAATCATAATGGCTCGACTCCTCTGGTGCTGGCCAAGCGGCGAGGTGTGAATAAAGATGCCATTCGGCTGCTGGAGGGTCTGGAGGAGCAGGAGGTGAAGGGCTTCAACAGAGGCACTCATTCCAAACTAGAAACCATGCAGATGGCCGAGAGTGAGAGGTGAGCGGGAAGAGACTCCAGCTGGCACCACTTTCAGTTGACATGGAGCATTTTGTTTAGTCAGCAGTCTTTGTGTTATTAAAAAATCTCCCCCAGACAGGTATATTTATGTATACATGGTAGGTTACGTGATAAGAATATGTACAGTGCCCTCTACTAATATTGGCACCCTTGGTAAATATGAGCAAAGAAGGCTGTGAACATTTGTCTTTATTGTTTAACCTTTTGATCTTTTGTTCAGAAAATTCACAAATATACTCTGCTCTCATGGATATCAAACAATTGCAAACACAACACCGGTTTATCAAAAAAAAATCTTTGTTAAATATAGGTGTGCAACAATTATCCCCATTAATATTTTACATTTTTTAATACACCTGGGTGACTAGGAACAGGAAATTGTTCAACCATGACTTCCTGTTTCACAGGGGTATAAATATGAGGTAACACATAGGCCAAATTCCCTTAGTCATTTATAACAATGGGTAAGACCAAGGAATATAGCTGTGATGTGCAGCAAAAGGTTGTTCACAAAATGGGAAGTGGCTATAAGACAATAGTACAAGCATTGAAAATGCCCATTTCCACCATCAGGGCAATAATTAAGAAGTTCTAGTCATAACATGGAAATGTTATGAATCAACCTGGAATTGGACGTGTGTCTATATTGTCTCAACGCACTGTGAAGAGGATGGTTCGAGTGGCCAACAAATCTCCAAGTATCACAGCTGGAGAATTGCAGAAGTTAGTTGTGTCTTGGGGTCAGAAAGTCTCCAAAACTACAATCCAAAATCACCTACATCACCACAAGTTGTTTGGAAGGGTTTCAAGAAAAAAGCCTCTACTCTCATCCAAATACTCAAGCATCTTCAGTTTGCCAGACACTACTGGAACATCAAATGGGATCGGATTCTATGGTCAGATGAAACCAAAATAGAGCTTTTTGGCAATAAACACCAGAGGTGGTTTTGGCACACAGAGAGGTAGCCATATGGAAAAGTACCTCATGCCCACGGTTAAATATGGTGGTGGCTCTTTAATGTTTTGGGGCTGTTTTTCTGCCAGAGGACCTGGACATTTTGTTAGGATACATGGCATCATGGACTCTATCAAATATCAACAGATATTAAATGAAAACCTGACTGCCTCTGCCAGAAAGCTTAAAATGGGCCGTGGTTGGATCTTCCAGCAGGACAATGATCCAAAACATACATCAAAATCAACACAAAAATGGTTTACTGATCACAAAATCAAAGTCCTGCCCTGGCCATCCCAGTCCCCTGACTTGAAACCCATAGAAAACCTGCGGGGTGGACTGAAGAGGAGAGTCCACCAGTGTGGACCTCGAAATTTGAAGGATGGATTTGAAGAATGGTCTCAGATCCCTTGCCATGTATTCTCCAACCTCATCAGGCATTATAGGAGAAGACTCAGAGCTGTTATCTTGGCAAAGGGAGGTAGCACAAAGTATTGACTAAAAGGGTGCCGGTAATTGTTGAACACCTATATTTAAAAAAGTTTTTTTTTTTTTTTTTTTTTTTGATAAAACTGTGTTTTGTTTGCACTTGTTTGATATCCATGAGAGCAGAGTATTTTTGTGGGTTTTTTTTCTTTTAACAAAATATCAAAAGACAATTTTTCACAGGCTTCTTTGCTCATATTTGCCAAGGGTATTAGTAATATTAGTGAAGGGTACTGTACGTAAAGAACCCAGAAATTGGCTTTAGAGCTGTGATTTGATTTAGTATTTTGGGGTATTTCTTTTTTAAACAGGAAATCAGTGAGTGTTCTCAGGATGTTTTATTTCTTTTTTGAGGTTTGAGGTTTTTCCTAATATTAAACTAATAAATGAAAAAAAGTTATATATTGATCTACAGCTTTTTCTATTGTTTTATGCCTTATACCTGTATTTTCTTGTCATTATGTGTATTGTTTGTTGATTCCTAGTGCAATGGAGAGCCACTCACTGCTGAACCCCAACCTGCAGAACAGTGAGGGTGTACTGTCCAGTTTTCGCTCCACCTGGCAGGAGTTTGTAGAGGATCTGGGTTTCTGGAGGGTTCTCTTGCTGTTAGTGATCATTGCCCTGCTCTCTCTGGGCATTGCTTACTATGTGAGTGGGGTACTACCCTTCTCTGCCAGCCAGCTGGAGCTGGTCCACTGAAAACCACAAATCTAGTCCAAGAAAAGCTGTGTTTTATACAATTTAACAAATTTCTTCATACGAATTTGCTCTTAAGTTACACTCCTCTGGATAATGCTGTGTGGAACTAAAATTAAGGCACACATAACTTGACAGGCTACTGTTTTTCAGAAAGTCTTAAAAGTATATAGCATGTGTGGGAATGTCTTTAAGACAGGAATTGTTTTGATTATGGTGTGTTGTGAGCAGTGTTTAAAAATCTTACAGAATGAAGCCCTACTTTGAATGAATGTACATTTTGATTTCTTTATATGTTTTCTTAGAATTCATGACAAGCTTCAGGAGAGTACATTTGGCTTTGCTTTCTGGAGCATAGATTAAGCTGTTTTTGACCAGAATCAGCCAAGTTATATACGAGGCAGGCGAAGTTGGTAAATGTAATATTTTTCACTCATAGTGCAATTTTTTATTTTTTTTTTATTTCTCTAGCACACACGTAAAATGATGTTAATTCTCTAGTTTGTCTTTCAAGCCATGCTATTACTTTTTATAATGTGTTGACGCATGTAGATGATCAGAATGTAGTTAGAACAGTACAAATAATTTTTTTTACTTATAATATTTCATCTTGTCATTAACTTGGACTTGATACCTGTTACTGGCTTGACCACTTTCTGTTGTATGTCAGTATGTTGTGATTGTTATATGAAACTTTGTAACCAAAAAGGGTGAAAACTCTTATTATTCAACTTTGTTGTCCGTATGTAAAATGTGGAACACCGGTGATCTATGAAAAAGGGCAAGGAAAAATCTAATTATTGATATTTTATGGCTTAAGGGCACTTAAGATCATAGGTGACTCCTTTTAAAAGTGGTTGTACATTAGTGCAGCATGTTGTTGTAAGATGCTGGCATTTCCATTGTGCAAGTCTGTGCAAGTGTCTCATTTTTTCCCTCATTTGAAATGTTTATTATTATTTTTTTAATCATCTGGAATTACACTGCATCAGTTTTCAGTTTCGCTGCAATACTAAAAACTATTTTAAAATGCAAATGTTCTCGCATTTTGTTACAGTATGTCTGAACAAGTGATGAGTCGTTCGTGAACGAGTCGGCTCGCACTGAGCCGCCTATACTGTATGTGCATATATATGTATATGCATCAAGTATATTAGGGGAGTTGCTTATAGGTATATAAGATCTTAATGGAGCATAGACACAGTAGACATCATAACACGGACGCAGGGATGCTTATTGTGTGTTATTATGAGTATTTTTATTTATTTATTTAATATAATGAGTCGTTTGGGAATCAAAAGAGTCGGCTCTTATTGGTGAGCTGAGCCAAACGATTTCCTGGAAGCATGAGTGAGAACGTCACTGGTACGAACTTTTAACTTGTCTTGGATTTACCCATGATGCTATTGTACCAGAAACGGAAGTAGACATTCAAAACAAACCTGCTGGCTAACAACCCAAAGAATAATCACCGGAGATTCTTGTATACTATAAACCATGGTGTCGTAGTGAAGGCCGGAGATTATTTTTTATCATGAATCTGAGAGGACTGTTCCAGGATTTTAATCCCAGGTGAGTAGAAATGCTGATTTAGAGATTAAAGCGACCGGCAAGCTAATGATTCACATGCAAAGTTGTAAACAGCGATGTAACATCGCTAGCTGAGCGTTTTACTATATGTCTGGTGAATTAGATGAAACTAAGTTATTGTAAAACGTTATGAAGTTATTTATCCCGGTCTCATGTTATAAGTGGACAAATACTACCTATATCGGTGTGCTTCTGTATGAGGAATGTGGTTTGTAGTTAACATTGTCATTGTCAACATGCAGCATAAATAACTACAAGTTTTGCACTATACAGAACAGCAGGACTTAATGTTACTTAGGCCTCTTCAGTCTGCACACTGTTTACACTCTTTGTAATGCACTGTGTCCCCATTAGGGAGAAATTTGAGATTCAGTTGTCACTATTGACACTGTAACCTCCTAATATTCGCAGTGTAGTTGTTTGTAATGCTAGTGCACATTTTGTAATATTGATCTAACCATACTGCCTCTCTTTTTGTCATAGCAAATTCCTCATATATGCCTCCTTTTTGCTGTTCTCCATTTTGCTGGCTCTAAAGCTGGATGGAGTTATCCAGTGGAGTTACTGGGCAGTGTTCACACCCATCTGGCTCTGGAAGCTCATGGTCGTCATCGGAGCCTCCATTGGGACCGGAGTGTGGGCTGGTAACCCGCGCTATAGGTGTGTTACAAACACAAGACTTAAAGTCAGTTATTGCAAATTTAAGCCAAATAAAATTTCACCCTTTCCTTCAATTCCACTCCATTCACCCAAAGCTCCCTCTATAGTCATTCTGCCCATGGACCTGCACATATACAGTGCAAAGGAAAGAATAGAGGGATGAGAAGAGGAGTACTTTTATCCACACATCTGATTCCAAATCAGGAAAACTAGCAATGCCACTGATTGGCATTGATCTGTAGAATTACCTACATGTGCAAAGGCTTAATTCAGTCAAAAGGTTTCTCACACAGTTTCATGATTGAAAACTATATATGATCAAACAAAACTCACAGCCAAACACATATTGCTTTGTTTCTAGTTAGATACATATATCTAATATAGCTAGAGATAAGGAGAAATAGAAATAAGCCTGACTACAGTACAATGGTACAGCTGATGATACTAGTGGACCGACTACATGATGTACATTACAATGTGACAATTGGGAGAATAGCACTTTATTATTATTATTATTTATGTATTTATTTTTAAATTAATTAAGAGAATCACAAATTAAGTGACCTTGGTTTCGGTTTTCAGGCCCTTTAAATTCCTCAGGTCTCTCCACACAGAATTTATCTCTCATTTTCCTTCTGGCTTTCTCACTCCATTTTATTAAGCTGTTTGTAACAGCACCATGTTAATTTGCTTTTATATATATATATATATATATATATAAAGTCAACTTTATATAACTTTATTGTTTAAAAAAAGAGCATCTCTTTAAGTGAGAGCTTGAATGATGTAAAGACAGTTTAGCTGAAGTGTTCTTTAAAAAAAAAAACACATAGATACATTAAAATAAAATAATTACAGGTGTAGGGCATTATGGCTTATTGGTTAGCACATTTGCCTGTGTGTGGAGTTTGCATGTTCTCCTTGTGCTTTGGAGGTTTCCTCCGGGCACTCCGGTTTACAACCCCAGTCCAAAGACATGCGTTGTAGGCTGATTGGCATTTCCAAGTTGTCCGTAGTGTGTGAGTGCCTGTGGGATTGTGCCCTGCGATGGGTTGGCACCGTGTCCAGGGTGTCCCCTGCCTTGTGCCCCAAGTGTGTCCCTGGGATGGGCTCCAGGCTTCCCCGCTACCCTGTGTAGGATAAGCGGTACAGAAAATAGATGGATGGAATTACAGGGGTATATAATAAGTAATATAATATATATAATATAATATAATAAACAATAATATGTAATAAGTTATTCATTTCTTTGTGTGTGTGTGTGTGTGTGTGTGTGTGTGCTTGCATGCACCTGTACAGAGCGGAGGGTGAGACACATGTGGAATTCAAAGCCATGTTGATAGCAGTGACCATTCACATTCTGCTGCTGATGTTTGAAGTACTGATGTGTGACAGAATTGAGAGGGGCTCCTACTTCTGGCTGCTCGTCTTCATGCCCCTCTTCTTTGCTTCGCCTCTGTCAGTGGCTGCTTGTGTCTGGGGGTTCCGCCATGACCGTTCACTGGAGGTCTGAAATGATCACGCACATTCACAAAGTCACAAATACTGTATTTACAATTAAATAAGATGACCACATTAACCACGTTAAGTAAGAAATAAAACATGACAAGGAAAAATAATCAATGACGGGGTGCTGTGATGCCTTTTCAACCCCGACATTGAGTATTTTCTCATTTTCCAGCATATCCTGGAGTCTTATACCACAATAATTTGCAGAAATTATTTAAACAATTAAAGAATGACATGTCGTCCTTTTAATGTTGTGGAATGTTTGTGGGGAAAATTTACACTTAAATTATAGCAGCTACAGCTCTTGATGTTAATAATTTTTTTTTTTAAATGCAACCTTTTACCAAGAAACCTCAAAGCCATCCATCCTGAAGACTTTCCCATGTCAGAAAACTTACATCTTTATCTCTAACTATTACAAAGCACTGACATTAGAGACTCCTTCCAAAATATACTATTATTATTATTATTTAAATAAAAGTCTCTTATCATATGAGTGGTTATACTTAATATAAATTATATATAGGAACACAGTTTGGTTTTTTTTTTTTTTTTTTAGATTATGTAGAGCATCTGCTATACAAGTCCATGTGAATTATCTATCATTTACTATTTAAGCAATCAAAATTAGATTAAATTAAACAATTAGAGCGAGCACGTTGATATAAGCCTTGCACCTGGCACTAATGTCAGAGCTCCTGTTATAGAAAATTAATCAGTCAGAATTAACAATTCAACAGTGCTGTGAAAATAAATGTATATATTCATATACAGTCTGTTACTTTTCTCCATGGCACTGTTTATTTGCGCAGGGTACTAACAGTTTCTCATGACTGGTGTTTTTTAAGTAGAATTAAGTAAAAGTGAACCGAGACTCACGTCACTCTTCATATTTTTCCTCACTCAGTTGGAGATAATGTGCTCGGTCAACATTCTCCAGTTTATTTTCATTGCCTTGCGACTGGACAAAATCATCACCTGGGACTGGCTGGTAAGATTTTGACAAATATGTAAACAGAAATAATGACCAAGAAACTATTAAAATAGGGTACCATTTCTACACCTTTATCCTGATTGAAAATACTCAGATTTATAAATATCCATGAATTTGCATTGTCATATTCTTAGTGATTTATATTACAGCAGCCAATATATACCACACCAACCATGATTTTGTTGATGAAACATTAGCTGTTAGTTAACTGGTTTGTTAAGCAAGCAGATTTTGTGGCTGTAGGTTTTCAGGTACCTGTCTGCATATTGATCTCGATAAGTTCGAAGCCACAGAGCTGATCAGTAACTGATTCCCTTAGTTCAGGAATACATGAAGCAGTCCACATGAGCAGTGGAGTGGATGTTCAAATGTTAATTTTATTACAAAAAGGATTACGTTTATGTAAACCATGAACAGGAATGTAAGAGGCATTATTCTTATTTTTATGATATATTGCTCTTGTCAAAGTTGCTAAGATCATAGTAATAACTACTGAATAATATTTCTGTTGTCTTCTATGTAGGTGGTGTGTGTGCCGCTGTGGATCCTCATGTCTTTCCTGTGTCTGGTCGTGCTCTACTATATAATTTGGTCCATGCTCTTCTTGCGCTCTGTGGACATCATCGCAGAGCAGCGTCGTACTTACGTCACCATGGCTGTGAGCTGGATAACCATTGTGGTGCCACTCCTAATCTTTGAGGTGCCTTATATTCTACTGACTCTATAAATCGTCTGAGATAAAGCAGTACTTGGCAGGTCTTAGATGGAAAATATTAATGCTGTCGGTGCTGAAAATCAAACTAGCATGATTGTCCATCATGGCCTTCATTGTAAAGCTAACGTGTGTTTGTTCTCTCCTTCAGATCTTGCTTGTTCATAAACTGGACGGACATAACAAATTGAGTTATGTGTCTCTCTTTGTGCCTTTATGGGTCTCATTGGTCACGCTCATGGCCAGCACTTTTGGACAGAAAGGCGGGAATCACTGTGAGTAATTGTGTACAGCATTACTGTCTTAAGCGATTGTATTATAGGGTGTTTTCACTAAACCATGTGGCGTGGCACTCCAGCTAACCTGAATCCATGACTATCCATATCCTCAAGTGTATATCACTTCTTTCATCCCATAATAATACCCATGGGTGTTGGAGAGGTTTCTCCACTCCTCATGGTCCACTGGAAATGTGCTTTAAGTTGGGTTTTACTTAAGCTGAGTAATGTTTTATTTTTGCCATTCTGGCCACAAGATAAATGCTATGAATATGACAACACCGTAATAAATTTCTAAGCTCTAACTCGCACTTGTACATGATTACACAGGGTGGTTTGGCATCCGTAAAGACTTCTGCCATTTCCTTCTGGAGCTCTTCCCCCTCCTCCGAGAGTACGGCAACATCTCCTACAACCTGCAGCATGACGACTCCGACACCTTCGAGGAGACACGTGCTGTCCCTGAACCTTTGAAAGTTGCCCCCATGTTCTTCCACAAAGGAGTAGAGATCATGCCATTCCCTGGGAAATACTTTGACCCTCCCCCTAAACTGTCGATAGACATACCTGACTGAAGGTATCTGCAGTCTTTTCCAAGAACTGTACAGATGTTCCAGGAGGAGGCCAGGAACCAATACTTGCTTTGTTACTTGTCTTTGTTATTGTTGGTTTTTTTGGCTATTATAATTCAGGTATACTTGATGATATGTCAAGGATAAAGTGAGAAATGATAAAGAGCTGGTATCGTTACTGCAGCCATCGATCTGAAGATGGCGCTTCAACTGCATAGTGTGGTTTATATTAGAATAGTTTATAGTGAATTAGAATATTCCATAAGGCAATTTTCTTTTGTCCAAAATAAAATTCTCAGGCAATTTTAAAATATAAAACTGCTAAATCCAGCTCCCCAGTCTACCTTCAGCACAGGTCTGCTGATCGAGAGTCTAAAGCTTGTATTGTTTTGTTATTGTCTATATTCCTTCAGTGGCATGTCTGTATTCAGCTTATTTTTTTAAAGAAATGTTTGATGAGATTTTATACACTGAATTACATTTCCTTAAGAATTCCAATGAACTTATTGTGAGGTCTGAGATTTACACATTTACTACTGTTCCCTAACTGGTAAGAATTTGTTTATATATAATCAAGTCCTTGTTTTCCACATTTTTAAGGTAATTAAAGTTAGCTGTAATGTTAAAATGAGGCTAACTGAGACAAATTAACAGTATTTCATGAAGCTGAAAATCATTCATGCAACAGCTATGAATGCACTTGATCTCTGTTATTGACATTGGGCTCTGATTTCATTTGTCTTGAGCACCTCTGAGAAGCAGCTCCTTTAGTCAAACTGTTTTTCAACACTGACTGGTGACTAAAAAAAATAATAAATCAAACCCCACAAACTACAGGAAGTACACGACAGAGACACTCTGAGCCTCATCCTGATCATGCAGCTGTCTTCTGACTGGACCATCTCTGAATCTATTCTGCTAGGTTTGCTGACCGTTAAAATTTTAATGATAATTCAATATTCAGGATCTTAGCGGTAAACCAACCAATTATACGAGACATTTGAGTAATGTAAATGCATGTGCATTTTAACACTGGTGCATGTAATTGTACAGTACATGGTTTCTTGAACCTTGACTTGTCTGTGTTTGAAAATGATTGGGCCCTAACTGCAAGAGCAGTTTTGATTTTAAAATGGGTCTGAACAGCAGAACTAACTACCTAATAAATCAGAGTAACACAAAGAGGTCTCACTCTGTCCAAGCTAATAAAAATAAATGCATTATATATATATATATATATATATATATATATATATATATATATATATATATATATATATATATATATATATATATAAATAAACACACAGACAGTAAAGTAGTTTAATATCTGCACTTGTTTAGTAACAGAATATTAAATATAAATATTTTTCATTCATTGAGTTAGCTGTTGCAGCACTCGTGTGCAGGTCGATCATTCCCATCTGGACATGGGCACCTGTCCATAGTTGTACAATGATGCATTTGGAATCGTTATGCAAGTATACACTGATTAGCCATAACATAAAAACCACTCATAGGTGAACTGAATAACATTGATTATCTCGATACAATGGCACCTGTGAAGCTGTGGGATATATTAGGCAGCGAGTGAACAGTCAGTTCCCAAAGTTAATGTGTTGGAAGCAGGAAAAATGGGCAAGCATAAAGATCTGAGCGACTCTTACAACGGTCAGATTGTGACGGTTAAACCTGGTTTACACTGCACCCACCAACGCCAGCAATCACCAGCTTTTAAAAGTTGGCTGTTGGATTTAGAATGTTGGGAAACACAACTTTCATGTTCACACTGCCCCAACAGACACCAACAAACTTTTATTACGGACATTCAGACAAATGGATGATCCTTGTACCACAATCAAAATTTGACTGTTCCTAGTGTCGTGTGACGTGTCGTTCTTCACCTGAAAAGATGAAGAGTGAAACGAAAGAGGTTGTGGGTGAAGCCTTGGTTGTTGTGACGTGAGAGACTGTGCGCTTACCTAAATTTATGCAGAGAACTGCAGACAGAGGATGTGCAGAGCTTTCAAAATTTTGCTTGGTTTGCCCCGAAGCTGTTTCAACAACTCGGAGAAAGACATCTTTTAAGGTAGGCTATGCGGTAAGCTAAGGCCATTATTAGGTCATACGTTGAACAATATTTTTATGCAAATTTAAGTTATAAACATTTGTTGCAATTTTGCTTCTTACTTCATGAAACAGTACAGAAAATGGTATATGGTTAATGGATGATCCAAAATAAAACCAAAACACAGGGTTTTATTGGGTGATCCTTACCAGGAGTCAAAATAAACTATTTTATTTAAATAACATATCGATACATCATTTATCATCTTCTTTCTGATTCATCCAGAAATCTGCCATTTGACCCACAACAACTATTTAACATGCCTAGCACCCAGCGTATGGCCTTTCGTTTCGTCTCTCGGTTTGTTTGTTGGAAAATCATACCACACTGCTCAGACTTTCCACAACCAACAAACGCAGATTGAACATGTTCAGTTGGTGAAAACAAACGCTGACACCGACAGGGTTAACACACTGATCTGACAAAACCCAACAAACGTGTCTGTTGGTGTTGGTCGGAGTATGTCAAGAGGTCCTCACTGATGATATATTGGATTAGATCCACTCTCTCTGACACTCGCAGATTCGAGGTTCGCTCTTCTATTTCTCAAGAAATAAACAAACAAAAAATGACAAAATGTGAATTTTCTTCCTCTGGAGTGGACAGAAAAAGTACAACTGAATACATTTTTTAATACACATTTTGTCCTTTTTGTGTGATTATTTATTGAGAAATTGAAGCGTGAATCTTGAATCTGGTTTAATCTTGAATGTCCAATATTAAACCAACTTTACCGCAGTGTAATTTTGACTTTAATCTTGTGTTGCTACGACTTTATTCCCGTAATTTTGACTTTATTCTCAAAATGTTATGACTTTATTCTTATTCTTATTATCTTAACTTTTTTTTTTTTTTACGTGGCACTAAAACACCATCTGTATCTGTTTGTGCATGTATAAGCTCTGCAAAGTCCCAAAGCTCATAGTCTCCCCCAAAGGGATTTATTTTATCTAACAGAGAGCACTGCTCCAGACCTGCCCGAAACGCGTTGTTTGAAGTCCAGATTTACTTCCGTAATTTTGCTACGTCACAAAGTGCACCATCAGCATAATCCCATCCAAAGGCAGGCACAAAGAAAGAAGGCGAGGCTTCAGTGAATTCAGGCGCCACATCCTGGAGACGCTGTGTGTTTCTGCGCGAAAACAAAACCTCTTTGTGTAGCCTTCCGAAAACATACGAAATCAGTGGTTACTGTTAATTTATAAAGCTGTTCCTGAGCAGTACAACCCGAACGCTTGCTTGTGCACAGCACATTTTACGGAGGACAGGTTCCTGAACCTGGGAGAGTACAAGGCAGGCAGGCGATTCCCACTTTGCTCGGACAATCTTTTGCTTCTGAATCGGAACCTGTAAGTATGTTTGATTATTTTATGAAGTATCTGCTATTGACTGTTCAGTTGCGGAGTTTTGTGTTGTGGCTCAGTTGTAGACCTCTGCTAACGTGCTAGCTAAAGTTTGCTAAGTTGCCTCAGTATTGTAAGTGTTTGTATGTTGGTGGACTGAAAAAGAAGTCGATTATAGCTGCTGTTGTGATTTGTATCTTGAAACGGATTATATCAATCGAATCACAAGAATCCTAGCTTTCAAAAGATATATTGCATGAGTACATATGTACACACAGCAGCTGTGTACAGCACAGTAAATCCCACAGGCGGAGCGTCCGAATTTACATCGTATCTGAAAGGTAAGAGGGTTACGAAATAAAAACTTACCACTGTGAAACGTTCTGCTCAAGTCGTGCTTGCAAACTTGCTTCTGCTTGATCATCCGTATTTTCTGAATCTGACTCTGGCTATTATTCCTGAGTCTTATTTCCTGTTTTTGCTTACGAATAAAACAATGTTAATTAAAGTACAGATGTTGTATTGTAAGGTTTTATTTTTTTTATAACTTATAATTATAATTAATTATAATTATGAGTGGGAGGGGGGGAGGGGGGGGGGGAGGGGGGGAGGGAGGGGGGGAGGGAGTGAGAGGGGCGGAGGGAGGGGGAGAGGGAGGGGCGGAGGGAGGGGGCTTCTCAGGGCCTAGGTAGTGGGGCATACCTGGTGCCCCCCCCCCAGTGAAAGAACATCGGAACTGGGAGTTTTTTATTTTTCTCAATTTTCTTTTTTTCTTTTGTCTTTGTTGAGCCAAAAGGTTGGGAGAAATGGAATTTATTTTGAATTGTATTGGAAATTGTATTAATGATGGTTCAGTAAACTGAGATGGCGTCACCAGCAATCCGGGTTATGAACCCAAACGTTTTACCTCCAGCGCCACCTCAACCATCGGTTCTGCCTCCACCGGTCTACACTCAGATTGAGTATGAAGCCATTCCTAGTAAGGCAGGGACCAAGATCTTAAGGAACAAACAGACATTGTGATGCCGGTTCCAAAGACTCCATCCCAGTCAGAACATCCTGCACCGACACCTCGCTTACCACCGGCAGAGAGACAAACTGTGGCATCTGGAAAAAAGTATCTGGTCACTTCCACTATCACCAGTTCTCTTCCCCAGTCACTACCACACTTACACAAGTGACTCCAACCACGTCCACACACTCAGCACCTGTGACGGCGTCCAGCAGCCAAACGGATACATCACAGAGTGCTGACACTTCTTCGGCCTGGGCCAGAACTACACGCTACAAAAGAAAACTTTCTGGCAACCTTACTGATGTTGGGGCCAAACTGTCACGTGTACACAACTTACCCGTTCGTAAACTTTGCAACCAGCCAACTCAGGGACACAAAAAATACAAGAAGAAGAGTTTTTGCTCTGTGAAAATGACGTCGACCTCTAAAGGGTCTGACAACCAAGTGTACACCAGTTATGAACATTTCACCTCAGTTACTGACAAACAGTGAACGTGACTGAAAAGGTGAAATAACCTTGTTTATTTGTTATTGTGCACTTTAACTGGAAACACTGTGCCAATGCTTCTTTTAAAGCTTTACTTTGTTTTTTATTGAATACTGTATTATATTTCTATTACGGTGAATAAATAACAGTTTGTGTTTTTTTAATATTATAATATTTAAATATTATATTTATATTACGTTGAACAAATAACTGTTTGTTACATCACTACAAAGAAACTATCTGATTATTTACATTTAACTATACATCTTGGAACACTTTAATAATTAAATCAGATACATTAGGGTTACTCTTACAGTACACTGCCTTTTATGTCCCTAGTAAAGATATGTTTAATATAAAGAGTGAACAACATCAATAGTAAAATACTTCATTTATATCTAGGACATGTATTTATTATTAGTGAAAGATAAATCAATGCATAGCCTATTTAAAAAAATAATAAAATTTAAAAAAAAAACACCATTGGCATGCAAATCTGTGTATTAAAATGATCAGATACAGTATGTACAAGAAAATATCACAGCAGATACAGTATGTGTACATCAAAGTCTCCAGGGATTCCAGGTGTAGCGATCATCTTCCTGATTACTTCCTCTCCAGATGTTTCCATACTGCTGTTAATGAAAGAAAGACAATTTTTTTCATAACAATAAATAAAACATCCATTTGACTAACCTCACAACTTCAAGAAAAAAAAAAAAAGCATTAACTTTTAAAATATTGCATGAAGAATTCCGACACGGCAATCTCTAATAACGACCCTTGCTTATTAATAAGATGTGAACACCACTTCCGTTTCCATGGGAAACCTCCGGGATAGCGTGGCTCTCATTACATATTCAGGAGCAGTACAATTCAATTCAGTGTGTGCTTTATTGGCATGCCAAAATATTTTTGTATGGCCAAAGCAATATACAACAGTAGACCAAGAGAAGTAGGAATTGAAGAAAACATAGTAAACATCGTGGGAAATTTCATACTGCTATTTTACTGTAAAATAAACTACCACTTCTCTAAGAAATGCACTAGTCGTTATCAGCAGTGTGTAGACTGTGTTGTGTAAATGTAATGAGTGCGTAAATAAAGATGAAATAAAGAGTGCACCACTGTAGACGGAGACCAGTCACACTACAATTCATCTTCACTTCTGTACGGCGTAATCCCAAATGAAAAATCAGCACAACCGGAGTGCAATGGGTGAGTCTCACCCTGGGTGAGCCATCTAAATACTACTATAAAACAAAAAGTAAATTATTATGCTTTCTTTACACAGTAAAATCAGGGGAGAGCGCGAACGCAGTCCCCCACTATCACAAATTATGCAGTCGAGATTCCCACATTTGGGGAATTCGCAAAGGTCAACACAGCCGGAGTGCAATGGCTGAGTCTCACTTTGGGTGAACCACCTTCTTGATCATGGTAGCGCCCCTGCCAGGTAAGTATGAGTTGAACACGGACTGCGGAGCGCCGCCACCACCACACACACTCTTTACCATCATGGTGAGTGACATTTACTCACTCATTACACACATCCACATCTACACAACACAATCTACACACTGCTGATAACGAATAGTGCATTTCTTAACGATGTGATCGTTTATTTGACAATAAAATAACTGTATGAAATTTCCCATGATGCACTGCTCCTGAATACGTCATGAGAGCTAGGCGATCCCGGAAGCAGTTTCTTTCTTCTTTCAGTCTGACTTGAGCACTCATTTCACAACAGTCGATCCAGGAGAAGGGAAGCGTTTCTACACAGGACAGAGAGCCCGATCCTTCACTAGGTTTTCTCATCAATACATTAAATATCGACACGAAATAAAAACCGACCACTTCCGGAAATAACACACAAGGAGAGCTCGCGCTGCATCCTTAACGTCATACACGTGTTTTTTTTTTTTTGTTTGTTTTTTTGTTTGTTTGTTTTTTTATATATATTCTTGTTGAAGCAGTTTTCGTAGCTATTTCTGTTGTCAGTAAGTTTAAAAAGCAAATGCTATAAATTCATGTTAATGTTAAAAAAAAAAAATTTTTTTTTAAAAAGCGGTTTTACTTAAAGTACACGCTACAGACAAAAACCAGTTAATCTGATCACAACCTACCAACACTGAAACCTCTTCGTACAATAACACGTTTTTAGCTCGTTTTAAATCTTTCTTTCACTGTATAAAGGGGGTGCACCGTTCCCGGAAGTACTGCAATACCGGGTCGATGCGTGGAGTGGACGGAGCAAGCCCCTATTCCATCTCCCTGTTCCAAAAATCAATTTAATATATGGACGTATCAGATATTAAACTGATAAGAACAGATTTTTTTTAAAATTTATTTTTATTTTTATTAACCAAAATACTTCCACAAACAATTCAACAGATCATGAGTCCATAAATTATCAAAATGCCAGTCCTTGTCCAAAGCAAACAATAATCCACAAATTAAAATAAAAGCAGTACTCAAACTTCATGAAAAACATTATAACCAGCGATTCACACTTCATGAAAAAAACATCCAAACCAATAATCAGAACTTTCCTATATAATAAAACCACAACAAATGGAAAGCATTCTCATTATTAATAATACAAACAAAAATAAAACACAACAAACATTTTCACTATGCAATTTGTTCAGTTTTTCAATCCCTCCACCATCTCACCAATACCCCACACCCCCCACCAAACCCCTACATAACCCCCACATGTATATTCCCCCACTCTTCCCAAACTACATACAAAACCATATAACATACTAGAAGAATGACAATAAAGTAAACCCACACCTAACTCAAAATAGAAAACAACGGGGGGGGGGGGCAGCAAACAAAAGAAAACCTAATGGAACCAAACCAACAAAAAAAAAAGGAAAGCCCAAACCAAAACCCCACAAAACCAAAACCTGCTGTCTGAACCATCCTTGCTACCTTGCTTGTTGGTGGGGCCACCTAGGCGCCCCCACAACTGTGGTCCCTGACAACCCCTCTCCCTCCGCTCCTCCTATCCCTACCCTCACAAACCCCTCTCCTCTTCCCTCACCTCCCCTCAACTTCCCGAGCCTGGCCCTGAACACCTGAAACAGGTTGTCCTGGCGGACACACAAGGACGGGCTCCGGATGCACTCGCATCTCGCACCCCACAGGACGCACTTCGCCACTGAGATGACTTGCCATATTGGCTTCGCCACCTCCGGACCCATGCACCCTCAAACCCCTCCCGTACAGCACAAGGTCGCGGTGTATGTCCGCTCCCCCTTCGGCAGACCACCACTCTGAGACACACCTCCAGAAACGGGCCGTGACGGGACACGACCACATGGCATGCTCCACCGTCTCCTCGCCCCTGCATCCGATCAGGCACAGAGGAGAACGGCTTATGCCATGTCGGTAGAGGCGTTCCCTGACCGGTAGGCGTCCCAGAGCCCCCAGCCAATGCAGGTCCTTGCTGGCCCCGTCCAACCATGTGGGCTGCAGAGCTGCCCACTCGACCCTTGGCACTCAGGGGAGGGTCTCACCCGACTGCGCTGCACAGCAGTCCCTCCATCTCTTATACAGCATCTTGTGATCCCACAAGAGGCTGTTTTCCAAACACCAGGGCTTGTCACGGACAAAGTCCGCCACCTTCTGGTAATGCCATAGGTGGTCGGTTGACCATGGCGACGTTCCCCTCCAGGGGACCACTGTTCGCAGGGTAAACCCCATCCAGAACCTCACGAACAAAGATGCAATATGGTCTTCCGTTCCCCGAACCAACTTTGCTAGGAAGGCCACATACATCGCCATGGTCTTAAGGGGAGCGCAAGCCACTCCCCTCCCTCCTTTTTCCCACTCCACGTACATTCTAACGTGGGCCACCTGCTCACATCTTCTCGCCCAAATGAATGTAAATAAACTGCGTTCTAGGTGCCTTCCCGTTACAAAAGGGACAAGGAAGACACAGGCCAGGTGATTAAGGCCTGCCAGCAGGTCGGCATTCACCGCCACGACCCTACCTGTGAGGGAAAGGTCCCTTCTGCCCCAGCTCTCGGCCCTGCCTTGCAGCTTTCTCAGGGCGATGTCCCAATTCTTCTGGGCACTGCCTTCTCTCCAGAAGACAACCCCCAAAACCTTGAGCCCATCCTGACACAGAGCGAACCCCCCCCCCCCGGGACTTCGGTCCTTCCTGCCCACGATCCCATGTACAGGACCGCAGACTTACTGCGGTTGACATGCGCCCTGGTGGCCTCCGAAAAAGCCTCCAGTACCTGCTCCACTGCATGGAAGTCCTCGTCCCGGCCAAGGAACACGGTTGCATTGTCGGCATACACTGACACCTTGGCCCTCATCCCTCCTGCACCTGGGATGTGAAGTCCCGGGAAAGCAGGTTCTTTTCTCAGCCGCTCCGCCAATGGCTCTATGTATAGCACATAGAGCAAAGGCATCAGTGGACAACCTTGTCTGACCCCTCCTTGCTGTGTGATCAGCTCGGAGAGATGCCCGTTCATTACTACGCGGCTGACTGCTCCTGCGTACAGGAGTCGGACCATGGCGATGAAACCGGGACCAAAGCCCATCCGCTCCAGGAGCGCGAAAAGAAACGCGTGTGACACACGATCGAAAGCCTTCTCCTGGTCCAGGCTTAACAGCACCAATGGTACCCGACGCTGTTCAGCCCATGCTAGTGCATCTCTGATCAGCGCCAGGTCCATGCCGCACATCCGCCCAGGCACCCCACAAGTCTGGTCAGGGTGAACCACCTGGGACATCACCTCTCTCAGACATAGGACCATTACCTTGGCTAAGATCTTCCGGCAGTCTGCCGGTGACAGCGTCCAGGAAAGCCGCAGTGAGGTCTCCCCTCGTTTCTCTAACACTGAAGAGATCGCTGTAGAAGGATCTAGCCACTCCCAGCATCTCTTCAGTTGAGGATACCACCTGAGCACCCTGCTTCAGGCCCTCCATGAACGACCCTCGCTGACGGCTTCTCACGCTACTAAAAAAATAGTGCGTCTGGCGCTCGTCTTGCTCGAGCGCCTGCTTCCCGGCCTGGACAAAGTAGCTGTGGGCCTCAGCCTTGTAGTGGGCCCGTAGGGCCTCACTAGCATCCCTGAGCCGCCCTTGGTCTCCGTCTTGCCAGGCCTCACTCAACGTTCTGGACCATTTTTCCACCCTTTCCCTCTTTCTCCTCACCATCTCCTGCCCCCACCAGCAGCACAGGATGGCGAGCCTACCTTTTAGGTCCTCCCACCATTCTGTGTGTGAAGCGTATAACACCCTCATACGCTTCCAGCCAATATAGAGGTGGCGAAAACCCTGCAAAAGGAGGGGTCCTGCAACGCGGTTAGATTTAGCCACCAAGAACCCCGTCCTCTCCGGCCCACCTCTACCCGAATGCCGCTGATCACCATGCAGTGGTCCGAGGCCCAAGAGGGCCTAAGAAGAAACCAGTGCACTTTCGCGCTGTCCGCCACAAACAGGAGGTCGAGCCGAGCGGTGACGCCCCTGGAATTCCTCCAGGTGTGGCCCAGAGCCTGTGGCTCGACCACCCTGAACATGTCCACCAGGCCTGCTCCCGTCATTACTTGGGCCAGCTCTCTCCCCCTCTCTGCCTCCACGTCCACGTTGAAGTCACCCCCCACCAACAGAAGTCTGTTTGTTGAGCAGGAGAGGCTCCAACTGACGGAAGAACCCCTTCCTCTGTCCTACCCTGCACGGGGCATAAACCCCTATAGCCCTGAATCCCACACCCCTCCAACTACCATCAACGCACAGCACCCTCCCCGGCACCACTGAAACCACCGTCTCTATCGTAAAATCAAACGATCTGAACAAAATTCCCACTCAATCCCATCTCCCATCTCCCACACCCCAAACTGAAGGCCCCAAATCCCACCCTTTAGAAAAAGTCTTCCTTCAGCCTCCGAACTCAAGTGAATTCCTGTAGAAAAATTAAATCAAATGGAACAGAATGCAAACTGAGGAACACTGCAACCCTCTTCAGGGGCTGCTTAATTCCTTGTACATTTACAGAAGCCACCACCAACACATTTGTCTTTTTTTTTTTTAACAAAAAAGAAAAGGAAAAGCACTACACAAAAACACAAACAACCCAAAAAAACACAAAACACAATCCCCCCCCCCCCCAGCATAGTCCACCAACGCACTGCTTGAATATCCCCCCATGGGGGGGGTTCCCTGCCGAAAGAGTCCCCATTTCCTTTCCTTACTTTCCACCCCCACCCCTCCCTGCGGCCATTCTGGCCCGCCTTGTCAGCACTTGAGTCCACCCCTCCTCTTCTACCCTCTCCTCCACTTGCGACCCCATGTCTTCCCTCCGGAAGTCTGTCTCTAGGCCTGAGGACCCCTCCCCCTCAGCCCCCACATCTCTTGCTTGCTGAATGTCCCCCGCAGAGTGGAGGTCGAACTCCCGGATGCCCTCCCGCCTGGACCTTTTGGGGACTCTCTCCTCACCCACTGGGTCCGCGGCCCTGGTTTGACCGCTCCTGGAGGACTCATCTTCCTCCATCTGCTGCTCCTGACTCGCACCCCCATCTCCCAGGCTACCCAAAAACTCCATGGCCGCCCAGTCTGGCTGAACGGGGCTGGGGGCCACCTCCAGGGCCTCGGCCCAGCTGCCGGGGGTCCAGGCTTCCTGTCCGACACTTGGCTCTGGAGCTGGCTCTTCCCCTGCAGTCAGGAGCCCCTCCAGGGACTCTCCCCCGGATGATGAAGCCACCACCAGCCGTCTCACGTCCTCAGCCAACGCCTCGGTGGGGTCGTCCTTCTCTTCCTGCGGGACGCTGCTTGCCTCCCCTGCTGTCGCCTGGGTCTCCTGCTCCGACCCCGCTGCTTGCTCTGCTGCCGCCCTCGCCTCTCTGACTGCTCCTGCTATCTCCACTTCATTCAGGACCGGGGCCGTGTCCTCCTCTCCTTCACGGGGCACTGCAGGAGCCACAAAGTCCTCGGCGAAAAGGCTCACAAAGGTGCCCCTCCGGATCCACTTTCAGCCTCACCAGAAATCTCCTCTTGCCATTCCAGATATCGAAGCTGCCCCGTATCCTCTCCCCCGCCGACACTGAAGAGCAGTAGCGGCCCAGGAAGGCTCTGATGTCCCCCTCTGTGACGAACGGGTTGTAAAGGTGGACCTTCACTGGCACCTCGTCCATCACAAAGAGGGGTACTGCCCGCAGTCCCCGCGGCACCTCCTCATTGGGCTGCCTAGAGCACTGGTCGAAGAAGGCTGAACAGTCAGAGAAGGCGGTGAAGGTCATGTCCATAAACCTGGCCGACGTGAAGTCCTGCAGGCAGAAGATCTTCGATACAGGCATCTTGCAGAGGTCCCGCAGGATTCGAAGAATGACCCAATCCCAAATGAAGCACTTCTTGACCTCTCCATCCGCATCCTTCATCAGCTCCGCTCGAACCGAGTGATGAAGCCATACCACATGGGCCGGCCGAACTTCACCTTCTCCAGTCATAGCCTTTGGATCAAGATTTGCTCAAAACTTGATCTTAGCCAAAAGGCCAAGAAGCGATACTTTAGCTGATAAACCACGAGGAGGGGCATCCTTCACTACACAACGCACGAGGACTGCAAATACTGCTTTATTCACTAGACAGTTCATCAAACATATAAACAGCTTTGTTACCATGTATTTAACTTTATAATCCTTAAAGAAATGCAACAGAAAAGCACACAGATGAAATTAACAGCTTTAAAATATGCGCCTCACAAAAAAAGGAGGAAATGCTAATGAGTTCAGAAACTGACCAATCAGAATGATACAATCTCATCTGCACTACAAAAGATAATTAAGACAATTTCTAAATAAACGAACTGTATTTAAAACGTTTTTTAATGTGGATAAAAACTATACTCAACAGTAAACATTTAATAGAAGATGAAACTGCTGTTTCAGATTAAAATAATAAATAATAAGTGGCCTGTCAGTAGCCAAATGTGGTGCTGCAGGTTGCAGTGACACAACCACTCTAAAATGTGAGGAAGGCACAAACATCTAGATGCTGTATTCTCTATTTAACACTGTTTTACGAAACACGTCGTGTGGCGGTAGTCGGCATATAACTCAGTTCTTTATGAGTGAACATACAGGTACAAAACTAAATCCTAACATTGCTTTAACTTGACATGTGAACGTCCTGAAGTGCCTGTTACATTATGTTTCTCCACTGCTTGCCCCCCTTCAGCTCATAAGAGCTAATTACCCATCAAGTGAATTGGTGATTATAGGTAACCTATTTTACCCTTCGACCAGTAGATGGCGAGAGAGTGCTCTGAAATAGTTTTATTTTTAGCAGCAGTTCCCTGTGGACTGATTTTAGCCTCCCTAAACAATTAACATAAACAAATGAAATATATCCATTAATAGGCCTCCACTTACTTTGTTTGTTTGATAGAAAGACGTAATCGCCTTTTTTTTCGCCTGGTATGTTCATTTTCAGAAACGGACATGAGAATACACAAAAACGGTTCTATACAATATAAATCATTCACTAACATTATCTTCGTTACAATGCGGGTAAACTAGTCAGTCATATATAGCAGTCAGATATAGCATAATCAAGTTTTACATGTTCATACCTTCTTGTCAAGTCCAGTTCACTAGGTAATGTAGCTAATTTAGGTAATTCAGGCCTTCAAACATGACGGGAAACCCCAAAACTTTTCACGAAGCTGCCACTAACTTCACGCAGTGTGTTAATTATGACTGGGTCACACACACACACAGCTTCACTGTGATTGGTTGGCTCGCCGTTCACTCGGTCCAAAATAACCAATACCTTGAAAACATGCTATTCGTCTAAAGAAAAAAAAACACGTGTGCTATTTTCCCTCAGATAATTAAGAAAAGTCAAACGCATGTTTTTGCAAGATTCACAGTTCCTAGTTGAACTTAGTTTGTACGAATATTTATTGAGTAAACCGTAGATATAATCTGGGCAATATGTCATGCATTAATAATAGAACAGTTCCAGAGATTTGGGCAGAATCATTTTATATGGTGGCTGTGGTATTATTCAGCGGTACACACGTGCAATGCAACAACATGGGTCTTTTTGTTTGTAATTGAAGCACTACTATAAAACATTAAGACTAAAAAAAAAAAAAAACGTTAAAACTGCAAACAAAAAGACCAGTGTTTCACCTGTTATGTACTTGTACATGAATCACACCTCTATGTTATAAATACAGTCTTAAACACAAGCAAATTTCCTTTTCTTACCATCACATGATGCCAGGACTTGACTATCCAGTCATAATTAAACAGACTTCTTTGGCTAAAAAAGGTGAGGGTTGATGGACAGCTTTGCCATTAGTACAAAAGTCAGATAAAATGTTTCTACAATACCATTTATCCACCCAATTGATAGCAGGCTTGATATAGGCCTTGCTTGTTTCCTGCCTAGATAAACTGATATGGGATCTTCCTTAACTTTGATTGATGGATACATAAACGTTTAGTACAAATTTGAACTACACACATGAATATTATATAGATATATACACATTTATTAATAATAATATTCCTAATCTTTGAATGACAGGACTCATCACCAGCTACTCCACGTATAAAGGACCTAACCTAAACTTCCAATGTTGCTTCCAAGAGGTCAAAGGTCAGCAACAAGAAAGTCATGTGATTTTTAAACACCATTGTCATTTTGATGTGCTAGAATGTTTTTTTCTGTGTATGTCTGACAACAGATCTGAAGAACTGTTTGTGAGAAAATACAGAGAATTACTATAATAATGAATTCCTTATTATGTATATTGTTTAATAAAGTGGCAGCTCTCTCAGTCAGGGTTACTTTATTTATAAAAAAAAAAAAAAAAATCAAACCACAATTCTTTCATACAGTCATGCTCGCACAAACATCTCTGTTCAAAACAAATTTACATTTATCTTTATTATATAAATTATAAAAATAAAACCTTAGAATATAACATCTGTACATTAATTAACATTGTTTTATTCATAAGCAAAAACAGGAAATATAAGACTCAGGAATAATAAATCAATATATAACATTAATTTTGAGACATAATAAAGTGTGGTATGGAAATAGTTCCTTTTTTAATGATAAATATGTACCTATGATTATCATGCTACCAAATGCTGACAGTAGACTTGTGTTTAAGATCAGAAGGCTGTACATAGAATCCTGAGTGTTACATTTCCATTACACAAAACTATCACGTTAACAACAACAACAACAACTTAAACCGAGGGATCACAGAAAGACAAATGGCAGTGATGTACTTAAAACAGACAACAATTAAAGACTGTTACAATGGTGGAAAGGATTAAATGTCACTACAAAATAAATGACTTATTTATGGGATATTCACAATCATGTACAATATTTGTTATAGACATCATTATGACTATTGAACAAACCAGTCAAGTTAGAAGTGTAGCTTTAATTTCTCAGTAGGACCATAACTAGTCGCCTCACTGTGTTTGGACAAGAATGTTTCTTCTGGATATTTTCCCTGCTTTACTTTGGTGATTACAGTTTCAGCTTAGAAGATGACTTCTCTAAGGAAACTCTGAATGAAACTCTTTTTTTCTCTGAATGTCATCAGTAGTCTAGTAAGACTTTATTTTAGGTATAAATTAAGATATATAACTTAAAACTTTATTCATAGGCTGTTAGATTTCTCCGGTCACTCTCATATGACCATATGCACAATACCCCTGTTTTCAGCACAGTGGCCTTGCAGCACCTCTTAGTTTTCCTCATGCGTGCAGTGGGCATATGTGGTACTGTTGTCTGTCCCATCACTGGAAATCTCTGATGATCTACTGTAAAGAGTCACTAGTGAACAATGAGAGTGTGAGATCTTTAAGGAAACTTTGCTTAAAGCTGATGGATCTTTTGGTGTTTAGTAGTCAAATATGGTTTGGTCTGACTCTCTCTTCATGAGAGTCCAAGACGGATTTGGATTGTTCAGTTCTGCGCTAAAAACAGCTCAGAAAGAGGTTAAACATGCACACATGCCACAATGAGTACATGGAGTGTGTGATTGTGTTGGCGAAGGCTGAACACAGTGGTGAGAGCGGTTACAAAAGCTTGCTTCTATCCCTCTAGCCAGTAACACACACACTCATGAACACACACCGTGCCCCATACAAGCTGGAGAAGAGCACCCAGAGAACACAGAACTTCTTAATGGGTGTGTTTATCTTCATAGGCCAACACATTTATCTTCACGCTCTTCCTTAAATGTTTGCTCTCCCAGATTTGCTACAAGCTACCACACAAACCTATAGGTAGTCTCAAGGATGTACGTGTGTTTATGCATACGGTTTTATACTGTGGCCGTAAGTTCTTTAAGTGTTCTCAGATGGAGCTCTCTTCACACTGTGCTAATGGTGCTCCTCGCAGCACACGCAGCTTAGCAAGTTCTTCCTCCAGTCCTCCTAGTCCGTCCACTAGTTCACTGAGTCCATCCCCTAGTCCCTCCTCCTCTCCTTCTGGCCCCGCCCTCTCTCGGCCAGGAAATCCTTCTGCCAGGTTGACTGATGTATCCTGTACCTTGAGTCCACTAGAATTAGTATAAATATAACCACACTTCTGGTCAGGCATATGCCCTCCATGCCCATTCAGCGTCCCGTTCCTTTTCTCTGTAAAGGGAACCGCTTCAGAGAAGAGACTGGCGCTGCTGGGTGATTGGGGCGTGTCTGAAGAGGGCAACAGGTCCCGCCCCTTTTCTGAGGTTGATGAAGAATGACCACCCCCTCCTCTCTTGCGACGCCGTTGTAACAGCCACACAAGCAAGCCACAAACTGCAAAGCCAATGATGAAAAATAGCATGTACCCGGCCACGAACTGACGGCTAGATTCTTGCATGATGCTCGAACTCGCACTCGGCTCCTGTAGGAGGAGTCTGTATGCAGCCCTGGGACAGGCTGGCTGCTCTCGCCCGGCTTCCTCACAGAAACACACATAAGTGCCATTGCTTTCCAAAGTGACCCGTACCTCCAAGTCAGAGAGGTGGCGTCGAGTATGTCTTTGGGGTGGGTGCTGCCAGTGGCAGGGACGAGGCGAGACCTGAACACAGGGCAGTAACACATGCAGTCCCTCTGTCACATGCAGGTCTTTCATCTCATTAGAGCAGCGATCTGTATTGAGAGAAGGGGGGTGGGGGGGCATTGGGAAGCAATAATTAGATTCAGTTTAAACACAAAATCAGTACTTTAATGTGGCTGTATAAATGGTAAGAATATCGAGTAATTCAGGTCATATTTGAAAGATAAGGGTAAGGTCCTAAACATAATAAATAAACTATTTTAAAAAGCACCAATCTGAGGTGGCATTATTTCTTGATAAGAATTATTATATATATATATATATATATATATATATATATATATATATATATATATATATATATATATATATATATATAAAATTAAACAGGGTTTTAAAAAAAATCAAACAAACAAATCAGCTGCAGATGATTAACAAGAATAATATAGTCTTACCTTCACTCCTTCCACAGCGACTGATCAAATCTTCAGGATTTAGGACTTCACCAGGTCTGGAAGCACAATTGTAAAGGCATTAGGTGATGAAGAAAATGTGCAGTATGTGTGTGTGTGTGTGTGTGTGTGTGTGTGTGTGTGTGTGTGTGTGTGTGTGTGTTTGTGACTCACTCTGTGACGGCCAGACTACAGGCAGCCTCTTTCTGTCTCCACACACAGCCAAGTGTTTGTGCACGTGCACACACTTCACAGGTAGGGTAGAGAGAGCAGCCTTCTGTAGGCAACTTCACCAGAGAGTGAGGAGAACTGACCAGAGCCACATCCTGAGAAGGAGTAAAGAGCATCACAGCATGTCCTGTCTGTGTATAAGCGTTTGTGCCACATTTCACACAAAAACCAGGAGTCAGACAGAAATAAAGTGGTTCAGAGACTCACTAAGTCTGATCAGGAGCACCACAGTTATCTTCAAAATAAGACAGATGACAAGTCACATTGTTTATGGTATTAGGAAATGTGTTCAAGTACTCTACACTCGATGTCCTATCTAATACTTGGACATGTTCAATAGTTTCCTTGTATGTTTATTAACTCTCTGGAAACAGCAGTCTTGTCCTTGAGGCTCTCTTTCTATCCCGCCTCGTGTCTCTGTTATACAGGTGCATCTCAATAAATTAGAATGTCGTGGAAAAGTTCATTTATTTCAGTAATTCAACTCAAATTGTGAAACTTGTGTATTAAATAAATTCAGTGCACACAGACTGAAGTAGTTTAAGTCTTTGGTTCTTTTAATTGTGATGTTTTGGCTCACATTTAACAAAAACCCACCAATTCACTATCTCAACAAATTAGAATACTTCATAAGACCAATTTAAAAAAAAAAAAACAAAAAAAAAAAAAAAAAACATTCTTAGTGAATTGTTGGCCTTCTGGAAAGTATGTTCATTTACTGTACATGTACTCAATACTTGGTAGGGGCTCCTTTTGCTTTAATTACTGCCTCACTTCGGCGTGGCATGGAGGTGATCAGTTTGTGGCACTGCTGAGGTGGTATGGAAGCCCAGGTTTCTTTGACAGTGGCCTTCAGCTCATCTGCATTTTTTGGTCTCCTGTTTCTCATTTTCCTCTTGACAATACCCCATAGATTCTCTATGGGGTTCAGGTCTGGTGAGTTTGCTGGCCAGTCAAGCACACCAACACCATGGTCATTTAACCAACTTTTGGTGCTTTTGGCAGTGTGGGCAGGTGCCAAATCCTGCTGGAAAATGAAATCAGCATCTTCAAAAAGCTGGTCAGCAGTAGGAAGCATGAAGTACTCCAAAATTTCTTGGTAAACGGGTGCAGTGACTTTGGTTTTCAAAAAACACAATGGACCAACACCAGCAGATGACATTGCACCCCAAATCATCACAGACTGTGGAAACTTAACACTGGACTTCAAGCAACTTGGGCTATGAGCTTCTCCACCCTTCCTCCAGACTCCAGGACCTTGGTTTCCAAATGAAATACAAAACTTGCTCTCATCTGAAAAGAGGACTTTGGACCACTGGGCAACAGTCCAGTTCTTCTTCTCCTTAGCCCAGGTAAGATGCCTCTGATGTTGTCTGTGGTTCAGGAGTGGCTTAACAAGAGGAATACGACAACTGTAGCCAAATTCCTTGACACGTCTGTGTGTGGTGGCTCTTGATGCCTTGACCCCAGCCTCAGTCCATTCCTTGTGAAGTTCACTCAAATTCTTGAATCGATTTTGCTTGACAATCCTCATAAGGCTGCGGTTCTCTTGGTTGGTTGTGCATCTTTTTCTTCCACACTTTTTCCTTCCACTCAACTTTCTGTTAACATGCTTGGATACAGCACTCTGTGAACAGCCAGCTTCTTTGGCAATGAATGTTTGTGGCTTACCCTCCTTGTGAAGGGTGTCAATGATTGTCTTCTGGACAACTGTCAGATCAGTGGTCTTCCCCATGATTGTGTAGCCTAGTGAACCAAACTGAGAGACCATTTTGAAGGCTCAGGAAACCTTTGCAGATGTTTTCAGTTGATTAGCTGATTGGCATGTCACCATATTCTAATTTGTTGAGATAGTGAATTGGTGGGTTTTTGTTAAATGTGAGCCAAAATCATCACAATTAAAAGAACCAAAGACTTAAACTACTTCAGTCTGTGTGCACTGAATTTATTTAATACACGAGTTTCACAATTTGAGTTGAATTACTGAAATAAATGAACTTTTCCAC
The DNA here is from genome assembly GCA_023630585.1 of Cranoglanis bouderius. Classification (NCBI taxonomy): domain Eukaryota; kingdom Metazoa; phylum Chordata; class Actinopteri; order Siluriformes; family Cranoglanididae; genus Cranoglanis; species Cranoglanis bouderius. The sequence continues at coordinate 11,840,896 of CM042568.1, forward strand.
GACATTCTAATTTATTGAGATGCACCTGTATGTGCTTGTGTTTGTTTACCTTGTATAGAAGGATATTGTTGATGGGCTCTGAGGCTGGAAAAAGAGGGATCTCTTGCAGAAGAGTTGCATTCGGTCCCACTACTGCAATTCTGTGAAGCTCTCCATGATCTATACAAAGCAAAAGTATAATATATATAATGTAATGAAGATCATTGCAGGGCACACACACACATTGTCACACACTTTCTTGCTTCATCATTCAATTTTTTTTCACCTGTCCCAAGATGCAGAACAGTAGCATTAAGCTTGCTGTTGCCGTTGGAGACGGGGGTCAGAGTTACAGCCAGTCTGGTGTATGTAACTCCACTCCTGACCAGTAGGGGTGCTGACACTACACTGTTCTCCATGAGAGGGTGGTCTCGCATGAACGTCAGCACTTTATCAGGCAGCTTCAGGGACGAATCGAAGCCCTCTGCTTTTAGAGCGCTGTTCAGACACTGTGGCCAGAAAGTGAGAGAGAATGAGCAAATGTTATGTTCTTTAAAACACACACACACACACGTATTAGAGGACGTAAAGGAGGTAAGCATTTTGTACACTCTGGGTATCAGTATAATGTAAAAAAAAAAAACCCTCAGAAAATAGACAAAGACCAGAGGATTATAGGATTATATAGTAATGTTCATTTGTATAGTATGACTGTGGATGTGTACCTGGCCTGGTCTGGGTGTCGGCACTGGCTCTGGGTTCATCCAGGTCTCACAACTCTTCTTCAGCTCTTTAAAAGGTCCATCCATCACCTTAGTGATGTCCTCCAGACTGTACACGCACACTGCAGACATTTCCTCCCTCTCCCTACACACAGACAGACACACACACACAGATTTATCCCCAATTAAATTGCGTTACAGTAGTGGTAAAAAGACAAACATTCACAGATAATCATAAATACAGTAAACAGCACAGTGTGAAATACAGAAAAAAATCTAATGGAAATTTGGGGGTAATTACAAAAATGTGTAAACAAGGCACTTAGCTATTGTGCAAGAAAGTGGGGAGGTGCCAGTTAAAATGAGCCATGAGATAGTTCTACTACTACTACTACTACTACTACTACTACTAATAATAATAATAATAATAATAATGGCAACAGCAGCAACACAGGCTCAGCTACTACTGCTAAAATTACAAATAATAATAATAATAATAATAATAATAATATTATTATTAACAACAACATCACACCACGTCACAGTTTACACAGTATAAAAAGTACAGCACTATAACCACAAAGCAGTCAATCACAATAAAAATAAAACAAAGGGGTAAAAAAAAGTAATGAATAACAGACAAGAGTTATGCTGTTATGTAATTTTGGAAATGAATAAATAACAGAATGGTGAAACTGCATTGTGGATGTACGATATATGTATATGTAAGATGTATGATACAGAAAGGTGTATACTGGTATGTAATTCCAGTAGTATCCTGTAACTATGGTCCAGATTAAACTAAATGGGATGGGATGGGATCTGACGTGATCCCCACTCACCACTGCGAGGTGAAGATACCGTAGAAGTGTGTGCTGCTGGGGTCTCCTGGCTGGTGCTGTTTGGTAAACACATCGGTTAGAACGTTAAAGCGCTGACCACTCCCTCGATCCTCACACACCAACTGAGCCTTAAGGAATGTTGTCCAGCGTCTCTGTAAGGTCTTCATGCCCCCGATATCAGACTGAGAGAAAGAGTGATGTTAGAATGTGCACAAAGGAAGGAGAAGTTGAATCAGTGCATTAAAAACTCTGAACAAAAGAACAGAGTCTGGCTCCTACCTTACACACTCGAGCCACCCTGGGCACCTTGACCTTGGTGTAGAGGTCATATTCTTTGGCCACCTCAGTAAAGAAGAAGTAGAGCTTGTCATCTTCGCCTGTTGGATTGTACTTTTGATCCTCTTGGATAAAGGCTGAGCTGACAAACTCTGGATCTGCATTCAGGGAAAACATGCATTTCAGAACAGTCGTGGTAGTAAGTTCAACAGCAATTGTAAAGTTCAATCATCTTCAGTAACGGTTTTATCTTGGTCAGTGGATCCAGAGCAGGCATCACTGGGTGCAATGCGGGGATGCCAGTCACAACAGTCAATTGATCGTGAACTTGGAAAAAAAATTTCATTCCAGTAATTCCAGGTCTTACAAATGTCTGAAGCCAGTACAGTTTCAGTCAGTGGAGCAAGTTGTGCACTTTGTGCTTTGCCTTGGTTATTCAACTAACTGAAAGAAAGGCTGGATTTGGAACAGGTACATGCAGTACTGTACATCAATTTCTGCCTGTGGTGCATTCGCATTTTGGGTGCACCCTTAAATGGAAATAAATAAATAAATACATACATAAATAAATAAACAAACAAACAAAACTAAAATGAAAGTCTAAACCATTTGTTTAACATATAATAATAATAAGTGTACATTCTATAAATGATCATTATCTTTCATCAACAATCTAGGCTCAGAATGTAGGATGTATCTAAGAAAAGAAAATTTAACATATAGACAAAAAACAAACAAAAAAAACCTCTCTCACAGCTGCATTGTTCTGTACTGGTGCTAATGTAAATGCATCTTGCTATGTTCAAAGGTCAAGCTGTTGTATTTTTCATGGCTGCCTCACCGCTTCATTGTGCATGTGTAATGAATAGAAGACGTGATGCATTTTGGGAATTTAGAAAAGTATTACTGTAAGATAATGATTTTCCCAATTTGAAAATACAGGGTAGTAGTGTACTATGGGCCATAAGTATTTTTTCCATAGGTTGAATGAAAATAAGCAGCAAACAACATTCAGCCTATGTTATAAATTACGTGCAAGGTTTTTCTGTGTTTATTTATCCAGAGGGATGTTCAGCACACTTTGCAATTTTCTGGCTTTTTTTGCCAATCTGGAGGCAAGGGCTGCAGCTGAGGGGTTGCTCAAGGCCATAATAGCAAAAGGTCTCTTTAGATATGAGCCCTACAGTACTGGTGCTTATCATCAAACCTCCAGGTTAGGTTTCCCAATGTGAAGCTTTAACCCAAGCTAACTTGTGCAAAAACAGAAATTATTACTGTTAAATGTATATGTGCATGTTGCGTGTGTCTGTGTCTCACCGCTGAGCCAGTTGATGGACCGTTCAGTCCGGATGCGCTCTTGCTCAACGCCCGTTGCTCTGGAGATGTCAAAGAGAGTGCCCAGGAAGTTACTTGTAGTAGCAGTATACAGGATTCCCCCTGAGGGTGGAGAAGAGAACGGATCCGAGTGGAAGGATGTAAGAATAAGGAGAACAAAACTACCAATAGGGGTTGCCGATATGAGGATATAATATTTTCTATGATTCAAACAATAAGGTATCACAATATACCAAAAAAAAAGGAATAAAATATATGATGGGAGTTCAGAAAGGGCAACGCAATGGAGATCCAGTCACAATGTAAACTAATAATCTGTCTTTACCATAGTACTGTATATAATGTGTTCTATTTGGGCTGTGTGGTTTTTTATTTATTTATTTTTTTTTATAAGAAATATTAAAGTTGTTCAATTTGTCTTGTGGACAGAGCTGTATTTGGTTTTGCATGTTCCTACCCACAATATGCTATTTGCTATTATACCGGTATATCTCTCACCTCTAGGCATCATCCTACGCATGTGTGTGTTTCATACCTGCCATGACTGCAGTATAGTGCTGGCTGGGCTCAAAGGGGCATTTCCCTTTTCCAGTCTCCATCTTCTCTCTGCCATCCTCTAATTTTTCCAGAGTGAAGGTTGAGATATTCTGAATGAGAAAAAAAATCAATGTCTTTTTTTTTCTTCTTCTTTTTTTTTTTTTTTTTTTTTTAACAAAAGCTCAACTTCCAAACTTGCAAGCAAACCATATATAAAAATTCGATAGTTTAAAAGAAATAAATAGTTAAAAGGAAATTGTCATACGCAAGAAGAATGTTGATCAGATTGTATACAACTCGTCAGTCTATCTGCCACTACTATTTAATATCCCTCATGGTGGCAGAGACTCATGAACATGCCTGTTAATGTATGTGTATTTATGTCATATCAGTGTGTCTTTACCTGTGTGAGCCTTTGTGTGTTTGTCATGCAGGGTGATGTCTGTCATGTGATGTTTGAATGGGTGTGGGAGTATGCCAAGTCAATTTAGTTGTGGAGAGATGAACATGCACGCGAACACACTATTGCACACACACACACACACACACGCGCGCGCAAAACACACTAGCGTACACACACTTACCACAAAGGCACACTGGGGGTCGAAGGCATATGTGCCACAGGCATAAATGCGTCCATCTCCCAGGAACTCCAGCAGACGGATGTAGTTATTGCAGTCGGCCTGATGGGGACAGCAGAGCACAGACTGAGTAACAGAGTCCGACACCAGAGAGTAAAATATATTACAGTTTATAAAGAGCTAGTTTTTATACAGATAAACAACACGTGATTACACGAGGTGCATTAGAGTTAATAAATGAAAGAACAAGAAACAAAATTAACACCAGGCACATATATAGATAACACATAATATCAATGTGTATAACATTCCATGTCCTGCTCGATGAAATATTTAAAAGATTTTAAAATATATGTTCAAAATATATGTTAAAAAATATGAAATATAAAAAGTCCTTTAATCCCATTATCACTACAATATTAACAAACACACCCGCTGAGAGGTAGTATATTGATATGCTTATAGTATATTTCAAGTTTTACACCATGAAATTTTTGGTTATAGAAATGACAAATATTGTATATTGAAGACATTATCTGTGCATTATCTTATAATTTGTTATGTACTGCAAGTAAAAAAGTATTAATACTGTTGTTCATCATAATCGGTGGCCTAAGGCATTATAAAGCCAGATCGAACAAAAACAGGTGAAATACAAAATATGTTAATAAAAACACTGTGGACATTATCATTACAGACCGAAATTATTCTGCATTATAAAGATACTTATTGTCTAAAACATGTTTCTTAATCCAATGCCCATCTTTTTCTGACACCTAGTAGTTCACCTTTACACCATGTTTGCATTCTTAAAAGCAAAGCAGAACGTCACCATCCCTGTAACAGTGCAGTGTGTACTCATGAATAAGCAGAAAAGCCCAAATCCTTGACTCCCAAAGCCCAAATTCCTAAATCCACTGGCCCTGAGGGTGGTGGCCCTGGCAGAGGCTGTTTATTCTCACTAACCTGAGACAGGTTTTCATTTATTTTTTAGTACAAAGGATCAGATACGAGTAGGAAAGAAGACAAATCACTGTGCATACGAATGATAATGGTATAGTAAAAGAATGAACTACTACAAATGTTTTAAACGAGAAACCAATCAGGGTGGAGCAGTTCCTGATTTTAATGTAATTTGAATGAACTATGCGTGTGTAATTCAAATGAACTGCATGTGTACAGGCTCAGTCTGGCTCTCCCACCACTGCTCTCTCTCTCTCTCCTTTCTGTGCCTTATATGCCTTTTGTTTGCTTTATCTCACCCTTTGATCGCCACCCTCTGAGCCTCTTCCCAGCTGTCAGTCATCCACAGCCCCCCAACATCACCATGGAACAGCATGGTGGGGAAGATGGCAGCCACTAAGTGGCCTAATTAACTCTCTCACACACACGCCGGCCCCATGTGAAACTTCCCAGAGAGACACAGAGCGCGGAATAATCTCAAGCCTATTAATTATGTTTTCTTAATAACAACAGGTAAACTATCAATTTTAATGTAGTAGGGATATATTTATTTATTTATAGTGGCATTACAGTTTGTATGAAACATGATATGGTAGATACACACTTAAGTAAGCATACTTCATACTTCTGACTTGCTAGTGAGTCTCCTAAGGGACTAAAGAGTACTGACACACAAAAAAAAAAAAAGACCATGGACATGAACTTACCTCTGTCTTTCCTTTTGTCACACAAGATTTGCTCTTCTCTTCTGGAACTTTCCATACAATCTAATGATGGAAAGAGATCGAAAGAAGAAGGGAATTTAGTGCTTTGAACCTAGGCTTATTGTCTGGTACAGGAGAACTGTACCATGTTGCAACAAAAAGAGACTGTGCCATCCATGAATATGAAAATTTTCATTTGGCCATTAGAGGTAATTACACAGGAGCAGACTGTGCACATCACATTATTAATTTATCCATCACATACATGTAGGCGAAGTCCTAAACGCAGAGTTAAAAATCTAAATTACTCAAGAGTTTATCTATACATGATATCAGTGTGTGATATTGTCCATCAACTATGATTTAAAACCTCATTAGAGATTGGCCAGCAAGCACCCAAAGCTGTTTGCACTAGGTGTACATACATGAGAACCAGATCATTTGAACTTAAACCCACTGGATGTTGTAAATAAAACAAAGCAAAAAAGAACATTAACATTGCAAAGCAGCTCTGATGCATTACCTCACTTCCCAGACTCAACATTCAAGCTACTATCCATCTTGAGTGTTTATCTGAAAGACAAACTCTTACCTACAAGCTTACAGTACCCTCCACTAATATTGACACCCTTGGTAAATATGAACAAAGTGAAAAACATCGGCTGTGAAAAACGGTCTTTATTGTTTAACCTATCGATCTTTTGTTAAAAAAAAACAATTACAAACAAAATACAGGTTTATATATATATATATATATATATATATATATATATATATATATATATATATATATATATATATATATATATATATATATATAAATCTTTAAGATTTCTTTATATATAAGAAATATTTGTTAAATATAGGTTATTGGCACCCCTACGAATTCATATGAGAAACATACATTTGAAGAATATTCCCATTAATATTTTACATTTATGTGACTAGGAACAGGAAATTGTTCAACCATGACTTCCTGTTTCACAGGGGTATAAATATGAGGTAACACATAGGCCAAATTCCCTTAGTCATTCATAACAATGGGTAAGACCAAGGAATATAGCTGTGATGTGCGGCAAAACGTTGTTGAGCTTCACAAAATGGGAAGTGGCTATAAGACAATAGTACAAGCATTGAAAATGCCCATTTCCACCATCAGGGCAATAATTAAGACGTTCCAGTCAACTGGAAATGTTATGAATCAACCTGGAATTGGACGTGTGTCTATATTGTCTCAACACACTGTGAAGAGGATGGTTCGAGTAGCTAACAAATCTCCAAGGATCACAGCTGGAGAATTGCAGAAGTTAGTTGCGTCTTGGGGTCAGAAAGCCTCCAAAACTACAATCCGAAGTCACCTACATCACCACAAGTTGTTTAGAAGGGTTTCAAGAAAAAAGCCTCTACTCTCATCCAAAAACAAACTCAAGCATCTTCAGTTTGCCAGACACTATTGGAACTTCGAATGGGATCAGGTTCTATGGTCAGATGAAACAAAAATAGAGCTTTTTGGCAATAAACACCAGAGGTGGTTTTAGCACACACAGAGAGGTAGCCATATGGAAAAGTACCTCATGCCCACGGTTAAATATGGTGGTGGCTCTTTAATGTTTTGGGGCTGTTTTTCTGCCAGAGGACCTGGACATTTTGTTAGGATACATGGCATCATGGACTCCATCAAATATCAACAGATATTAAATGAAAACCTGACTGCCTCTGCCAGAAAGCTTCAAATGGGCTGTGGTTATGCAGGACAATGATCAAAAACATACATCAAAATCAACACAAAAATGGTTTACTGACCACAAAATCAAGGTCCTGCCATGGCCATCCCAGTCCCCTGACTTGAAACCCATAGAAAACCTGTGGGGTGAACTGAAGAGGAGAGTCCACCAGTGTGGAGCTCGAAAATTGAAGGATCTGGAGAGATTCTGTATGGAGGAATGGTCTCAGATCCCTTGCCATGTATTCTCCAATCTTATCAGGCATTATAGGAGAAGACTCAGAGCTGTTATCTTGGGGTAGCACAAAGTATTGACTAAAAGGGTGCCAATAATTGTTGCACACCTATATTGAACTAAGATTTTTTATTTTTTTTGATAAACCTGTTGTTTTTTTGCAACTGTTTGATATCCATGAGAGCAGAGTATTTTTGTGAATTTTTTGAACAAAAGATCAAAAGGCTAAACAATAAAGAGAATTATTCACAGCCTTCTTTGCTCATATTTACCAAGGGTGCAAATATTAGTGGAGGGCACTGTGCGTGCAAGACATAAAACAGTGAAGCAGCCTTTGAGGGGACTTCCTTATAATGACACTGTTAAATCTGCCATATGATATTTAATGGAACCTGATATCAGAGCAAGTCATGCTACCACCAAGCAACCAGCTCAACTATAGACAACAGACTTTACTAAAGCAATAGATGCAGTTATGCTTGCATGTGCGCACACACGTGCACACACACACACACACCATAATGGGGGAAATCAGGGGTGGTTGATGGAGGTGGGGGGTAATTTGGTTAGTGAAATGGACCAGAAAGAAGAAATGAGGCCATTGGTTGAGACAAGCACACAGGTTTTTTTTTTTTTTTTTAAATGAAAAACAAATTGCCTTCATCAGATTAGTAATCTCCTTTTCACAGTATTCTAGCCCTGTTGACTATTTGGAAGCACAACCAAGTATAATGTGATGTTCTTTATTGAGAATGGAATCATTTTTGCAAGTGCTCATCACCACCCAGAATAAAAATAGATCAGTTCAATCACCTTCAAGTGGGAAAAAAAAAAGTTCAATTATCCAATATTGTTTAAAAAAAACAAAAAGAAAAAACAAAGAAAAAACAATTTGGTACTCTGGAAATGATCTTTGCCTAATTTGCCGTATTGTTTGCCTAGTAGACAGTTTCTCAGTTGTTCTTTTAGCCTCCTCCCTAATGTTCAAAATCCAACAGGCAAAATGAAATTTACCTTGGGAGACTTTAATTTGTTGGCAGTATCCACAGCAACAATCGCATCTTGTGCTCCCAGGTAGAGTATCCCAGACTCCCGGTCCAATAGGAATGTGCTGACGTTAGCCACATCGTCGATTTCCAACAGGGTCACCATGGAGCTCGCCACTGAGAGAGTGAAAGAAAGAGAGTGAGTGAGTGAGAGAAGGAACAAGAGATGGAAGAATGGCAAAGAGAAAAATGAACAATATTTCATGGCAATCTATAATGATCTGACCAAAACCTAATACAAATAAACCCAGTTTATTATATTGCATGGTCATGTGAAAAAATAAGTACACTCCATGGAAATTGTTGGCTTTTTTGACATATTTGGACAAGCAAACATTTGATCATCTTTGAAAGCGTGCCTGTTAACGAAGTTGATATACTTGAACAAAACCACAAAGAAAATTAGCCTTTCCAATCATTTATTCAACAGAAATATCAATAGAGGTGATATTCTTTTGTGGAAAAAGTAAGTACACCCTTGGCCTCAGAAGCTAGTATTGCCCCCTTTTGCAGAAATAACTTCTTGTAGGTGGTTTGCATAATTGTCCACCAGGCTTGCTGGAATTTTTGACCACTCTTCCATGTAATATTCTTTCAGTTGCAAGATGCTTGAGGGTTTTCTTGCATGTGCTGCCCGTTTCAAATCCCCCCACAACATTTCAATGGGATTCAAATCCGGCTTTGTCTAGGCCATTCCATAACCCTCAATTTCTTATTTTTGAGCCATTACTTGGTGGATGTGCTAGTGTGCTTAGGATCATTATCCTGTTGAAAGGTCCACTTTCAGTTCAACTGGCAAATGGCCTCACATTATCTTCAAGCGCTCTTTGATAAGATGCAGAATTCATAGTTGAATCAATGAATGTAAGCTGTCCAATCCCTGAGGCAGCGAAGCAAATCCAAACCATAACATTTCCACCACCGTGCTTCACAGTTGGTATGAGGTGCTTCTCCTGAAAAGCTGCCTTTAGTCTGCACCAAACATATCTGCTGTTACTGTGGCCAAACAACTCTATATTTGATTCATCTGTCCAGAACACATTATTCCAAAAGGCCTGGTCTTTGCCTATATGCTCATTGGCAAACTGTAGTCTTGCTTTAATTTTGTTTTTAGAGAGCAAAGGCTTTTTCCTGGCACGCCTCCCATGCAGATCAAATTTGTGCAATCTCTTTCTGATTGTAGAAGCATGCACTTTGACACCAACAGTTGCAAGACTTACGAGCAGATCCTGTGATGAAATGTTGGGGTTCTTTTTGCATCAGACGTTCTGCTCTTGGGCTGAATTTGCTGGGATGGGCAGTCCTAGACAAATTGGCGGTCCATTTGTAGATGATTTTCCGTAGAGTGAAATGATGTATTTCAAATAATTTGAAGATCTTTTTAAATCCCTTGCCAGACTCACAGGCATCCACAACCTTTTTTCTGAAGGTCTTACAGAACCCTTTAGATCTTGGCATGATGACACCACACACCTCAATAGCAAAGGGAACACCAGACACTAGATATGAGAGGGGTATAAATAAGACAGGTTCCACCTGCACTCCCTAAGCAGGTCCTAATCACTGGCACCCAATCTTCAACACCTGATTCTAATTATATGAATATGAAGGTGTGATAAATGTAGAGGTGTACTTACTTTTTCCCTGTGACTGATCTGTTATTTTTTTTGTTAATTTAAATTGTGAAAATTACTATTTTCACAATTATCAATTTTGTGTCATTTAATAGAGTGTATCAACTTCATTAATAGGCACTGTTTCAAAGAGGATCAAATGTTTGCTTGTCCAAATATGTCAAAAAACCAACAATTTCCATCAGTGTACTTATTTTTTCCACATGACTATATATGGTTGTTTTCAACCCTACAGACTAATACCCTACCAACAACAACAAACACGCCCACTGACTACATACACAATGACGACAATAGTTACACACTCATTTAGCTAGTGATTAGTAATTCTGTGGAGACGTACTGCATCAGTAGAAGTGTTTATACTGTGAATACATTAGAGAAAGTGCTGATACTTTGAATAATTAACAGTGTTTAAACTGGAGCTGCACTGTAGCGGAGTTGCTTGAGGCCAGCCTAATGAAACAACTCTACTAATCTGTGTACTTCCATTAAAAACACATAAGACTTCAATCAGTTTAGAAAGATCCGCAACAGTGACTTGACCCTTGAACATTTTCAGTCTTTGTGAAGCAAAGATTTCTCTGATGGCCTAAAATTCATTAAATTAAAGAAAAATAAATGCACTAGTGCATTTTGGCTAATATGCATGTTAACCACTTCCCACTTTTCTGTTATTGTATGCAGACTTTCTCAAAAAATAAATGTGGGAGGGAGAGATTCTTAATCATTCAGACTTTCTATGACATTTCCAGAGTGAAGTGTGAGCTCTGTCTATCAAAGCCTCTCAAATGGGGTAACCGGGGAAGCTGTCCCAAGCCAGAGGATCCACTATGGCTATGTCCACATTAATCCGGATAGATCTGAAAACTGCATTTTCATTTTAAAACGCTCTCCGTCTACACTTTACATCCCTATACTGCGCATGTGTAAAAACGTAAGAAGCTTTGGCCTGCGTTATTTCCGTTTATTTACTTTCTGTCTCTTTGAATTGATGCTGCAATATCTATAAAGACTATAAAGTTGAGTTGAATGGGTCACATGACTGCATCACATGACTAAACATTTATCCACTCGGGAGAGCGTTTTCAAAAAATTCTGTTTTCGCTGGACAAAAACGCTGTGTCAGTGTAGACGAAAGACCAAAATGGAGAGAAAAGGTGTTTTTTCAAGTTTATCCGGCTTAATGTGGATGTAGCCTAACAAATGGAACAGGCATATGTGATTTAAAAAAAAAAAAAAAACATCATACAATTAGAAATGTTTATCAGATGTGTGTTTGTCTGATGTGTTTGGTCCCCAAGCTGGCTAGGTTTTCCTTATGGTCATGTGGAATTGTTTGTATGTGGTTATTAAATGTCCTGGGTTTTTTTTATATTAAGGAGGTTCCATCTTAAAATTATGTTGGAGGTCTAGAGGATCTAGAGAAATTACTGAAAGTCAACACCACAATTCACAGCCTGCAAATATCTTTAGATATCTGCAAAACACACACTGCTGTCTTAAGGGAAATTACTAACGCTACACAAGGCTGAGCATTTTACTCCCATGCTTTTTTTTTTTCCCCCTCAAAAAGCAAACACAATATCACACTTAACAGACAGTCAGCGGGAGTAAAGACACCAGAGAGCATGAGGTGAGATCATGCTCATTTATTATTACTGGGTTGAGCATGACGAAAACATAGAGAAAAGAAATATACAATTCATTTCACTGTGAAGTACTCTTTTATCTGTGTTTGTTTTAGCAAGATTGAAACTTAACATCTTGCTTTCAAAGTGCGGTCAGTGTGTTTAATGCAGGAGCATACTGCCAGATTAGTTATTGTTCTCTGTGTTCTCCCTGTCTAGGTCCACTTGATCTCACGAGGGGTCACGAGGAGGAGGATCTGACGGAGGCTCAGCCATGTGTGCTCTGACCCTATAACCCACAGGCTTGCAGGAATTAGGAGTCCGTGTCTTTGTGTACAAGAGTGTTCAGCTCACCCTTTCACACTATGAACACCACAGGCAAATACTGTTTCTGTTTAATGTCCCTTCCTCAATCTATCTATCCTTTTCATCTATTGTTTGTTCTTCAAAACAGCCTACTTAAAGTGAACTTGTCGGAATGAACGTGTCGCACTCCAACATTCCCTCTAACATAAAAAAAAAAAGCTCTGTGTCTATGCTGCTTGTTAAAGGGACAGCTGTGTACTGCTTCAACAGTACGTGTATGTGTATGTGTGTGTGTGTATCCATAAGTCTTTCAGTCTTCAAGGTCTGCCATTGTACTTGTTTCTTCACCACACATATACACCCCATTAAGCAAGGATGTCAAAAAATGAATTTGATTAATACGAAAGTGATGCCAGTTATACAATCCTACTGCTATCATCAGTACACGAGTATATGCTCAGTTTGCTCGGTCATAAACGCCCCTACTTAGTACTAAAGAGTGACTCTAGCGTGCACGCACACACAAACACACACAAACATATGACAACATACCAAGGTCAATATTTGCCACCAGTGATGAGTAATGTTTATACAGGCACGGCTCTCTCTGAATCCATACTAGAAAAAAGCAAAGCCTGCAATACGTAGGGTCCTGACTCGTCCTAACACAATTACATGAGTTGGGTTCTCTGGGTTGGGGGGGGGAAGGGATGCTTCAGTTCAAAGGAATACTCCAGCATTTTTTTTTTGTCAACCTGTAGCATCTGCATGTGTACCAACAACGAATGAACATTTCCCTGAAGAGAGAAAATAACAGAAAACCTGTTTATTGGATTTAAAGGACTGTTTCTAAGGCACCAACAAACATTTTTGTAAAATGCTCACACTTGTTTTGCTTATACACCAAAAACTATTAAAATAAGCCATTTTTAAAAAATGTTTTACCTGAGTACACTAGAAAATAAAATGTACTAGAAGCGCTTTAATAATACTTTAGTCCCATCTGCATGGGATTAAATTTAAGATTAAAGTCCTGGTGGAATTTTCTATTTTACAGGTGCTACTCTGATTTTAGTTCTGTCTAGATCAGCCATGTCGGTGTTTTTCTCCATCGTCCTCTGAGAAAATTACAGGCCAAATTACACCACCCACCCCCCCCCCCCATTAAAAAATGCAAGATACTACAGGCTGATTAAAGGAGCCATTATAATGCCGGTTACAGGAGCAAAGCATTACTTTATATTTACAAATGCACAAGATCAGAAACTTTTAGTTTTCTATAAGCAATGACTAGTTGCATAACTGCCAGTTCCTTAAATATCTGTGCACATAATGCAAACATCCAGGTTTGCAGAAAGTGTAACCCGCTAGAAACACGTTCCTCCTGTGGTAATCTTATTGCTGTCTGGATGTGAGAATTTTATCACCAAGGAGACGTGAAAAATAATGTGTTAGACATCCCTCTGGTAAACTAATCCAATCCAAATATTGCTTCCCCCCCCCAATACCTGTCTCAAACCTATATTGTTTAAGTTAAATAATCATAGGTTTGAGTCCATGTTATATATTTGCACATTTTAATTCAATAACCACCTTCAGACTTGTATTATAAGTAGAGCTGCAACAACTAATGGATAAAACCGAGAATAATCGATTATGAAAATCGTTGTCAACGAATCTCATTATCTATTAGTCGGTCTGCGCATGGCACGGGGCACGTTTACTCATTGCGTTACTTCGGTTTCGAAAACACGCATTGGAGAGTACATACCAAAGTTGTGTCCCAAATCACATACTATACACTTACACTATGCACTATGTACTCTGGCGTCTAGTGTATTAATTTTATAATTGTAGTATCGTCTCAAATGGAACACTAGCGGTTTTTTACTAACCGGAAGTACAAGCCGATTCCTAGTCGATGGCGCATGACGCAGAATACCCAGCAGAATACCATGAATTTCTTCAGTTTACTGTTTATGTCAACGTTACCGTTTATGCCCAACATGACCTCGGTCACCAACAGACAGAGGCGTAATCGTCAAGTGACAGCGGAAAAAAGTGTGCGACCTCCAAGTCCCTTAAGGCAGGGGAGCATTTTATATTAAATGCCATGAAGAAGACTGTAACCTGCAAACTTTACAAAGTGGAGCTGTGTAGCACGGAAGCACGACAGCGATGCACGAGCACAAACTTATGTTTATATCCAAAATGCTCAACTGTGTGCAAGGGGTTGGGGAAACTGGTGCGAGTTGCTTAAAAGGTTTAGTTTAATTCAAGTTGACTGTCATTATATGGTGTATCTGCGCGCTTGCAGTGTAAATTCGGTTGTTTATTACAATGGGAGTGATCTATTTGTGATGAAAAAATGAAACTGAAAGTTCGTTTTTCCCCCCCATCCGATTATCGATTATGAAAATCATCATTAGCTACAGCCCTAATTATAAGGCTTTAAATAACCTTGGTTTTTTTCCCTCGGGTTTTTGATCTTCATATAGGGAAACTATTTTGTTGAAATTCTAATCTGTGTTAAACACGCACAATGCAGAAAATCGGTTTAAAAAAAACAAAAAAAACAAAAAAACCCAAAAAACACTAGGGTCTTAAATATGTATTACATGTGACTCATTTACAGAAATGCAAGAAATCTACCAAGGAATGTGCATTTGTATGCCACAGGCTTCCTACAAATTCTATTTGAGAGAAGAGAAATGCACAAAGATAACCATTATTCTGACTGAGTGGAGAGAGCGCGAGAGAGAGAGAGAGAGAGAGAGAGAGAGGTTTCACGGACGAAATTAAAGTAATGATCCATTTCAACTGCGCCGTAAAACCCTACTTTGGATATTAATCCTAGCATTAAAATGCAATGACACACTGAAAGATCTTTTCATTACGATTTCAATCCCAGATTGTTTTGTTTGACTTCACTTCTGCTTTTTTGCTTCCCTCCATCTGTCCCCTAAAAGCTTGCCAAGTGGACCCACACTCACCCATTTTCCCCTCTCCCACCCCTCAATCCTTGACTGACATTTCAGATTGAGGCGGAGACGGACAGAAAGACAGAGACGGACGTCAACCCTGTCCCTGAGGGAAGGTCCTCAGAAATGTCCTTGTGCTAGAGGTGTTTCTGTCCCTCTAGGAATGTGTGTGTGGAGATGTGGTGTTAAAGGTTCTTAGGGCTTATCTGCCCCCTAGTTCACATGACTATATGACTTCATCCTTCTGTCAATCCATCAGTCTCGTGGTGTAATGGAGAGAGATCAATATGGTTTGAGTGTGTATATAAAAGCAGGAAGAGCACTTTTTTCCCCCCCCCAGCCCTATTAAAACACGGAGATACTCAGCAGGTGGTGCAAAGTAACAAATAGCGCCAAAACTCTCACAGTTTCCAGCTAACACACACATGCTTAGTCTGGAGCAGGGGTCCGTGATGGCAGCAGAACAGAGAGATGACACTGGAGTGCTAAGCCTGAGTGCTGGCCTGCCATGGAAGGAAAGGCAGCCAAAGCCTACTCCACTCTGCTCATTAATCATTTATTCAGTTGCACTCCATTAATCATGAATGAAAAACAACCGAGAGAGAGAGAGAGTGAGCGAGAGAGAGAGAGAGAGAGAGAGAGAGAGAGAGAGAATGGGAAGCGTAAACATGCTTGGTGCGACAGCAATAAACAGCGGTGGTATTTTAGCTTTTTCGCACTACTTGTTTCCTGCTGCCATCATCTATCATACATCTTTACAACCTATAATAAGTAATAATCATATCTTTGATTTTGCCCGACTTCTTCTCAGTATGCTGCTTTTTCTTCCTTCCCATCATGTCAGAATCTCATACGGATGCCATCTTCTTCCCTCTCCCTCTACAAAATGCACCCTACCCCCACACGCCTGCTGCTGCATAAAGCCCCACAGCAAGTTGAGTGTGCTGTATAAATGCTTTCTGATTGACTCCAACTGTGCAGGGACTGTGGGAGCTGATATTAGAAAGAGGAAGGGTACAACATTTATGAATAATACACCCCAAACCCAAAACCTGTCAATCGCAGAGTGTATGGGAAGAATTAAAACATGGCGTGTTAATCAGCATAGTGTTTTATATCACGGTACCAGCAATCAATTCAATTGTAGGCACTTCTGAGTTCTACAAGGATGCTCTGGATGTGATATAATTTAATAGTACAATTAAATGAATTTACACAACCATGTTCACCATCAACACTGGAGAAAATCCTGACCGACATCCAGAAACATGCAAAACGTCACGCTGTTGCTGTGCAAATCACTTAGAAGAAAACTAGTGACTTTGACTGGATTTGAAATCAAAATATAAGGACTATTTCCTGCTCAGCCCAGGCGTTACTCAACACTGTAATCTAACACATCGAAGCAATTCCCTTCAGCACGGTTACTGCAAATAACCTATATAAACCGTTATTTAGGTACAGTGACTCATGTCTCTGCAATATGAAACATCTCTCACCATGGGTCATTGAGAAGCACCTGCTGTTACTACTTGCTCATAATTCAGTTTAACTTCCTGATTTAATCAGCACCACAAGACAGCACACGCACATGCGCACACGCACACAGATAATTGGAAAGGTGATCAGTTACTAGCTGTCATTTTACTCACAACCCAAGAAGATAAATAATGCATTAACTCTAGAGGCCTGTATGAATGGATACGATCCTTTTTTTTTTTTTCCTGGAATATAAGAAACTGGATACAGCATCCCTAATGTGTTCCACACAATAGGCTTTTGGTTACCATGGAAACGAGGGATGCCGCTGACTAAGGCTGAATAGAAGAAGCACGGGGGAAGAAACAATGGAGAAAAAGTAACAAGGGTATTTGAGTAGAAAAACAAGATCAAAGTCTGGCAAAGGAACGGAGGAGAAAAAATGTGACGTCTCATGTGGGCACAGCACTCAGACTTGCTCTACTCCTTGATAAAAGTATCAAGAGACTTCTGTACAGGATCCATAGTAGGATTCATATTCCTCTCCAGCCGGCAACAGAATGAAATGAGTTCTGACTTTTCTAAAGCGACAGATTTCAGAAGGGTTAGACTGAACTCAATTACAGCATATCCACCTCTGAAGCATTCAAACGGTTCTGAAATGAAAAATGAAAAATGGAGGTGCAGACATTTTCATTTTTAAGCCTAAAAAAATCTGACAACACCAACGAGGAGCGAGTTTAAATGCACTGCCACATAGGCATTTTGGACACCGTTACGTCCATCAGTCTCCTGTCATGTCATGAACCTGTGCGGTCTTTCTGTTGATCATAAATAAAAAAAACTCTCAACAGGTGAGTGTTAAGAAGTAATGCATCTCTCTGCTCACATATAGTACACGTGAACAGGCTGCAGGATGTGTGTGTGTGTGTGTGTGTGTGTGTGTGAGAGAGAGTGTATGAGTGTGTGTGAGAGAGTGTGTGAGTGTGTGTGTGTGAGAGAGAGAGAGAAACAGAACCCAATCATCCAAGGCAGAGACCATGGCAGGAATGTCAAGAGATGGCTAGTGGGTGTGATGGCCCCTGCGCCACCTCTTCCCTTTACCGTCTGCTGCCATCACATCCTTTTCCATCTTGCTGTCAGCATTACTCTCCTCTCAACAGAAAGTAAAAGTCTGAATCATATTTGAGATTCTTCTATCTTTCTTCTTTCTTTGTGTTGAACCAGGGCTGCATGGTTAATGATATTTTAAATTGTGAGCACAATTGTTGACTTTCACAATGAATATAATGAATATACAATAATGGACTGTTATACTAGTGAGCTTAGCTAAGTTAGTTAGCTAGATCAATCTAAGCACACTGGTCATCTCTGTGTCCCAAACATGTAAAAACTGCTAACTGAGGAGGAGGAGGATGGCATTGATGACTAGCTCTTGAGAGCTAATCTCGAAAAAAATAGTCGTACGAGACTGCCCAAACCTCAAATATTAATTATGAGCGATTATACTGACTAAGTAAGTAAACAAATTCCACTACAAAAGTACAAACACTATAACTATACAGAGAACCGCATCCCAAAATGCTCTCCAGAATTCATGACACTTGAGTCTCTGCTTCTAGTTCAGGGAGCTGTCGATCCAAATCTCACTAGCCAATGAGAGTAAAATTGCTGTTAAGCCCCGCCCACACGAGATTTGTGCCAGAATGGCAAACGTAAACTTAAGCAGCGCAAACGAAAACTCTGGCAGCGCATTCGTAAAACATGAATAGCGAAAACAAAGCTTAGAAAATTGTTAATGAAGAATTCTGTATATTTGAAGACCGGGTTACATTTTTGCCACCGAGTTGAGTTCAGTTTTAGAGAGTTTTTCTTCTCTCTCATTGTATATTTTTGTTCATTTCTTAAAAAGTTACATTCAATACTTTAGGCACAAATTTAATTCCGTAATTTTCAGTCTAATGCGTTTATATGAATCATTTAAAAGATGCATTTAATTAAATGTGACTAAGAAGCAGTATTCCGAGATTTATAACAAAGCTTATAATAGCCTTTTTGCTCACGTTGTACGTTTTGTGTTTGTCTAAAATGATCTATTACCTATTAGCGGTTATCATGCAACTCTGTTTAACTTTCCTTTGCAATCCTACGTTTATCGCTCCAATCCCACCCAAACACATAGATATAAAGTGAGAATAAATAGTCTACAATTAGACTCGTCAGCTTACCCAGTGCACATGCTTCTATGCTTCTTTGTTGTGGTGATAACCTGTACTGACAGCAGGGCTCGGAGGGAGGCTATAAAAACAACAAACTACTTACAAGGAAACCCATCACTCTCTGAGCCAGCCGGTCAGTCTACGATCACAGGGTGTGGTGGGTGCTACAAATTAACCTGTGTGTTTGTCTGTGTGTGTAAATATATCTGTTGGAGGTCAGGGAGCAAGAAGCAACAAAGGACAAGACTCCGAGGTTGATAGCCGAGCAAACAGCACATGGGGCAGGATGGCAAGAGGGGTTATCTTTCTTTCTCTTTGTTCTTTTCTCCTTTCTTTTGATTTGCATTATTTCGTAAAAATATACTGTAATCTTCACTCATCTGTATAAACACTGCAAAAAATGATATCATAGTGAAATCATCTTGAGTATAGTCACATTTATCTAGTATTTCCTATTACAAGATTACAACAAACCAAATATAAAATTACTAAAACCTATTTCTAGACACGTGTACTCATTTCAAGCTTGAAATAGTCTTGTTCTATTGGCAGATAATTTATTAAGCATTTATTTCTAGAAAGAAGCAACATTATCTGCCAATAGAACAAGAACGTGTAAAGTTTGAAATAAGTAAAATACATCTAGAAATAGGTTTAATAATCTTAGATTTGGTTTACTGTAATCTTATAATAAGAAATAATAGATAAATCTGACTCCACTCAAGACATTTGCACTTGCTAAGATGTAATTATTTGCAGTGAACAAATCACTCATTTCACTCATTTAGGTGTGTTTCGCTAGAAAACACACGCCTTTAAATGAATTTGAGTAGTAAAATTGTGCTGTGTGTTACAGTCAGAGATTTAAATAACTCCGTGCCAACCAATTACAACCCATTTCAAACAAACATACCACCATACCAATACTGAGTAATGCAAAAAGACAGAATATGACATTCTGTGTTACCCCCGTTAGGTGTGTTAGATAACTGACAATCACAAATGGCTCGCTTTGCTTCAGACAGTTTATGCTCGTCTCCAATCACCTTTGGAACAATTGTTGCATGTTTTGAAGCCCTTCATTTCATATGCTGAATGTTTGGCATTTTACATATTTATTTCTATTAATTATCAGCAGACTGACAGTGTAAAATTCCACATTTGGCCTGCGAGTCTTCCGATTAATAGGCCTGATGTTTGCATCTGTGCGTACACGCACTCACCCCTGAGGAGAAGAAACACTTGATGGCGCATCTGATGGCTTTATAAGTACAGCGGAGTGGCACAGTGGTTAAATAGTGGCTTTGGCTGGCTAACATGGCACACAAGTACATCACCTAGACAATGCAGTTGTGTCAGCAACACAAACTGGACAACAATATCCATCTCATTGGGGAGTTCTGTATCTCTGTTGTGCAGATGAGGGTGTTTCCTGCGGGTGTTAACCCTTTATTCCTCTTGAATTAACCTGCCACTCTTAGACACCCTCCCCAAACACACACACACACACACTTACTTTTACTACTCTTAACAGACTCGAGGAACTGATATACAATCTCCCATCCCGCTGTGTCTTGTGTGTCTGTGTGTGTGTGTGTGTGTCAAAGGGAAATCAAGACACAATAGGTCTAGAGGTAGTCCATAAACCTAACGAGTAAATCCAAAACTAAGAGAAATATACAACATAAAAGCAATCTTCCTTTGCTTTTCTGCCTGCTGTCTGTTTCTCTGCCTACTATAGGTACACACATGCACAGGATGTTCCTTAGCAGCTGGCTTGTCATCAATCATTAGGAGCACAATACAGTGCAGCATGACAGAGATGTTATCTAAACAATACACACACACACACACACACACACACACACACACACACACACACACACACACACACACACACACACACAAAAAGCATGTTCTCCAACCCTTATCTCAAGCTTAATGTCTGTGTGTACCTCAGGTGTGTTTGTGATATAGTAATGTAGTACTCCATTCCTGGATTTGGACTCAAGTCCTGATTTTCTTTAGTTTTAACTTGAGCTGAGACTTTCACTTGACCTTTCAACACTTAAATATTCTGATATGCAAAGAAGCAAATAACTGTTTCCTCATTACAAGATTACGTTATTAAACTATGCTACTACAGCCTACTCCTAAAGGTCTTCACTCTCCTGACTGGGATCTCTTTCAGGACAAGACTTTTGGCTTAACAGCATAAGGAATTTAATCTTGGCTTTGAGGTGAGATGGTGGAATGATGGGATGATCTGTGAGTGCACTAGGGCATCGTGCGTGGATGCTTGCATAAGCGTCTGCATCATACTTGCATACTTCAAAGTAAAGTGTGCGATCTTGCAGGCTGGATAATTTCCCATTATAGTGACAGCTACAGCTGGTATAAATCATTGCACTTTATATTCCCATATGCCACAACATCATGATTGTAGTTTGCTGTAAATAAATCCCTGATAAAATAATTTGACGATATTATTGTACGAGTCACAGACATGAAATGCAGGGAAAAAAAAAAAAAAATGGATATACTGTGCTATTAATTTACAGCTGTCTGGATGTGAGATTATCATAGAGGAGACATTTTATTATGAATAAGAAACTAACACCATAAATAGGGCTAAAATGATATTTTAGAAAGCATTATTCATCGGTTTCTGTCACAGGCTATTATGTATAAGCTTTTTAATGGACTACACTTTAAAAAAAAAAAAACACCTGGTGAAACATCCTCAGCTAACAGAGCTTATGGAAGAACATACCAGAAAATGTTATTTTTTACACTGCACTTGAAGTGTCATAACATCTCATCACAACGTTCTGGGTACACAACCGGACACATCTGCCTGCCTCAGTCAATCAACGTTTGCCTGTAAGCCGGCTGGTTTTTGGAGGACTGCACGTCAGCCTGTCAGTGCACCTCCGGAGAGTTTGTACACTTCACACTTAATCTGGACTTGTGTGGTGGAGAGCATCATCTTAGCAAATTCACTTTCGAGCATACCAATTAGTTCGGCATCATGGATCAGAATTGTATATGTCAGTGCTATGCAAGCAATTTTTACAGGCTGCAAGCAATTTTTTTTTTTTTTTTTTTTTTTACATAAAAGAAGCTCATTATTATTATCATTATTAATTGTTTATTTTATTATTGTACTATGTACTATTTAAATCGCCTTTATTTCTGCCTCATACTGGTCAAAAATATTGACTCAGTTGAAGTTGCGTGCTTAAATACAAACAATTACACTGTAGTTCAAGTTGCAGTTTAAAGCCATTTACATTTACAAAGACTCTCTCATTCGCTCTCACACACACACACACACACACACACACACACACACACACACACACACACACACACACACACACACACACACACACACACACACACACACACACACACACAGCACTGTGCAAAAGTTTTAGGCACATGCAAAGAAATGCTGTAGTGCAAAGATGCCTTCAAAATAATGAAGAGCAGTAAACAGTAGAAAATGGAAAAAGTCAATATTTGGTGTGACAAAAAAATAAAAATAGTTGATAATTGACCATCTTGCAGAACCAGACACAGTTCTTCTGGAGACTTTGACTTTCGCACTCGCTTCTAATTTCTGTAGCAAAACCCAGTAGCCTTCATTGTGTTTTTTTGTCTGAAAAGTGTCTCTTAAGTAATATGCTGCTTTCTTTAATGACATACAAACATTCTTCTGTAGCATTTAATTTTGTGCTAGAAAACTAACCGTTGCAGGACACAATCGCACACACATTCACTCACTACGGATAATTTGGAAATGCCAATCAGCCTACACTGCATGTCTTTGGACTGGGGGAGGAAACCAGAGTACCTGGAGGAAACCCCCAAAGCACGGGGGAACATGCAAGCTCCACGCACACAGGGCGGAGGTAGGATTCGAGCCCCCAACCCCGGAGGTGTGAGGCAAAGACACAAATTTAGTAAATTTACAAAATTTGTAAGAGACAAATGCCGTCTAATATGGTTCAAGCACTCAATCATCTAACTACCAATTTATTCTCATGCTCTCCCTCTCTCATTCTCTCTCTCTGACTCACACACAGAGAGCTCTCTTGTTCCCGTCCCTAAACCCCTACTGTTATCTGCCACCATCTGTGAGAGAGACATTTCAAACACCATATTAGAATTCCTTCAATCACGACACCTATAAACCACTTAAAACTACGCCAATCACTCCTGACTCTGCGCTAGACCCTTGTAGCCTCAGCTCAGCTCTGGAGACTTCAAAAGCACAGCGTTCTGACACTGTGAGCCCTCTTTGTATTTGCTGCTAGTCAGGGCAGTTAGCGTCTCCTCCAGGGAGCCTGGATTAGTAGGCTTTAGACTCCGTGGGAGCAATGGAGAGGGCACGGGTGAAGGCAGAGTGAAAGAGAGAGAGCGACAGCAGACAAATTAAGGAGTGTCTTTTTGGGGTAAAGGGAGGGCCGCTTCTACTCCCCTTCCAACGTGCCTGGATATCCTTTTCCTCATCTTGACCCTTCCGCTGTTTTCAGGATGCGCTGTGAGTTTGTGGATGTGATAAGCGTGAGGGCCATCGCTAATCACACTTGCCCTAAATTCTCCTGCGCCCAAGAGGATTACAGCAAGGAGCTCAGCCTACAGCGTTCATCTGTCCCATCTCTGCAGGAAACGCTAGCCTTCTAACACAACTCACACCACCGTATAAGTGTGTATGCTTACTCCAGACAAAATTCACATGCTGTTGTGCCTACCAGTGATCAAATAAATGTATGCAATGATGGGTAATAAAAGACTATCTCAAATTTCAAATGTTGTTCTTCGTTATTGATTTATGTTATATATAATCTGTGTTTATACAGTGTTAAAAAGATTACATACACAGATATTCTCCAAGCTGAAATCTGAAAATCTACTGAAACACAAAACTTTAACCATCCGACTCACCAACTCAATAGCTTTTAAGTAATAAACCCTATATAATTCAATCGTTCATTTATCTGAGTATGTGCATGATTTAACATCATGCACATACACACTCACACACTCGTTCACAAAAAGGAGCAATTTATCATAGCCAGTCCACCTACGTGCCCTTTGTATGGTTGGAGGAAACCGGGGAACCTGGAGGAAACCCACTCGGACACTGGAAGAACACACAAAACTCCGCACTGACTGTAACGTGAGCTCAGGATCAAACCCTGGAGCTGTGAGGCAGGAATGCTACCGCATATACAATTCAGGCTGTTCTAAATTTTTAACGGAAACTTCTGCAGCTCGAGTTTCCTAATGATGACGACAGCGATTATATAAGAAGGTATGAAGCTTACAACACATGAGCTAAAAAAACAAACAAAAAACACTTAAAAGATACATATACATAATCAACACTTGTTTGTTGTTTGCATAATAATGCATCAGGGTATATCCTATAGGGATAAATGGTAACTAGGTCATTGGCAAGAAGAGGAATGAAAAGAGGGCTCATCATTTCAGAATCTTCCTGGCAAGATTTAAACTGACCCAGTTGTTGCTCTTTAATCTCACAGACAGCACTAGATCTGCTGTACACAAAGCACATATCTGTAAACAACCTTACATAATCAAACCATCGCTCCTTTCCAGTTTAAATTGTGCCAGGCTCAAAACAGATCCCCAGCAGGCCTGATGATCTCCTCGTGGAACCTGATTAAAACAATTTAATGACAGCAGGCTTAATAAATGAATGTGAATGTAGGTCATTTGTTCTGTAAGTAGGGAAGGATTAATCAACAGTAATTTAATAAGAATGGACATGCTTGTTTATTAAGTTCATCTGTGTAAACTGGCATCGGTACAAACATAGGCTATGTTTTTGCATGCTTCTTCGACACAGATGGTAATCATTTATGTTCTTACAAGCAAGCAAGCACTGCAGGTTTATAGGAAACTTTGATTTACCGATACAAAAAAGTGGCAACGGGGCATCGGAGTACTCTTGTAAGACACTCAAGGTGGATGAGTGCATCATCCTCCATGCCATTATTCTTCAGAGTTTGTAGGACAAAGGGTTATAGTTAGGGATCAATCAGTAGGACATCACTGGTGAGCTTTTGTGACTGGCTGTCCAGAGATTTCGGGCACTGTGCCTCTCCGCAGATCAGACATGACAGGTCCTACAATGTTTTGATGAAAGTGCCGAAAATGGTGCACTACGACCATGCCTGACTTATGCAACTTGACAGCTTTGAGATTGAGAGAATGTCTTTTGCTTTTTGGTGTGGAAGCGTGAGCGAGAGAGAGAGAGAGAGAGAGAGAGAGAGAGAGAGAGAGAGAGAGAAGAAGCTTTTGTACATTCTTATCGTTTTTGATGTTCTCCTTTGGGTAAATGGTGCAACAGGCAACCAATATATCTTAACTGACGCTGTAAGGTTTGTAACAGATGACTGTCAAAGCAAATGTGACAGAAATGCAGCAATGCTAAATAAAAGATCCAGAGTTCAAAATCTATAATTATATGATTATGTATCAACATTTGGGCCAGAATACTTCATAGACACAAGATTCAAGACTCTAGCTCTCAGCCTCAAAGGCTTGCATCTTGTTTCCATTGAAACACCATCCAAGTGTGAAAAAAATGAGCTTGTGGGCAAGTGTCAAAGCTTTTGCTGGGAAGGAAAAAGAAAAAAACAAACAAAAACAAACCAACTGACAGCTGGCCTGAGGTTTTTAGCACTGAAGGGAAATATGTGACGACAATATCAGTAACAGTAAGCGTAAACCCACAAACTCTTCCATGGCCACACTATTGTGTTTAGCTATAGCATAAAACACCTATTTCTGCTATAACAGTCTTTTGTCTGAAATAAAAAGACCTCTGCAATAAAAATAATCGCATAAAACTGTCACATCTGTACTGTTATGAATTACTGCTGGTCAAGTGCTTTTGTAGCAGGTTTCTTTTTTTCTAAAACTGGACACATGGTCATATGATCACATTATTGCATCATAATTTTAATTCTAGCACAACACAATATGACCATGTATCATATACCTGCCAAATTTTCAACTTTTTAGATTTTAATTGTGGGCCTGATTGTTCCTATTGGTATTTTTTCACTACAACACATCCCTGTTGGGTTTAAAGCACTTTGGTTTTCCCCCATGATGAATGATAAAGGTATTTTACATGTCTGCAATCAGATTTTTTTTTAAAGAATGACAATTTTGTTTGCATTTTAAATATACACTATATGGCCAAAGGTTTGTGGACACCTGACCATCACATTCATATGTGCTTGTCGAAATCCCATTCCAGACTTAGTCCCCCCCCTTTGCTGTTATAATAACCTCCACTTGAGTTTGGAGCATGGCTGTGAGGATTAGTGAGGTCAGGCATTGATGTCAGGTGAGAAGGCCTTGGGCACAGACAGCATTACAGTTCATTTATGCAGGCCACTTGAGTTCTTCCATGCCAAACTTGGCAAAACATGTCTTCATGGAGCTTGCGTTGTGCACAGGGGCACTGTCATGCTGGAACAGGTTTTGGCCCTTTTAGTTCCAGTGAAGTGAAAATGCAATGCTAAAGCATACAAATACATTATATACAATTGTGTGCTTCCAACTTTGCAGGAACAGTTTGGGGAAGAACCACATATAGATGTGATGGTCAGGCATCCACATACTTTTGACCATTGTGTATTTTTATCACATCAGACAATCTAAAATGTTTTTAAAAAATGTTTTGTTAGAGAAAATGTAAGCAGTTTCTTCAATTGTTTTGAGTGGGGAAAAATTACCACTGTGTAAATTATGTATTTCATACAATCAGTCAATTTATAAATAGTGCCAGTAATTCTGGAGCTGACTGTAACGGTTTCATAACCGTAGCCAATTTTAATATGCCTGAGGGAATTTTGCTCATTTTTTGACTGACATTCTTCCTCTTTCTATTGTGTTCATTATATGACATCATAACATGATGTGTCATAATATGATATAATAACCTTTTATCAGAGACTCTTCCAAAACCTGCATGTCAAGATTGCTGGAAAAATTTGAATGACTAAATGTGGCACGTAATGAAATGAAATGCTAAAATTATTAATCAGAATAACTGGATATTTTGGGTGGGATTTTCTTCCTCAAAAACAGATTTTTGGGGTTTTAGTTATTGATATGTATTCACAGAGCCCAAGTAAACCAATTACGATACTTTCTGCTTTTTGCGTTGTCCAGAGAGGAATACAGATATATTTCCATTCAAACTGAGGTAAGTTCTTTGACCTGATGATATAGAAGACACCACACCCACATACAGTGGAAGACATTAGCAATATTCTCTCAACGTATGAGGTCATTAAGGGAGGGCGACATACAATGCACACCTTGTCTGAGTGGCGTTTAGTCATTCTGTCCATCAGTGTAAATTATTTACCTGCATCTGTTCCAGTCACTTCATCAGAACCGGTGACGTTACTGATAAGAACACAAGCCCCCCCTCCACACACACACACACACACACACACACACACACACACACACAAATACAAATGCACAGCAGCAGATGGACCTTCTTGTGTGGCAATAATTCATTTTCAGGATCAAGGCCCAATCATATTGTCCCTTCCCCCACCTTTCTTTCCTTCTGTCCTCTGCCTTACGTCTGATGCCTTCTGGCAGTCAGATGGTCTTTTTGGCATACAGAGATCATCAAGTGTTGTATATTACATTCAGCCTCTCAGATCACACACACACACACTGCACATTATCTCCAAATCGTGTTCCCATTAATGATCCACCCCACGTCCTCTAACCCTGCTCATCAAAGCAGGTATCAGAGATGGTTGGGAAAAGCACACTGACTCATAGCTGACAGATTACAAGCCTATGAGCACTACAGTATGTATTATACTCTCAGAATAGCTATCTGCTACTGACAGTGCAGGAAGGAGGAAATGGATTGGAGAAGAGTGAGTAAGATACACACTCGCGCACAGGGAAAAAAAAAAAAAATCAATGAGGCATGTGAATCATGCAGATTATATACAGTAAATTATAAAGTCCATATCCTTATTGGTGTGTACACATGACTTTCCCCAACAAACAGTACACTGGGAAACCTGTTTAACAAGTACTTCCTCTTAGTTGAGTGTGTAAGAGAGGAAACAGATCAATTCTATGCAGGACTGACCTAACCAACTGCCATTTGGGGCATTTTTTTTTGTTGTCATTTCCATCCATAATTATTATGAATGTGCCTTATGGATTTAGTGAGTATTGATAGGCTGAGCTTTTAGGACCACTTACTGACTCACTGGCATTTCCTGCACTCTCATATTAACATGATTGAAAGTGCTCAAATAAAGAAAGTATTTAAAAAAAAAAAAATCAATATGAGCTATATGCATGCACAGTGATCCTCAAGGTCATGCATACAGCTTGATTCTTCACTTACCCATGTTGTCTAGAGTCCAGAAAGGCGCATGCATGAGGAGAGGGAAGAAAAGAGAGAGAAAAGAAGATTATTAGTCAAGTGAAACTTCATGAAAGTTGCTTTCATTTGCTCGTTCATTCATTCATTCATACATCACTTGTAACCACTTTATCTAGGTCAAGGTCACAGATACACATATGCGCACACATTCAAATCTCAGGGCAACAGATTATCCAACCGACCAACCGGCATGTTTTTGTCAATATGTGAGAGGAAACCAGAGAACCCAGAGGAAACCCATGTGGACAAAGGTGAGAACATGAGAAACCCAGTAGACAATAACTCAAGCTCAGGATTGAACTGGGAACCCAGGAGCTTTACTAAAATGGATATTTCTCCTCATATATGTATGCTATCTGAGAAAATCTTTCACAATGTGAAAGACATTTTGTGCTATATTTAGTTGTGAACTCTATAGACTTTCCTGAACTGATATGTTTTTCTTTTCTATGCATCTCAACCAGATGTAAATTTATAGCATAGAAAGTTGGTACCTGATTACAAAGTGAATTAATTAGGCTCATGTCCATGGCTATCCAACAACTTGATCAAAGCACGACATTTTACCATGTAAGAAAATCACATTTATCGTATTTACAGTAACACTGAGCTTGCTAAACTGGCTTCTTACCCAATGTGCTAAGTAGACAGTAGATAAAAACATTTTCACATCGTTTGGTGAAATATATGTATGATTTCTTAAAGCAGACGTCAAAAAACACGAGTATAAAGATACCATTGTGGTCAAAAACAGATTTTGTCTTCGTCTGTTTAATTTAAAGCAGTAAAAAGTTCAAATGGAAGATTAAGCTCAAGGTAAAGTTTAGACTAATAACATAGGCATCCTTTATTGTGTGGAACATTCCCCGCACACGCACAGGTGTACACCTGCACACCTTATGCTGAGGTTTAAGGTTGCACATTATAAATAACCTAAAGGATGAGTCAGACAGACATAACAAAAGTCACGCACACATACAAACACATGTTTAAAAAAAATAACTAAAAATATTACCAAATAAAAAGCGGTCACATCTGCAGCACATTTGTGGCCTGCGTCTGTGGTTTAAAAAACAAAAACAATGTAGTTTATGTTCAGTTTTCCAGAGACTCTGGGTTTGTAAGACTGAACAGCTACCACACCAATTAATCCACTTGTGCTACCTCATTTCACCATGTATATTTCCATGGTAGAAGAGTCAAGGACAAAAAAAAAGGAGTGAGAATCAAGAGAAACAATGATTGTGAGAGAAGGAGAGATTAAGATGTATCCTCTTGACCAAGAGTAACAGATAATCTCGCGTACAAGCGCATGAATTGCTCTTTAAGATACAGATGTTGTGTCATTCTTCTTAATACTACAAGAGGTTTTACGACAGAAGAAATCATTTCTGTGTGAAGGAGTGTAACACTATACACTATTTTCCAGAGATTTCATGGACTGTCTCTTCACGAAGATCCAAAAGAGTCACACTTCGACCACTAAAAACATACACGTGTCTGTGCGCATTCGTTTTTATATCCATATGTACAGGTGCATCTCAAAAAAAAAAAAAAAAAAAGAATATTGTGGAAAAGTTCATTTTTTCCCGTTATTTAATTTAAAAAAGTGAAATATTTCAAGCCTTTTTTGTTTTAGTCTTGATGATTATGGCTTAAAGCTCATGGAATAAAGAATTTATAATACAGAAATGTCGACCTTCTGAAAAATATGTTAATTTATGCACTCAATACTTGGCTCCTTTTGTATGAATTACTGCATCAATGCGGCGTGGCACGGAGGCAATCAGCCTGTGGCACTGCTGAGGTGTTATGGAAGCCCAGGTTGGTTTGATAGTGGCCTTCAGCTCGTCTGTATTGTTTGGTCTGGTGTCTCTCATCTTCCTCTTGACAAAATTCAGGTCAGGCGAGTTGGCTGGCCAATCAAGCACAGTAATACCATGGTCAGCAAACCAGTTACTAGTAGTTTTGGCTCTGTGGGAAGGTGTCAAGTCCTGCTAGAAAAGAAAATCAGCATCTCCATAAAGCTTGTCAGCAGATGGAAGCATGAAATCTCCTGGCAGACGCTGCATTGACTCTCGACTTGAGAAAACACAGTGGACCGACACCAGCAGATGACATGGTTTCATCTGAAAAGAGGACTTTGGACCACTGAGCAACGGTGTTTTGAGTAAAAAGGTGTTTTGAGTTAATTAGCTGATTAGAGCTCTTCTCAGGTCGACATTGCTGCATTATAAATTCTTTATTCTAATATTTTTGATACTGGATTTTTCCAGTATCTCATTTCCATGAGCTGTAAGCCGTAATCATCAAGATTAACAAAAAAAAAGGCTTGATATATTTCACTTTATGTGTAATGAATCTATAATATATGAAAGTTTCACTTTTTGAGTTAAATTACAGGAAAAAAAAAAAGAACTTTTCCACGATATTCAAATTTTTTAAGATGCACCTGTATGTGATCACTAAAGCGTATATAATTTTGTTCCAAACCATAAAACTCAAACCATAAATAATCTCACGCCTTGGGTGTTGTGCAAAATGTTCCCTTCCATCCTCAGAAAACCCGATGCCCGCTTCCACAGCTGGTTTGTGGATCATCAGATACTGAACACTGCGCCCTCAACACAAGCTTTTGGATGTGTTTTAGGGCTGTGTAAGATGTGTAAGGCATATAAAATATGGTTTTAAAGATATCTGAAAGTAACTACTCTCTGAACCCTACACTCACTCACATGTAATATTATAACTCTTATTTGCACTATCCTTACGGCAAATCCCACTAGCGTCACTCTATTTACACTATATTTCTCAGCTGCACAACACACTTAACAGTACACTATTTAGTTTAGAGTGTGATCCTGACCTGTGAATATTGTCTATCGTTTTATTTATCTTGGATGTTGTTGTTGGATGTTGCACAATACTGCACGATGGACTTTGTTTAGGTCTTAGCATATTTTGGCACAAACCAAACTGAAAACCATACTATAATGTCATTCTCTATTAAACCAGCAGAAATGGACTAAATTTGAAAACAGATATATGTGGAGTGGTAGAAATGTACTATTTATTGTCTGATGACTAAAAACTGCAGTAGTTTAGTGTATTATATAATGAAGTTTCACATACCACACTAAGTGAGCTTGTGCAATTTTCCTACACAGATCAAGCTTTTGCATATGCGGGTAACACAGAGCTCACACATGGGCACACATTTAATGATGCAGTGCGTCACAGTGTCAAGCGGCGTTTGACATTTGAAAGCATCGAAGCTGTTACATCCAACCTAGATCAACTGATTTGATGCACACAAAGGCACTGAATCCTGCTTCACAAACAAATTGCACCAAAAGTTCGGTTTGTTGGTTTAGTTGGGTTTGGTGCTGCAATTTAGACTATATTTTTTGCAACCTTAAAACTCATTTCATTTCTGTTCTTTCTTTCACTGGTTTAGTAAATAACATGCGAATATCTATAATGATAATCTGAGTATCATAAACATGCATTACTACTGTATATTGCCACATAAACTGTAACCGACAGCAGAGCCTCTGCTGATGCAGTAGGATACATTAGTGAGATAAAGTCCATATGCTGTACACTGAAAAATACTGGCAGTATGGCTACAGTAACTCAAATAACCACTCTATACAACTGTGGTGAGCAGAAAAGCATGTTAACATTAACTGAAGCTCTTGACCTGTAACTGCCTGATTTAATGCATTGCGCTGCAGGTGTACACGTGTTCCCATTAAAGTGGACGACGAGTACATCATTAATACTGAAGTTGGACAAAAAAATAAAAATAAAACATATCAGCTGTGCCATACACATCTGGGGGAAAACTGGATGTGGTCGGATGCGAAATGGGCTTATGAGGAACTCTGAATTACATAAATAGCCTACTCTAGTAAAATTTTGGTTTAAATTTATTAAAAAATATTCAGTAAGAAAAAAAATCTATCTGCACAGAACTCCATAATAATGGTTGGTAAAAATAAATAAATAAACAAACAAACGGATAAATAACTCCTGTGACCCCTCTACATCTCAAGTGACCCAATGTGGGCTCATGACCCCAAGGAAATATGATTTTCCATAGATTTCATGGATCATCTGTTCAATAAGATCCAAGAAAGCCATACATCAACCATTGAAACAATCTCCGTCAGTTCATGCCATCGGTCTTACTGATTGTCATTCCTTTCAGCACTTCGGTCCTCTCACCCTATCTAGTTCCTCTCTGCTTCTCTCAGACACCCGTATCCACACTCCACTCCACTCTGCCTCTCATCTCACTGTCTGTTGTCTGTCCCCCCCACCCCCCTTCTCCCTTTCCCTACAGCTCTGAGAGGATCCATTATCCCCCAACGTCTCCTCTGCTGGCAGGAAGCC
Source organism: Cranoglanis bouderius (assembly GCA_023630585.1). NCBI lineage: Eukaryota > Metazoa > Chordata > Actinopteri > Siluriformes > Cranoglanididae > Cranoglanis > Cranoglanis bouderius. Next base: position 11,873,968 of record CM042568.1, read on the forward strand.
TTTCCTCCCAGGACACTCGTCCCTGTCCTTCATCAAGTCATTCACGAGTCCCCATACAAAAAGCTATGGAATAGCAGCTGGGAGCAGTAGGGGATTAGCTATTAGTTCCGGACTGTAAAAATGCGAAGTTGTGTCAGGAAAACTTTTGTCGCATTGCCCCTGCAAGCACAGGTCTGAAAATGCTCTCAGACAATCCTTTCGTGGCAGTCATTCAGCACAGTTAGCAGCTTGGAAGGGAGAAGTCTTGTGGGTAAGGAGCATGGTGAGAAGAAGAGCAGAGAGTGTCACTCAAGAGTGGGGGGAAAAAATAAAAAAAATGTAAAAAAATAAAATAAAATAAAAGACACTGTAACAAGAGGGGGAAGATTTTGAAGCTTTCATACTGGTCTAGGTTACATTTAAAGTTCTGCACCAGTTTCTCAAAAAAAAAAAAAAAAAAATCTGAAATTCAATTTTTTTTCCCCCAGATACACAGAATGTCCAATGAGCTTTGCATCATGGTGCAAAAATACAAAATGTTATCAAGTGTCCAAAAGACAGGACTTTAGTTAGTATATAGCGATTGCTCACTTACAAAGCAACCCATTGAGATTTGTATAGATGTGTTGTTATTGTCATGGTGCGGTTTGAGTTATAGACAGGAAATGAAACCAACACTAATAATATCACAGGATATAAGATTGGATGTGCATGACGAGAATGCATGCTGTTTTATCTCTCTACATCACAGACATCCACCAAATACATAAATAACAACCCCTTGACCACCTGGTTACTACTTTAAGCTGCACTTTTTAAAAGTCTGGCCCGTATTTTGCTAGTTTAGTGGCAAGAGAGCATGAGAAGGGTAAATACTAAAGAAATGCATGCAAAAAGAAATTAACATGACAAAAAGCTCACCCTTTGTCATCACAGGAAGTAGTGCAAGATTAAATAGAAGCTGGTGGATGCAGGTCTTTTGTTTGTTTGTTTCCACGCACTTCTTCCCTAATTCGGTCACCTGCCAAGTCCCATCCACCAGTCAGCTCTCGCCCATCATACGACATCTACCAACCAGTGAGGGTGAAAGCTAACACGTGCATCCTCAAGACACATGAATCCAGCACCGCATCTTTTCCAACTGCTGCTCATGCTGCAGGAAAGAGCGAACGGTCATCTTAAAAACGATGGTCATAAAGCATCTCTGCCATGAGAGGTGATGGAAACCAAGGTCAAATAAACACCACCTCTGATTTTCTCCATGTTCTGATAAAAATAAAAATAAAAAAAGCTGAATTCATACCAGGAGTTTGCATTCAAACAAAAACAGTCCGGTGTCTCAAATCATAAACTACCGCAGTAAGCAGTAGTAAAATAGTCACCTATCAGTATCAAGATCATTAGTGCTACTATTGTGATTGTGTGTGTTGCATGCAGGTTGGGGAGCTGAACAAACTATCCTCGCTACAATTTTCACTTCATGGTCAACCTTTTTTTAAATAGTCTGCAAACAGTCTGCTCAGCCATTTTGTTACAAAAACATAGCTAATCTGACTAGCGTCACAGCTCAAAAAACTACAGGCTCCAAGGCTCAAAGGCAAATGTCATCAGCTGACAATCCTCTTTAACTACAGCATTCCAGGCTGTGTGCTTGTAGGGCTGAAACACCTCACGCTGACTTAGGGCTGGACGAATCACTAACCTGGGCACTTGGGTACAGCAGATTTCATGGGCAGGTTTATAAGTTGTTTGTTTGTTTTCACAGTTGCCTGGCAGACAAATAGATTCAACTTCCAGAAAGTGACAAACAACCGCCTTATTGACTTTCACGCATCAAAAGTTTGCGTTCCTCGATGCTGTAACTGGTTACTTCTTTACTAGTGGGAATAATGAGCGCGTTCGGATAACATGATCTTTTCAGAATCAGAAACACGCAGCTGTATGGAAATAACGGATCAACCCCCCCCCCCCCCCCCAAAAAAAAAAAAAAAAAAAAAAAGTCAAGTGCTAAAGGACGGCTATTTAGAACAACACGTACACCCTTTGTGTGTACACTGAGAGGAAATAAAACCAATAGCCAGACACAAATAACCTCTTTTACATGCAATGCAAAGAGACCATATCATGTCTTGTATGTTTCTGCTAAGTCTGTATTAATGCACTTAAGTTGCTAAAAGTTAACACATTACATTAGCTACCACTTTATAGTCAGTTAGTGCAACTGAAACATGGGACTGGGCGAGCACACTACAAATTTTCGGCTGTCCGGTGGGCTAGATAATAAATTTATGATTTGTCCACCCCTGTGACTGTTGGCTATTAGATGCTACAGTGATGTTCAATTTACTGCAATTAACACGCAATTTGAAACACGGGATGTTTTCCCACAATACTGGGTCTTCACATTATTTATTTATTATATATCACGAATACGGACTACCGGCGAGTTATTTCCATTTAAGAAGCACAGAATGCAAGAAGGGCCGTCAGCTTTAGTCTGTGGTGTGTTGGAGTGCAACTGTTCGCAGAAGACTTGAGGCAACAGAAGGCGATTATCAGGCAGCGCTAGCTTTCTGACACCGGCTTGGCCTGTCACAGCACTTAAAGACACTGTTAAAAAGGTAGAACCATCAGACCCCCGAAAGAGACACCTGAAAGAATATGTCAGGCTTCAGTCATGGTCTGTAGATGTTTAAAATAGAAAAACAAAAACAAGAAAAAAATAATAACGCTGTTAAATATTTTTACCACACAAACATTTTGAAGGGGGGTGTTTCTGTTATCTGAGAGGGAGACAGAGAGAGAGAGGGAGACACAGAGAGAGAGAGAGAGAGAGAGAGAGAGAGAGAGAGAGAGAGAGAGAGAGAGAGAGAGAGAGAGAGCGCGCTAAAAACTGGAGGTCAGCAGGGTTTACAGATGGAGTTGTGAGGAAGCCAGCAAAAGTGCAGATAAATGCAGCTCCTGAGGCATGAGCTCATTGTCCCTGAGAGAGGAATAAAAAAAAAAAAATAAAAAAAAAGAGAGGAGTATAGTACTCTATGATAATAAACAATAGGCTAAAGAAATACAGAACCTTGTGCTGTTGGCCATTTTAGAGGACAGCTGCCTTGCACAGATTTCTTTATGAAACCATTTTACTGGTTACTGATTTGTGCAGAACGATATGAAGTGCTCTACGCAAGGCTATATTTAACGGAATATTTAGACTTCATTTAACCTTTTGTCTATAAACTTGGCAACTTCCTACTGAAACAATACAAAAGCGAGGCTGATGATCACGGGTTGTTTATGAAAGATATCGCATGAAGTGCAGGTGTGTTATCGCAGGGCTTCAAGAATGAAAACATCCCTGAGCAGCAGGAAGACACAGGACTCTTTGTAGAAGCAAAGTGCAAATGGGCACACGCGCACACACACACACACACACAACTACATCTGTGTCATTAAATTCTTCCTTAAGACATCCTAGACTCTCTCTCTATTCCTCTCATCCACTTTTACTCCATCTACCCCACACACACACACACACACACACACACAGAGACGCAGACACACAGACACACACAGTACATTAGGCATTTGCGATAGTGATTTAATCATCCCTACAAAATATTACACTGTTACACATTTATTCTGATTATATTATATTACATTATATTATATTATATTACCATACCTGCCAACCTTTATGCACCTTGCGTGGGAGCTCCTTAATTTAATATTGATGTACACTAGTACGAGTTACCACTCAATAATACACCAAAAGAGCAGTCTTTTCCACTCCAATAAAAACCAGGAGATTGACATATGAACCTGCAATGATCTGCACAGGCGTTTTGAACTCTCCGATATTAATTCGCACCATCCTGAAGCTCCACCCCTTTCGCCACTTCGAGCCCTTAATGCGATAGAAAATCTATTAAGGCATGGTCAACTTTGCCAACATTAGACAGTTATATAGTTAACATCAGTTAAGGGATGATGTTAAAAATGGTCAAAAACAGTCGAAAAGTAAAACATTTGACAGAAAAACGGTAAATAGTAGAGACGCACCGACTGCAATTTTTTTGGCCGATTCCGATTTTTTTGTAAGTGTGACCTGCCGATACTGATTTTCTTTCTAAGAACTATAATTGACAGCATATACAAACAAAAATCTACTTTTCTTCAATGCAAAATTTTATTTTCATAATAAAAGAATTATTAAACATTACAATTTCCCCCAAACTGCACTAAGTTACAGGATCTTCTCTCACTTAAACAACTCTCAAAATAAAGTGCTCTGTGACTGGAAAGAGGCAGAAATAACAATTAACTGAAAATAGGCTGCTTTATAGAACAAAACATTTTCCACTATGTTTATAAATGGACCTTTTTCTCTTTTTTACTCGTCTCACAAAAGTCCAAAGATTACAAGCCTATGAACAAAACTGAAGTGTACAATACTCTTCCAAATATTAATGGGTGCAGTGGCTAATAATTAAAAAACAAGTGTAACAAGTAGAAAGCCTCTCTGTGTAAAGCGGTACACAAGGCACCTTTTCTTTGTTGCCAACATATGTATACTTGAGCATTAATGGCAAATTTTTCTTCACAAACAGAAGCATCTCTGCCTTGTCACCTGATAATCGGTTTCTCCTTTCATCTATCACATGTCCAGCCAAGCTAAACAAGCCATCACTTTCAATGCTTGTACATGGAGCAGGGAGGTATTGGCTCGGGCAAGTGGAGCAAGCGCAGGGAAACAATCTTTGTTGATCCTCCAGTAGGTCAATGGGTTTTCGCGTTTTTGCCTACGACATGTTTACATGCGGCTGTGAGCGTGGCTGTGACGTTATTGCCTGTGCCGCTGGCAACAACACGGACCGGCTCGGAATCGGAAAGACGTGAGACTTACCAGCCGGTCACCGGTCCGGGCCGAGCATGCGGATAATCAGCCGATTCCGGTCCCTGGCCGGTCACCGGTCCCGGCCGAGCATGCGGATAATCAGCCGATTCCGGTCCCTGGCCGGTCGATCGGTGCATCTCTAGTAAATAGGTCTACAACACAGTGTCAATTCTAACACTTTACAAATAATGTTAATGGTGATGAAAACTATAAAGCAAAAATGTTGGGGTTTTTTTGGTTTTTTTTGCTCTCCTGCACCAGTCAGAGCTCAGACATTTTCAATCAGCAGATCAACAAAGGAAATGTCAGCCATGTGGATATTAGACAACCGATTTGTATGGATTATATTGAAATTTTTTTATGTGCACTACTACAGAATCACCAAAAAAAATTTTGCGATCACCGCTGCCAGCAAGCAGTTCCCGACTGCTCAGCTGATAATGTTATTCCGCCCTCCCATTCTCTTCTTAAACCTAAAATGGTTGAAACTCTTGTTTTCTTGTCTTTTTTTGGGGAGGCTATTGGTTCTGGACAATTAAATAGTTTATCAATACTTTTTAAAACTGGTAAATCACAAGCAGGGAAAAAAAAACAAAAAAAAACAAAAAAACATCAATATCGCACAAGCCGAACACACCCTTCTTTATTTCTACTTTGTAATGCATCCATCTCACTTAGTGTAGTTCTCATTTCTCACATTTCTATCCTTGGGTTCCACGCAAACACACAGTCATTCATGACACGCAGTAAACAAGACACAAAACAAGTGATAAAGGATAATGCGAAATGGGAAGGTAAAGACACTAGGCAGTTTTTACACAATATCAGCTTAACCCTGCTCGCACTCCCCACACACACACACACACACACACACACACAATGACACAAATCAGGTCAGACTAGTCAGTCGCCGGATGTTAGATTTAGCACTATGAACTGAAGGCTCTAACAGACATGCAAGCCCCTTTGTAAACCAATGACTGTGACAGTTACCCGTTTTCTTTTGTTAAACTGTTATTAGGAGAGATTATAGTGTGACTAATAAGAGATTCAGTGTGTCAAAATTCCACCACTGAACATTGTAGTAATGCCTTTCGTGTCATGTTTCGACCCTTAAGACAGCCATCGACAGTATTTATCGTCTTCGCAGAAGAACAGACGATGGCTGGTCATGTCCCCCCCCCCACCCCGCTCTCTGAACAAAGCCTCTCTTCACACTCTTTCACTCGACGATACCCAGACGCACGGTCATACGACGAGGTTAGCATTGTGTCTGAACTTCTCTTCATCATAACAATCATCTGTATCCTTTTGTGCAAAACGGTGACAAAATAAATGTATGAAAGACAACAGACTGAGGAGCAGGATAGATAGACAGAGGAAAAGCCAAAGTGTGAGCCATCATTTATTAAAAATATTTAGATCTAAATGAAGTGGAAAGTTAAGACAGCGCTGTGTCAGGGGGTTTGGCTGCTCTCTCACGCTCGCTCTCTCTTGCCGTGCAGTCAGGTGGAGAGGAGTCTGATGCTGACAGCACAGCAGAGGCCAGGACGCAGCCTCAAAGAACGAGCAGCCACTTAGTGCGGTGGGAAGAGATGGCGAAAATGTCAGAGCTGTGACAGAGTGAAAGTGAAAATCCTGAAATTTGTGAGCTTCTTCGGTAACCAGCTTCAACCGTGCCTCATTGGTAGGGATGTCATATAATAGGATTCTTCGCAAAACCCTCAAGCCACACACACACACACACACACACACACACACACACACACACACCTTTTAATGTTCCCAAAAGTGCTCACACAAAGACACAGAGCAGATTTCCCCTCAGGACTGATGACCTAATATTAAACAAGGATGTCAGACTGAGCCATGTACTCTGGTTCTGCCAACTGGATACTGGCCCAGGACATCTCTCTTCACACACGCACGCGCACGCACACACACAGACATACACACACCAGCTTACATAAATAATTCATAATGCAGAGTGAAGGAGAGTGTAGAGAAATGGTACCAGTAAATTTATAATGGTTAAAAAAAAATAGCTGGGTGCAGATGGGCTTGTATATATGTGTGTGGGTGTGTGTGTGTGTGTGTGTGTCTGTCTGTCTATCGATCGGTGTGTCTTTTTGCAATTGTCCATGCACTCCTCACCTCTGCCAAGTACTGCTCCTTTCACAGCCATTACTATACCTTATTCATGTCATTGTATGGCAAGGTGTGGGTGTGTCACACTACAGGAAAGACAAGACGCAAATCATGTATTAATGCTCTGTATGTACACGTGATTGTGTGCGTCCGTGTTCAATTTTCAAGTTCAATTTTCAGGCATGTCGATAGTGATGTTAAAAGGAATGTTATTAGGAAAGTTTTTTGGGTTCGGATAATATGATAGCTGCAGTAAGGCTTAAAAATAGCATTGTTTGTGCATATAATGCACACAATATAGCCTTGCGTGTGTGTATACATGTGCATGTATAAGAAAAAAAAGAAAAAGAAAAAACATTCCATCATCTTCACCTTTCCTGTTCGTTCACATTCTTTTCGTTCACACAAGTGCACATTAATTACATTATTCACACACACACACACGCACACACTCACTCCTATCACAACATGAAAGGTGTGTGTCTGGTTTTACAGCTGTGGGAGAGTAGCAAGAGACGTGGCTCTCCAAAGTCCTGGTTTAAAATTTTTTTTACATTTTTTTAAATGAAATAAATAAAAACTGAGATGCAGTGCAGTGACAGTTTTTTCATTATAGTTTTAAGAGCCATGAATGTAATTGAGGGCAGCAGATGGAGAACTGACTACACAACCACATAAAAAAAATTTTTAAAAAAAATTGTCAGAGGAATTAAGAGAGAGAGAGAGAGAGACGAGGTGTGGACTCGATGTTTTGACCGTGCTGTGGCTATTTAAGCATTTATCAAAGCTTTATGGAACTCGCTTTCTAAATTAACTACAAAACGTCATTCATGCCACTTTCAAAATTAAATAAACGCCAACCTTTGATGAAACTCTCACTATGGTTTCTGCTGTCTCCATCTGTAAAAAGCAGGCCGTATTGTTTGGTGACTCCAGCCAGCATGGAATTGTTATTATAATAATAATAATTTCAAAAAGCCTTTTTATCATACCCAGCTTACATGAGCACAGCTCCTTTGATTTTCTCAAGTCTTGGATACTCAGACCATGGCCTGATTGACAAAACGCTTTCAAAAAAAGGAAACGCTTTCAAGTTTCAACACTTTGAATGATCAATTTTTAAAGAAAAGTTAGACAAGGTTGCTTTGGAAATTGTGGTTTTAGATGCAGGCTTATAATATGCCTTATAATGCATGTCTCTATGTCTGCCTTGGAATAAAGTAAAACTGATAGAGCTTAATATGAATGAAAAATCTATCTAGTTAACATACAGTGCTGTGAAAAAGTATCTGCCCCATGCTGATTTTGTGTACATCTCATACTAAATAGTTTTAGATCTTCAAACGAAATACAACATAAAACAAAGGCAACCTGAGTAAACACACAATACAGTTTTTATTTTTATTTTTTTTATTGAAGCAAAAAATCACCAATGTGAAAAACTAATTGCCCCCTTAAACTTAATCTGGTTGTGCCACCTTTATCAGCAATAACTGCAACCAAATGCTTCTGATAACTGGAGATCAGTCTTTCACTTACTTCTAGGACTAGGATTTACAGGTGCATCTCAATAAATTAGAATGTCATGGAAAAGTTCATTTATTTCAGTAATTCAACTCAAATTGTGAAACTCGTGTATTAAATAAATTCAGTGCACACAGACTGAAGTAGTTTAAGTCTTTGGTTCTTTTAATTGTGATGATTCACCTGTACTTCTATGCTTTGGATCATTGTCTTGCTGCATAATCCAGTTGCGCTTGAGTTTTACAGACTGAATTCTCCTTTAGGATTGTCTGGTAGAGAGCAGAATTCATGTTTCCTTCAATTATTTCAAGTTGCCCAGGCCCTGAAGCAGCAAAGCATCCCCACACCATAACACTGCCACCACCATGCTTGACCATAGGTATGATGTTCTTTTTGTAGAATTCTGTGTTTGGTTTACGCCAGATGTAAACCACTTTCTACTCATCAGTCCACAGAACTTTAAGAACTTTTAACCAGTTCTATTGAAAACCAGTTCTATTTTTCTGTTGAAAAAGTGCTGATTTGATTGAACAGGGTTTGCAGTAATCAGGAATTAGTAACTACGGGGGCAAATACATTTTCAAACAGGCCCAGTTGGTACTGGATAACTTTTTTGCTTCGATAAATAACTATCATTTAAAAACTGTATTTTGTGTTTACTCAGGTTGCCCCAGGTTGTTTTCTTAGATTTTGTTTTTATTTCTGAAACAACTAAGAGATATACCCAAAAACAGAAGCAATCAGGATGGGGGCAAATATTTTTTCACAGCTCTGTAGTGACAATCTGCTTATTATTCTGTTCCATAGGAGAATCAAAGCCATTCATCATTTGACCATGATTATTTGCACATTAGGTGCAAAAAATTGGTCATGTAATGAAAAAGTTCATACAACATCCAACTAACATTTCAAAGTAGAATGATGTGAGACACAGATCGCTCTTGTCTGTTTAATAAGGGGATTGGGAGGGTGTTTTGCTCTCAGACACACAAATTTATCATGCCTACTTATTGCTCTCTGACAGGATTATCATGTGTCACGTTGCTATGGTAACTTTGGTTAGTATTTCATGAAATGTGAATGCAAATGGAGATTTTCAGCAGAGTTTATGGTAGACAGTTTGTTTGAAATTTGCGATCGAAATCGATTCATTTGCAAGGAAACACGGCCACCGATACTGTATTTACATGTAACACTCGTTTATAAAAAGCCCAAAGATTGCATTGTCTGTTCTTTGAAAACGTGCATGGTATTGTTTATTAAATACGAGTTATAATTCTATTATGCTTCTCAGTTTGGGATGTCTGGCTGGGATGAGGGGTTAATTCCGCAGCTAAGGGAAATTCAATTTAACATCAGTTCCAATAAACGCCTAATGTTATAAAGCTGCAAAGGACTGTGATAAAATTATTCTGAACGGTCACAGGGAGAAAGGACGAGAGAGAGAGAGAGAGAGAGAGAGAGAGAGAGAGAAAGAGACAGAGAGAGAGAGAGAGAGAGGGAGAGATATGAAAGAGAGAGAGAGAGAGGAAAGAGAGAGAGAGAGAGATATGAAAGAGAGAGAGAAAGAGAGAGAGAGGAAAGAGAGAGAGAGAGAGAGGAAAGAGAGAGAGAGAGATATGAAAGAGAGAGAGAGAGAGAGAGATATGAAAGAGAGAGAGAGATATGAAAGAGAGAGAGATATGAAAGAGAGAGAGATATGAAAGAGAGAGAGAGAGAGAGAGAGAGATATGAAAGAGAGAGAGAGAGAGAGATATGAAAGAGAGAGAGAGAGCGCGGGCCCATTTCCAGATGGCTGCACTCTTCCTGCAGAGTCATGTTCACACTCATATGATGATGACTGTGATGACGAAGGTTTTAGAGAATAGTAGCGGCTGAGCCACTTCACGGCTCACTAACGTTATTCTGTATAGCTCATAGGAGAAATTCATAATTAATTGTACTATGAAACAAAAAGCTTTAGTTAGCCAACACAAAGGCTCTTTTGAAAATGCTGAAAAAGTACAGGAGGAAAACAAAAGACTCAGGTGTGACATTTTTGTTCTACGCCACCCTGCTGTACGCTGACCAGGACGCTCTTGTACAAAGATTTAGAGTGCACTGGCTAAGGCTCATCGTGCTTGGTTACACAGTGTGAAATTACAGTCTAACACGCCGGGAGAAATTTGGAGACATGTTGGGGAATGGCTGTCTGACAAGACAAACTACACAAGTAGTACTACTGGTAAAGATTGTTAGTGTTGGTATAATTTAGAAACACTAATGCTAGCAGCGAATTAGCTAGATTAGCAGTAGCACCAATAACAAGCCTCACTGGCAGTAAGGAAGCATGTGATAATAACAGGTCAAACAGAAGAGCGCCTTACTGACAATAATAGTGTAGCAAGATTGAGAACATCTATCCTTTTATTTATAAGAAATTGTTATTCAGAGTCTGAGTGTACACTATAAACACAGAGAGAGAGAGAGAGAGAGAGAGAGAGAGAGAGAGAGAGAGAAAGAGTGAGTGTGTGAGTGAGTGAGTGTGTGCGCGCGTGTGTGTGTGTAGAAGAAGGAGAGAGATAATGGTGTTTTCTGGAATCCTTCCCATCGATCAATACAGCTTTCCTTCAACTTAATGCCCTTTGTCACATGACCTGTGAGTGTATTTCTGTTCCTGAGCCAAATATCTCTGGAAGAGTGTTGTGGGTGGAATGATGTGAACATTCTGGAAACTTTAACAACCTCAGATTTCTTGTAAAAATGCAAAGGATTAACACTTGTGCGGTCAAGACAGATGGAGAGCTTCCTACGGGCCCGTTATATCCCCCTGGACTACACTACCCATAAGCCCTCTTGTCGCCCACACAGTGAGAGGATAGCTTTCAGACTCTAACGTGCACACAAATACAATCGCACACACACACACACACACACACACACACACACACACACACACACACACACACACACACACACACACACACACACACACATTTATTTGAAAGTATTTTAAATTTCTCATGTATTTGTCGTGAATTCGAATTTCTCATGAATGTCGATAAAAACAATCGTAGTGGATGACAATCGTAGCCACATGAGTGAACATTAGCAGTATCTAGTGTGGTCTAGGCAACCTGGAATCAACATAATCCACATAACTCTTTTTTTATGCTGAAGTTTGTTTGTTTTTTTTTGAATTCCAAATCCCATTTGGTTTCCAATTCAGTATATAGAGTACATGCTCACTACACAGAGTGGCACTGTCAAACCTATACTATAATGCACTACATACACAATAAAATGTCCTCAGCATTTCAGCCAGAGGGGGAAAAAAATACTTACTTATGCAAGATCACTTTGATTCCATATTGTACCTTATTGTAAAACTATGGTACAATATGGAAAGAAAAACAAAAACATTTAGATGTGGATTGTGTTCCCATTATAAATATTCTGAATTTTATTTTATTTTTTTACAGTAAAATTCATTCTTCTAATTCACGCACATACACACAATATTTTCCATCAGGTTATCAATCGACCATGACACAAGCTACTGCTACTCTCTCTCTCACACACACACACACACACACACGCTGACTAGACTGAACAAAAACCACTTTCAGCAAATGTGCTTCAGTAAGCCTGATTGAGTAGCATTCCCATAGGAAACATACGCAGACACAATCCTCTGGCCCGCCTCAGGCCTATAGTCAGGTCTTTCCAATGCACAACCACTCATTAGAGCTTTTTAGCGAACATAAGTTAGTCAGCCATTAGCTCACAGCATAGCACTGAAAGCAAAAGAAATGCATTTCACATCCTCATACTAAAAGCACACTCACTATGAGGCCACTCCACATTCAAAATAATGGAATCCATTTAGCTAATAGGAACCCTCCATACATGACCATATGCCATCCCAGAGGATCTCTAAAACATGCACAAATTGTCATATCAGTTACTGTACTTCCCGACGTGCACTGATTATCGATCTAAACTTACGCTCCCGTCAGCTCCCATCATC